>JBBGZY010000137.1:3112500-3605000 GCA_037952925.1 Lithobates clamitans | reverse complement strand
TGGTTAGAAGAGTGGGTAATGTGTGACATAAGCTTCTAAATGTTGTGCATAAAATGCCAGGACAGTTCAAACCCCCCCCAAATGACCCCATTTTGGAAAGTAGACACCCCAAGCTATTTGCTGAGAGGCATGTCGAGTCCATGGAATATTTTATATTGCGACACAAGTTGCGGGAAAGAGACAAATTTTTTTTTTTTTTTGCACAAAGTTGTCACTAAATGATATATTGCTCAAACATGCCATGGGAATATGTGAAATGACACCCCAAAATACATTCTGCTGCTTCTCCTGAGTACGGGGATACCACATGTGTGAGACTTTTTGGGAGCCTAGCCGCGTACGGGACCCCGAAAACCAAGCACCGCCTTCAGGCTTTCTAAGGGCGTGAATTTTTGATTTCACTCTTCACTGCCTATCACAGTTTCGGAGGCCATGGAATGCCCAGGTGGCACAAACCCCCCCCAAATGACCCCATTTTGGAAAGTAGACACCCCAAGCTATTTGCTGAGAGGTATAGTGAGTATTTTGCAGACCTCACTTTTTGTCACAAAGTTTTGAAATTTGAAAAAAGAAAAAAAAAAAAAGTTTTTTCTTGTCTTTCTTCATTTTCAAAAACATATGAGAGCTGCAAAATACTCACCATGCCTCTCAGCAAATAGCTTGGGGTGTCTACTTTCCAAAATGGGGTCATTTGGGGGGGTTTTGTGCCACCTGGGCATTCCATGGCCTCCGAAACGGTGATAGGCAGTGAAGAGTAAAATCAAAAATTCACGCCCTTAAAAACGCTGAAGGCGGTGATTGGTTTTCGGGGCCCCGTACGCGTCTAGGCTCCCAAAAAGTCCCACACGTGTGGTATCCCCATACTCGGGAGAAGCAGCTAAATGTATTTTGGGGTGCAATTCCACATATGCCCATGGCCTGTGTGAGCAATATATCATTTAGTGACAACTTTGTGCAAAAAAAAAAAAAAGTGTCACTTTCCCGCAACTTGTGTCAAAATATAAAATATTCCATGGACTCAATATGCCTCTCAGCAAATAGCTTGGGGTGTCTACTTTCCAAAATGGGGTCATTTGGGGGGGGTTTGTGCCACCTGGGCATTCCATGGCTTCCGAAACTGTGATAGGCAGTGAAGAGTGAAATCAAAAATTTACACCCTTAGAAATCCTGAAGGCGGTGATTGGTTTTCGGGGTCCCGTACGCGGCTAGGCTCCCAAAAAGTCCCACACATGTGGTATCCCCGTACTCAGAAGTAGCTGAATGTATTTTGGGGTGCAATTCCACATAGGCCCATGGCCTGTGTGAGCAATATATCATTTAGTGACAACTTTTTGTAAATATTTTTTTTTTTTGTCATTATTCAATCACTTGGGACAAAAAAAATAAATATTCAATGGGTTCAACATGCCTATCAGCAATTTCCTTGGGGTGTCTACTTTCCAAAATGGGGTCATTTGGGGGGGGGGGGTTGTACTGCCCTGCCATTTTAGCACCTCAAGAAATGAGACAGGCAGTCATAAACTAAAAGCTGCGTAAATTCCAGAAAATGTACCCTAGTTTGTAGATGCTATAACTTTTGCGCAAACCAATTAATATACGCTTATTGAATTTTTTTTACCAAAGACATGTGGCCGAATACATTTTGGCCTGAATGTATGGCTTAAATTGAGTTTATTGTATTTGTTTTATAGCAAAAAGTATTAAATATAATTTTTTTTTCAAAATTTTCGGTCTATTTTCGTTTATATTGCAAAAAATAAAAATCGCAGAGGTGATCAAATACCACCAAAAGAAATCTCTATTTGTGGGGAAAAAAGGACGTAAATTTCGTTTGGGTACAGCATTCCATGACCGCGCAATTACCAGTTAAAGCAGGGTAGTGGCAAATTGTAAAACGTGCTCTGGTCAGGAAGGGGGTAAATCCATTCGGGGCTGAAGTGGTTAACAGAAAATGTGTCATGTTAAGATTGAGGTTGCAGTCTTTAAAAGCAGCAGTTTCTAGAAGACAATAATTGATTCTCAATTATTTAATTGATTTAAACACATTTTTATAATATTGTACAGATCAAGTCAATATATTTAGCAATTTTAAAATGGTGTATATATTACATTGAAATGTAGTAACATACTTTATATGGAAAAATACCTCTGTCCCATGTAATGATTGTAGTACTAATAAAACAACCAAATTAAATAAGTATATGTTTCTAGTTTATTTTTTTAAACACAGCTGAGATTGTAGCAGATTATGAAAGAAAGTATGGCTATGCATGTATGTATAGGTGTGTGTATATAGTACATTTTTTATTTGCATTAAAACTGTAGATTTCGCTGGTAACTCATGTTTATTGAAATTTTAAGTATGATTAGGTGGTATATTTTGCAAAGCTGCTGGTTTCATTGAAAATCATTGCCTGCGATTAGTCATTGCACTATTAAATGTGTCCAGCAGATGTCAGGATTATCAAAGAATTTACCCAAAAAATGGCATCATGCTGTGGAACTAGTATTACAAACCATAATTCACAGACATCCTCTAGGGCACATGCCAGCACCACCAAACAACAATATGCATAAAATATTTATGTATAATAATACATTTTGCATAAAAAGAATACCTCATCCTTGCCATGTTTAATAAATGTTCTGAGTCCCATCATTTAATTCATAGCCATGGCAATTAAAGCATAGTCTTGCCAATCAGGTACATTGTGAATGTTTTTGGTTGTTAAAGACTGTATACTGAATCTATCTTTTTTTTTAATTATTTATATTGAATAGACCTTTTCAGTGAGATAAACAGTAGCAACTAGCAAACCCAAATTATGTAGGATATTATGGCTGCCCATAAGTACATAGAATATTAAAACGCATATACAGAACAAGGGTTTTATTTTAACACAAATTGATAAGGGTTTTTTTTTTTTTTTTAATCTTAGATGCACTTTTAAGTGTGTATCTAAAAAAGAATTCTTAAAAAATGTTTATGTCCTCTTTAAGGCTTGATTCACACCTATGCATTTTTAGTGCTTTTTGCATTTTGCAGATTTGCTCTACAGAGCGTGTTCCATAGGAAACCATGTTAAATGGGCTGTAGTGCAAATCTGCAAAATGCAAAAAGCACTAAAAATGCATAGGTGTGATTCCAGCCTAATGTATGAACTTCTAGTCCATTTTTAAAGAAATCTGTAGATTGAAATCCAAAAGATTGTGTTTATGTCATGGACTTTTACTATATTCTTTGTGAAATATTTATTGGCTGTACACACAGTTATATTATTTTAATCGTACAGTTCAATACACTGGCAACCTATGCATACACCATGGGTTATAGCTTTGTACCTTCATTTGATTGGACACTGACAAGATTTGAGGACAGGCCCCCCTGGGATGCCTCCCCAATAACCCTACCCCATTCTTTGAGCTCTCAGTTGTTTTGCTAGCTTCTATACAGGATGGACATTTTCTCCTTCCCAGAGAAACCAGCTTCACTACGTTAATATTTTCTTTTGTTTTTTTCCTAAAGACTTCTTCAATCAACCCTCGCTGTCTATATAAGCAGATTTTCTGTATCGGTGAAAAACGTGGAAGCTGTACCCAGACCCCATGCTGTGGGGACAGCCTGTAATGTTGCTTTAGGCACTGCATCCTGTGTGAGGTGCTCTTCTTGGCACTTAGTGCAAGGCATTGAGTTAGCCGCAGGCTATTATTCAGGACTAGTACTGTGGTACATCACAGTGGAACCTAGTCCCTGAAGACCCCTTCAGGGGTTTGCCAACCTTATATCCAGTCAAGCATTGTGAACAGGTAAGACAAAGTCACCCTGTATAATTGATAGTTATTGTGTAATACGGGGTAAGGTTTGGAATGTATTCATAATGCAGTGTAAACTTTTAAAACTTTGCACTAAAATTCATTCACTCAGTCTCAGATGGATGACCAGGTGTTACATCACACCACTGGTCACACACTTAAACGCCACCTCCATCTAGAGCCTTTAAGAGATACTCAGGCGTTTCTTCCTGCCCTTTCACCTTGGGGATTGCAGGAGGGTTAATGCCTGGGTTACTTCATACGCCTAACGGACACGCTTATCCCATCTCCTACACTCTACTTAGTAAATACCCCACAGGAGAGTACCCTCACTTGTAGGTATAACGGAGACCAGGCAAGACTGAGCCATCTCTTAACAGCAGGCGAACATTCACTCTGCTAAAGGCCTGCTCAACACTAAGTCTCAGAGTGACGATGCATCCCGTGCACCGGAGCAGGAGCAGGTCTTAATACCGACTTCGGCATCTGAAGTTTTATTTCAGACAAGTGACCTATTTGAGAAAAGTAAAATTTCCTGCATCTTTGTCACAGTTTCTCAGACAGATTACGGCGTTAATTCAGCCATCTTTGTCCAGAGATCAGAAATGCCACACATCTTCTCCTACTCCCATTTCTCAACCAGTGTCAGACCCTGATATCCCGGTCCTAGAAGATGCTGAATCAGAGGGGAATGAAGAGAACATAGAAGCGGTGTTGAAGACGATTTTACCACCAACTGGGTTACTCCTGAAAGGATTTTTACTCCGCGAAAGATATTTTCTAAATTCAATCCAGTTGAAAAAGAGTTTCCATCTGGGAAGCCTTCATAAAATATGTTTGGCAAGGCAAACCTTCTCGTCTTCAACGATCGCTCCTGCAACGATCCAAGCTAAGTGGAGGGGTCGGCCTTCCAGATCTCCCTTATATTGTATGGCAACCCATATGGCTAGGGTGATTCGTGTAGACACTCCCCACATAAATTGTGGGTTTCCTTGGAGCAGGAGTCAGTACCCTTTCCCTTAGCCGGCCTTCCGTGGATGGAGGCTCCACTTTGTCGACTCTCTTTTCCAAACCCACTGATTGGAACCACTTTATCTGAAATCCACAATTACTACAAGCTGGCCACAATCTCCAGCTTCCCTTCTCCATTGACACCGATTATTGTCCACTCAGACTTCGCTCCAGGCTGGATTGATAAAGCCTTCCAACTCCAAATTGACCGAAATTTAGTCAGAGCCTCCACCTTCTTTGGGCCCACTGGGTGGGTTCGCCCATCAGTCTTGTTTGGCCATTTTACCTCCTCTGTTCTGGGCCGCTGGAAGCTCTTGCAACTTTCATATTTTCTTCGGTCCCTTCCAGATCATAACTTCTTTCACAAAACTTCTACTCCATTCGAGGACCTCTGCCTAGGGCAGTGGTTCTCAACTCTTGTCCTCAGCACCCATGAACAGGCCAGATTTTAAGTATTACCCTGGGGAGATGTAGACTAGAATACTGTATTCACTGAACAGTAAATTATATCACCTGGGATGTATTTCCGTTATCTTACAAACCTGGCCTGTTAGTGGGTCCTGAGGACAGGAGTTGAGAACCACTGGCCTAGGGGAAGGACCTATACGGTAGTCTCTTCTTATTATATCTTCCTTGCAGTTACATCCCAGCAAGATCTTCCCTATTTGGGAAAATGGGAAAGAGACCTTAATATCACTTTCTCGGAAGATCAAAAGAACCGGATCCTTTTCTTTGCTCATAAGGGGTCGTTATGTGGCAGGTATCAGGAAACCTCTCTGACCCGCTGGTACCGGACACTGTTCGTATTAGCGTCAATGTTCCCCGAACACAGTACGTTGTGTTGGAGATGCAACACTCAACCTGGTACCCTGCTCCACATCTTCTGGGACTGCTCGAAAATCAAACCCTTCTGGATTCAGGTTCTAGGGATTGTACAGAAACTACAGACCTCCATCTTTTTGACAACCCAGCGGCAGTGCTCCTTAACTTGACTCCTATGTCCAGTAAGAGATACCGCAAGTCATTGCTGAAACATCTCCTGAATGCCGCTAGGCAGTATTTGGAAACAACAGTCCCTGTCCACTGTGTCACAATGTTTGCAAGGGTGAATGACATCCAACAGATGGAATGCCTGACGGCTGCTATCAGGGACAAAACTGAAAAACATAATACACGCTGGCTATATTGGGACATGTTTCACTTTTCAGATGAATATTTGAATTATTCTTAATTTAAGGCTGTCTACCCTCGGAGTTCGCCTCCTTGTGCCATCTACCCCTCCGCATCCCAACCCCCCTTTTTTTTTTGTCTTTTCTTCTTCCCCTTTTAGACTCTTTTGGGGTCTACTTTTCTACCCCTACATTCTCTGGAAAATCTGCCTTGTATGCCATTAAAATAAAGGGCTCGCCGACTATCCTTGTCTTATGGACTTATGCCATGATTGACTGTACCACCGTCAAAGTCTTGACACATTGTCACTGTAGACCAATAGGTTATCGACCTCATTGCAACATAGTTTTTCTAAGGCTGTGTTGGCCCTTAGACTGGAGTTTTAGCATAACAATGTGGTATTCTTTTTCTATTGCATTTCATTTCTAGTGGAATTTGTACCATTGGATGTTTTCCTCATGTGACAATATAAAATAATTAAATAAGAAAAAAAAAAGTTTCCAAAAAAATGGGCAGATTTTGTGGTTGACCCTGCCATCTCTGTCCTAAACATACATCTTACTGTATCCACTTAAAATGTTCCATCATTTAAAGGTACTCTTGACAGAAAATTTGGGATGCTTTTATTGGCTCTCTCTACCCCAGCAGGCCCAGCCCTGCAACCAGCTCTGGCTGCAATTTCAGGATTTCAAACTACAGCTTACTGGACCAGACAATGAAAAACCATCGTGACCCTGTTTTTCAGGATCATAAAATTGCAGAATAAAAATAAGAACTTCCATCTGCTTTTCTTTTCTGTGTAGACGCCCTTGAACATGCCATGAGACAAATATTCAGAATGGCTCTTATCTCTATAATTATGCACAGGATTATCTGGCTAAAAGCTTTGACAGCAGAACCTACCTTTAAGAGATGCTTTACACATATGGCCTTATACTGTATATGGCCTCAAAATAAATGGCCTCAAAATAAAAGGGCGCCCTCATTCTTAAGACTGAGGGATATCTGTTGCGGTTTGCATCCCTCTGGACCACAGACTAGAACTGTAGATTCATTTGGAGGTTTTCAAAGGTCACAAGATGCAATTCAAAATGCTACCTCCTCACTTTTTTCTGTCAAGTCAACCAAAAACTGTCCAACGGCAGCCGGATTTGAAAAAGGCCCTTAACCACCTGTTATCCCAGGGAATTGTTGTGTACCAGCTTACTTGCCACAGGACAGGTTCAAGGGATTCTACTTAAACCTGTTCATAGTACCAAAGCCTACCATAGATATCCATCCTATCTTGAACTTAAAATCCCTCAACACATTCCTTCACATTAACATTTCGTATTGACCCCATTGTCAGGTCACCTTGAGGCTAGGTGACAGATGCACTCTGAAGGAGTCGTAAGTGCACCGCTAGGTAGTGGACCCTAGGGCTGATTGCTGTGGATTGAACCCTGGGAGGTTCAGGAAGCAGGTCTACTGGATCACTAACACAGATCCCACTGAGAGCTAGAGCATAGATTCCCCAGGGCGCGGAGTCTAAGAGCCAGCAGGTGTTCACCAGAGCCTCTAGTGGTGAGGATGGACTGAGCTGCAGTCTGGCTCCAGGTCGCAGGCCCCAGGGTCTCACAGCTCATGGTAGACTACAGGAGAAGAGGAAGGAGGCAGCAGGCTGGAAGAACAAGGAAAGTAAGGGATAAGCCAAATGTCAGGGCGACTAGCAGACAAGGATAAACATAACACGCCAAAGGTCAGGGTCACAAGCAGACAGGGAAAGTTGAGAACAGGCCAAAGTCGGTAACTGGAATCAGACGTAGGAAACACAGCAAGTACACACAAAGCTAACACACAATGGTTGATCAGCACTGCTGGCTTGCAGTGCACAGATTAATATAGGGTTCCCTGATAGGGCCTGGGGTAGGGCCATGCCTAGCGGAGAGGTTAGGTTAGCCAGGTGTGAGTGGCTGGCCTCTTAGTCTGAACACATGAGGAGAAGGTAACCTTACAGAGAAAGATTACTGCATAACCATGACACCCGTAAATTTCGTAATTGCCTTTCTGTGACAAGTGGAAAACATGGCATCAGTGGATATACAGCATGCCTATCTACATGTTGGAGCATTTTTTAATCTTTGCAATGGAAGACAACCATTTTCAATTTGCTGCACTGCCTTTCGACCTATCCTCTGTTCCCAGAGTTTTCAGAAAGATCTTAGCACTCCTGCTTGCCCTTCTCAGAACTCAGAGCATTCAGGTGACAGATTATCTGGATGAAGGCTGCAGCCCCCTCGCAGAAAATCTTCAGAAAATCTGCTCTCCAGCCTCCCATACACATAAAGTATCTGGGTCTAATTCTGGATATATCTTAGGCAAAGGTCCTTCTTACAGAAAATAAAGTTCTTTCTTCAAGTGCTAATGCTCGACTACTGAGATCCAAAAGAAATCCCACAGTGAGATTTGCCAATGAGAGTTCTGGGCCTAATGGTTTCCTCCTTCAAGTACCCTCCAACTAAACATTTTATTAGAATGGATAAAGCATTCTCTTTCACTGGATCTACCATGTTTCTATTCCCCCCAAACAAGAAACTCTTTGTCCTGGTGGATCACCACTTTAACTCTGACAATGGAAATATTCTTCCTTCCCTAAAATTGGAAGGTTCTTACAGGTCAGGTTGGGGAGGAGACCTCCAATCCTTGATGGTTCAAGGAACATGGTCAAGGAAGGAAACCAAACTTTCATTATCATCTTGGAACTCAGACCTGTCAGCCTGTCCCTCCAGCACTGGACACCCCTTCTAAAGGGACCTTCAGTAAGTCAGGTGCAGATAGAAAATGCCACAACAGTGGCATATATCACCCAAGCCCGGCCCAAGAGTGATGATGTGTTCAATCTGATATGCTAAAAATGGGGGACTCTGGCCCAGGATGCTGTAGCTATCTCTTCTCTCCATTGAGCAGTATACCTCGCCTACACCATAAAGTAGAGTGAGAGAGGAACACAATGATTCTTCAGTCACCAAACTGACCCAGAGAACCTGGTACACAGACTTACTCAATTTTCTTTTAGAAGACCCCTGGCCTCTTCCCAACAGACTGATTCTTCTTTCTCAGAGCCCTCTATTCTACCCAGTCGCTGGCTTTAACTGCATGGCTGTTTACCCCCATCATGACCAGGCCATTTTTTGCGATACGGCACTGCATTATCCCTTTCATGACTAAGCCTATTTTTGAAATGTGGTGTTTACACATTAGAATCCGTATTGTTTTCTAGAAAATTACTTAGAGTTCCCAAACATTATATATATATATTTTTTAGCAGAGAATCTAGAGAATAAAATAGAGATTGTTGCAATATTTTATATCACACAGTATTTGTGTAGCGGTGTTTTAAACTCAAATTTTTGGAACAGGGACACTTTCATGAATTTTAAAAAATCCAACAGTAAAGTTACCCCAATTTTTTTGTATAATGTGAAAGATGATGTTACGCCGAGTAAATAGATACCAAATATGTCACCCTTTATAATTGCACGCACTCGTGGAATGGCGACAAACTACGGTACCTATGAATTTCCATAGGCGACGCTTTAAATTTTTTTTACGGTTACCAGGTTAGAGTTACAGAGGAGGTCTAGGGCTAGAATCTCGCTCTGACGATCGCGGCGATACCTCACATGTGTGATTTGAACACCGTTTACATATGCGGGCGCGACTTCCGTATGCGTTTTCTTCGCTGTGCGAGCTCGCGGGGACGGGGGCGCTTTAAAAAAAATTTTTTTTTTTTATTTATTTTATTTTTTTTTTATACTTGTAAATTGTGTTTGAAAAAACTTTTTTTATTTTTTTTATTTTATTGCTGTCATAAGGAATGTAAACATCCCTTGTGACAGTAATAGGTGGTGACAGGTACTCTTTATAGAGGGATCGGGGGTCTAAAAGACCCCCGATCCCTCCTTTGCACTTCACAGTATTCAGATCGCCGAAAACGGAAATTCTGAACACTGTATATTTTTTTAAAACCGGCGCCATTGGCAGCCGAGTAAACGGGAAGTGACGTCATGACCCCCCCCCTGTCTGTCAGCTGTGTGAGTGCCAATATTCTCCCCTGCTGCTGCTATCCCCAGTGTATGTGTTTTTTTTTTAAATGCCTCTGTGTACCTTGTTTCATAGAGCGGACATTATTTAATATAGCAAAGCTGATTTAAGAATGTCATTGAGTGGCTTAACAACCAGATTAACTTGGTTCTTTTTGTCTTGCATAAAACTGTTTAAACACATCAGGAATATTCCCTTGAAGTCACTTACTAGCAAAATCCTTTCCTGTGGTCATCACGTTTGTTTAGACGTATCTCAGAACTAGCGGCACTTTCCTGCAAAGAGCCCTTCCTCATATTTCATGACAACAAGGTCATATCATCCTTCCAAGGGTGGTTTCAGAGTTCCATCTCAGTGAGGAGATTGTTCTGCCATCATTGTGCCCTGCTCCCAAGCATCAAGTGGAAGTCCCTGTGCATTGCCTGGATGTTGTCAGAGCTACTACAATGTACCTAAAAGCAACTGCTTCCATTAGACAAACTGGTACCCTGTTTGTCCTCATCTCAGGTCTTTGGAGCACCCTGCCTCAAAATCCACAATTGCTAGATGGATATGAAATTTAAACTTATGTTTTAAAACAAACAACTCATGCAGTACTCTAATGCCACGTACAAACGAGCGGAATTTCCGTCGGAAAAATCTTGGATGGTTTTTCAGACGGAATTCCCCTCAAGCTTGGCTTGCATACACAAGGTCACACAAAAGTTCGCTGAACTTTCGACTGTCAAGAATTCGGTGACGTACAACACTACGACGAGCCGCGAAAATGAAGTTCAATGCTTCCAAGCATGCGTCAAATTGTTTCCGAGCATGCGTAGGAATTTTGCACGTCGGAACTGGTACAGACGATCAGAATTTCCGATCGGAACTTTTTCCGACCAAAAAATTGAGAACATGCCCTCAATCTTTTGCTGGCTGGAATTCCGCCAGCTAAAGTCCGATGGAGCATACACACGGTCGCATTTTCGGACCAAAAGCTCTCATCAGACTTTTGCTGGTGGAATTTACGCTCGTACGGGGCATTATGGGCACACTACACCAGATCTGGGCCATTAGGCAACAATCTTCTGTCACCCAATTCTGTAAGACCACCACCTGGTCTTCTGTTCATATTTTGTTCAAAGTTTAACCAGGTGCATGTTCATTCTTCTGTTGATACGGGTTTTGGCTAAAAGGTTCTCGCAGCAACACTCTGAACCTGGGGTTTTTACCCCTGTTGTTTTTGGACCTGTTGGCACATTTATTTTTGCCTAGTTGTTGCCCACCCTTGTATTCATTATTTTATGATGTCCCATAGTATATGAAAAAGTTGCCATTGTCCTGTACTATATGATTAAAATAAGAAGAATTTTGACTTACCTATAAAATGGTTATAAAACAGAGGGCTTACAGAATGGGGTAGGGTTGTAGGGCAGATGTATCCTCAAGAGATTTCCAGTGCCAAAACTATAACCAATGGTGTATGCATATGTTGCTTGTGTCCTGTACTGTACTCCACTATATGTAACTTACATGAAAGTCAAAACTCCTCTTTTTTTTCCACTCTTGAAAAAAAAATTTTGTTGTATTATGTATGCATGGTTTCTATTGTAAAACATTGTTTCCATTGTATAACGCTACTGCCCAGAGACACCAAAGATAATAAAAAAGGAAGGCACAGAACCTCATACTGGTCTCTGAATGGAAAGCAAACAGATGGTTTATTGCCTTTTGCCAATTTCTTTTCCAGTGTTTATCAATGAACCTCAGTGTTAATAGGTACTTGTTTGTACACATTTTACTGCATCTTTTAATCTCAAAGTATTCAGACCCCCTTAAATTTTTCACTCTGTTATATTGCAGCCATTTGCTAAAATCATTTGAGTTCATTTTTTCCCTCATTAATGTACACACAGCACCCCATATTGACAGAAAAACACAGAATTGTTGACATTTTTGCAGATGTATTAAAAAAGAAAAACTGAAATATCACATGGTCCTAAGTATTCAGACCCTTTGCTCAGTATTTAGTAGAAGCCCCCTTTTGATCTAATACAGTCATGAGTCTTTTTGGGAAAGATGCAACAAGATTTTCACACCTGGATTTGGGGATCCTCTGCCATTCCTCCTTGCAGATCCTCTCCAGTTCTGTCAGGTTGGATGGTAAACGTTGGTGGACAGCCATTTTTAGGTCTCTCCAGAGATGCTCAAATGGGTTTAAGTCAGGGCTCTGGCTGGGCTATTCAAGAACAGTCATGGAGTTGTTGTGAAGCCACTCCTTCGTTATTTTAGCTGTGTGCTTAGGGTCATTGTCTTGTTGGAAGGTAAACCTTCGGCCCACTCTGAGGTCCTGAGCACTCTGGAGAATGTTTTCGTCCAGGATATCCCTGTAATTGGCATTCATCTTTCCCTCTATTGCAACCAGTCCTCCTGTCCCTGCAGCTGAAAAACACCCCCACAGCATGATGCTGCCACCACCATGCTTCACTGTTGGGACTGTATTGGACAGGTGATGAGCAGTGCCTGTTTTTTTCCACACATATCGCTTAGAATTAAGGCCAAAAAGTTCTATTTTGGTCCCATCAGACCAAAGATTCTTATTTCTCACCATCTTGGAGTCCTTCGGGTGTTTTTTAGCAAAACTCCATGCGGGCTTTCATGTGTCTTGTACTGAGGAGAGGCTTCCGTCGGGCCACTCTGCCATAAAGCCCCGACTGGTGGAGGGCTGCAGTGATGGTTGACTTTCTACAACTTTCTCCCATCTCCCGACTGCATCTCTGCAGCTCAGCTACAGTGATCTTTGGGTTCTTCTTTACCTCTCTCACCAAGGCTCTTCTCCCCCGATAGCTCAGTTTGGCTGGACCTCCAGCTCTAGGAAGGGTTCTGGTTGCCCCAAACATCTTCCATTTAAGGATTATGGAGGCCAATGTGCTCTTAGGAACCTTAAGTGCAGCAGAATTTTTTTTGTAACCTTTGCCAGATCTGTGCCTGGCCACAATTCTGTCTCTGAGCTCTTCAGGCAGTTCCTTTGCCTTCATGATCCTCATTTGCTCTGACATGCACTGTGAGCTGTAAGGTCTTATATAGACAGGTGTGTGGCTTTCCTAATCAAGTCTAATCAGTATAATCAAACACAGCTGGACTCAAATGAAGGTGTAGAACCATCTTAAGGATGATCAGAAGAAATGGACAGCACCTGAGTTAAATATATGAGTGTCACAGCAAAGGGTCTGAATACTTAGGGCCATGTGATATTTCAGTTTTTCTTTTTTAAGAAATCTGCAAAAATGTCATCAATTCTGTGTTTTTCTGTCAATATGGGGTGCTGTGTGTACATTAATGAGGAAAAAAATGAACTTAAATTATTTTAGCAAATGGCTGCAATATAACAAAGAGTGAAAAATTTAAGGGGGTCTGAATACTTTCTGTCCCCACTGTACACTTTAAATAGAACTTTATATATGTTTCCCCCACCCCCCTTTTCCTTCCATCCCCTTCCTTTTCTGCTCTGATTCTTAACAACCTTGTCTCTAATTTCAGATGTTTATATATGAATCTCCTAAGGAAACGTGCATTGTCTCACGAAACGTGTAAAAAATGAATTTTTATATACATTTAAACCTTGAACTGTCAGTTATACCTTGATTTATGTGTAGCGCAGGGTTTTTTGCCACCTAAGTTACTATGTAAATAATGTGATATTCTTTAAGTGAGAGTTTGGCTCCCTTTAGTGTCCTTTCTATTTAATGTTATTAAGACTTTTGTTTGGTTTCATGTAGATGTAGTGAATGAGGAAGTGACTCAAGTGCTAAAACTCAGTCTGTGAACTACCTACCCACAATGCTCCGTTCACCTACCCACAATGCCAGGTCAGAGAACAGCCTGCTGGGTAGGCAAATAAAAGGGGCAGCAGGGCCATTTTCCAGCCTCTTGGGAGGCCATTCAAAGCCTGCTTGCAGGGAGGTCTGTGTGTGACCGTCAGACTGCGGCCTGTAAGGCACGGAGCGGAAACATTTGTTCTCTGAGGAGCTCCAGAGCACAGTCAGCTGGACCAGTATGTGGATGGACAGGAGGATCCAAGATTCCTAAAGGGTTTCTGCATTACAGTTACCAGCCATCAGAAGGAGTGGTGCGGTGTGACGGCGCCAGCTTGGATCGGGACTGAGATACCAGTAAAGGAACCTTGCAAGCATCTGGGCCTGTTATGTTGAGCGGGCACTTGCCCAGATCAATATAGTGTACTGTTACCGTTTACATAGCTACAGAATGCTGGTGGGACTTGTAGCCCCACAGAAGTATTCTCACTTACATATAGCCTGCATACACCGCATGATTGCTCTTCATGTGCTGTGAAGTTAATGTTGCAACACATCCACCACTAAGGAGGAATTATTACAAGTGCCTTTTGTCATAAGTACACAACTTTTAACGCATTATTCAATTCACAGTCTACTGTCTACTTATCTCTCCGTTGGATTTACAAATACTGCAATTTAATACCTTGAGCTAGCTGAAGAAAGAAGACAGGGAACTTCTATAATCTTCCATAAAGCACCTTGCATTGGAAACGTTGCATTGCAATTTAGGGGGAGCCCTTGCGCACGGGATATATCTATTGTATTGTATAACTGCATGTTCTATAGCTGTTATTGCAGAATTGGTGTGCATGCTTGGAGGTCAGTGGCAAGGCGCTCAATATAAGTATTTAAAGATATTGGGCGTCTGTCTTACTGTGCACCTGTCTGCATGCACATCTTCATGTTGGTTATTGAATTATCCGTTCCATGTTCATATTGACTGTTATCTACTGTCATTCTCCATATCTAAGTTACCACATTGTTTATTGTACTAAGTATCTTCTCAGTAAACTTCTTACGTGGATAATATACAATTGGTGTGAGACTATATCTATTACTGCAACCAGTGAAGTGATGGGTTCCAAGGATACGGTAAATATACTGTGTGTTGTACCATTACTGTGTCTCTCCTCACTGTTCTCACTGGTCTCACACTAACATCACTATACAGGTGTGCCAGAGGGGTTGAGTCTGTTTTTGGGGTTGGTAGGCAGAGTAAAGGATTAAAAATTAATCAGCAGCTCCTACGGGGGTGAGTGCTACATAAGTAACTATGGAAACCCATGCATATGTGTATGTACTTATGTCTACCAGAATTATTTTTAATTGTATGTATTAAAAGTGTTTAAATGTTCAATAAAAATTGTGTATATTTTATACCGTGTGGTTTGTGTCCCACAAAGTCCCTTGGGCATCCTTCTTTGTTTATGCTGTATACTTTATATATCTCACTCTCCAAACACCAATACAACCAATTTTGTAGCGCTACATATTAAACTTTCATACAGATATTTCAGGTGTATAGCAGCATTCCAAAAAAGTACCAAAATGTAATGGCCTTAAGGTATAGCCATTGATCCTTGCCCTATTTGCTTCAGTCTTGAGCTGATAACTATCAGTGCTTGACTATGTGAGCCCTAAGCATTGCGATTGTTGGGTGCTTTAATGACTATTAAAAAGGTATCCATTCTGTGTATTATGCATTTAAAGATGAAGAATTGATTCACATTCCACCAAGATGCTTTTAACATCACTGTCAAGACTGTTTGGAGATTGGAGGTAAATTAGGGTAACCTCATAAGGACACACATGTCAGGCTGCCCAGTGCCTACCAATGTGTTTTGGAAACCTGCCAGATGATCACTCAGTTAATACCATCATTCGTTTTTCAATGTCATGAGCTTATTAAAGAGGTAGCAGTGAATTAGAGCAACTACAGTAAAGGAATTTCAAAATGCAAAGCTGCTCAGCTGTCAGGTGGTCCTCTTACAATTGTATAAAAAAATCACTCTCCTGCGCTCAAATGGTGAACTGAGAGGTGTACAGTGTAGGAATTCCTCCTATGCGCTAGTGGCCTTGCTGCCCCCTCAGGACAATGGGTATCTATATGGACTGCAAAAACAACAAGAGAAGGGCACACTGACCATTACCACAATGAATTTTATTTAAAAATAAATACAACAATTGTTATACTCAAACAGGCATAACATATGTACGTATGTCACCTTCAGGTCTGCTACGTTTGTACCAATAGTGTGGGAAGAGCAGGAGGCGTCCGTGGTGGCTGACACATTTCGAGAATCAGAGTCAAAATAGTGTATGTCCAACAATCCATCTTAGTGCACACATATACACATGTCCAGCAATAGAGACTCCACCCCCCTCAGTTGATTAGGGGGTGTGGTCAAAATTGTATACACATAAAATAAATAGAATTGCTTAAAATCCATAATATAATGAATAGCAGTCAGCAGGGCTGGGACATGCGGTGGGCAGGAGAGGCAGTTGCCCTGGACACTGTGGTATCATATGAGATGTGGGGGCACCACAAGGAGATTGGAGGGAGGGGATTTGTGTTGAGAGGGGGGATTTGGGGGGCGTTAGGAAGTAACAATTGTTTTAGGAGGGGAATTTGGGGAGGTGTGGTAGGAGTGTCGATTTGGGTAGGATTTGTATTGAGAGGAGGGATGGGGGAAGAGAATTTGTGCCAGGGAGGGGGAATTTGAGCTAGAAAATGAAATATGGTAGGGGGGGATTTGTGTTAAGAGGGGAAATATTGGGGGAGGGGAAATTTTGGGGGGAGGGTGATTTGTGCTAGTAGGGATGTTTGGTAGACATTATTTGGGGCTAGGAGGGGGGTTGTGCTAGGATGGAGGATGGGGAGGGGGGATTTGTGCTCAGAGCGGAAATTTGAGGGATAGGGGATTTGTGCTAAGAAGGGGGAATTTTTTGGAGGGAGGGGGATTGTGCTGGCAGCATATGGATTTGAGCTGGGGGGATGGGAGGAAAAGATTTGTGCTGGGGGGAGTAAAGCAGGGGTGTGGATTTGTACTGGAAGGAGGGGGAATTTATGCTTGGAGGGTAATCGTGCAGATTAGTGCTCGATTTATTTTGGGGAGGGGATTTTTGCTGACACATAACGCTAATACATCTTGGGAGGGTGGGGGCGCAATTTGGAATGTTTGCCCTGGGCTCTAGATGACCTTGTCCCGGCACTGGCTGCCAGCATATGTGCCATACCTGATATTCTCTTTCATGTGCAGCATTATTATCCGTACCTCATATGTGTAACTAATATCATGGGTATTAAAGCATCCACGCTTTGAGTGTGTAGGGGACCTATCAAGCCCGTAGGTTGTGGGTCCTATGTTAGAAACAGTATGCACACTGTTTCTAACATAGGATCCACAACCTACGGGCCTGATTATATCATATATCAACCTGGAGATATGTGTAAATAAAGCCTGGTTCACACAACTAGTTTTTTTTTTTTTGGGTCAACCTAGTGGGCTGAAGGAAAAAAAAACAATAGATAACTGATAGATCAGAACACGTGTTGGTTTTCAAGCATGTCCCTTTGACAAAACCAGACAGTCTTCTGTCAGACAGACAGCTGTACACACTTAGCAAATGTGGGCTGATTCCTGCTGAACCATGACCTGATTCATAGGAGCCACTGACCTCTACTGATTAAAGGAGTTGTAAAGTCTAGGTTTTTCACCTTAATGCATTCAATGCATTAAAGCGGGGTTCCACCCAAATTTTGAACAATATCTGTATGTATACTCTTCCTTGCCTAGATGCTGACATGCCGTTTAAAAAAATTTAAATCGCCGTAATTACCTTTTATTTTTCTATTCTTCTTTGCACTTCCTGGTTCTCCTCCCGTGGGAGTAGGCGTGTTTCTAGCCTCTCCCAGACTCCGCACAGTTTCCTGGGAGCTAGTCTCAGGCTTCCCAGGATGCCACTGAGCATGTGCGGGAATGAGCGGTGAATGCTGGGAGCACAGCATTCACCGCATCCAGGAAATAAATGCTTGTGGGCTTCAAATGCCCACAATGAAGATGGAAACCGCCTGCAGTGAATAATATAAGTTATTCTTTCCGACAAAATCTGACACAGGCGGATATATTACACACAATATGTGAGTATGTAATGCTGAGAAGAAAAGTTTGTGAATGAACTAAAAAAAAAAAAGATAGTTGGTGGACCCCCGCTTTAAGGTGAAAAACCTTCTGTGATGCAGAGCCCCCCTTTTACTTACCTGGACCCGTTCGTTCTAGCGTCAAGGATGAGCCCAGCAGCTCCAGCCACTGTCTCGGGTCCTCGTTGGATAGATTGATAGCAGCAGGAGCCATTGGCCCCCACTGCTGTCAATCAGATCCAGTGATATGGGAGCTGGGGGGCGGGGTCAAGTCCTGCTGTCTGTGTCAATGGACGCAGCAGCAGGACTCAGGAGTGCGCCTGCATGGGTGCCCCCATCGAAAGCGGGTCTCCGTGGGGGCACTCGCTGAAGACGAGGAGCCAGAATTGCTGCCAGGGGACCCCAGTAAAGGAGGATCGGGGCAGCTCTGTGCAAAACCCTTGCACAGAGCAGGTAAGTATAACACGTTTGTTATTTTGTTTAAAAAAAATTACAATTACTTTAAGCCTGCTCTTGTTGGATAGGTATATGACAGCCATGTTATAAGGTGAGTAAGGCCAATTTTGTGTCTATATATTTTGAGCTATACTTATGTGCACGAAGAAGTGATTTCCCCCATTTTTATGTGTATCAGCAGCTTCAGTAGAAGGATTAGGGTATTCACTTTTGTCTTCATTTTATAAGTTCTCCATAGTTATTCAGTTTATACAGTAGTATCCAGGATCAGTCACATTCTGAGAGGTTTTTTAAAATGGAACCTCTTTAACTGGTTTGATTCTCATTAAATGTAATTATATACAGTATATACATACATACGGTACATACATACACAGAATCTCACAAAAGTGAGTATATCCCTCACATTTTTGTAAATATTTTATTATAGCTTTTCATGTGACAACAGTGAAGAAATTACACTTTGCTACAATGTAAAGTATTGAGTGTGCAGCTTGTATAACAGTGTAAATTTGCTGTCCCCTGAAAATAACTCAACACACAGCCATTAATGGCTAAACCGCTGGCAACAAAAGTGAGTAAACCCCAAAGTGAAAATGTCCAAATTAGGCCCAAAGTGTCAATATTTTGTGTGGGCACCAATTTTTTTCCAGCACTGCCTTAACCCTCTTGGGCATGGAGTTCACCAGAGCTTCACAGGTTGCCACTGGAGTCCTCTTCCACTCCTCCATGACGACATTACAGAGCTGGTGGATGTTAGAGACCTTGCGCTCCTCCACCTTCCATTTGATGATGCGCCACAGATGCTCAATAAGGTTTAGGTCTGGAGACATGCTTGGCCAGTCCATCACCTTTACCCTCAGCTTCTTTAGCAAGGCAGTGGTCGTCCTGGAGGTGTGTTTGGGGTCATAATCATGTTGGAATACTGCCCTGCAGTCTCCGAAGGTAGGGGATCATGCTTTGCTTCAGTATGTCACAGTGCACGTTGGCATTTATGGTTCCCTCAATGAACTGTAGATCCCCAGTGCCGGCAGCACTCATGCAGCCCCAGACCATGACACTCCCACCACCATGCTTGACTGTAGGCAAGACACACTTGTCTTTGTATTCCTTACCTGGTAGCCACTACACACGCTTGACACCATCTGAACCAAATAAGTTTATTTTGGTCTCATCAGACCACAGAACATAGTTCCAGTAATCCATGTCCTTAGTCTGCTTGTCTTCAGCAAACTGTTTGCGGGCTTTCTTGTGCATCATCTTTAGAAGAGGCTTCCTTCTGGGAAGACAGCTATGCACAGGGGCGGATTAATGCACAGGCTGGTCTAGGCTGCAGCCTAGGGCCCCACGTGTGCAAGGGCCCCCAATTGGCCATGATATTTTTATTAATTTATATATATTTATGTATATGTAGAATAAAAACCATGCCTGCGTGTTATACGAATACGCCGATAAATGTTTTTTTACCAACAGGGGGTGGGGATCGGGCGGTCCGCCCCAGGTGCCACCCATTGGGGGGGGTGTCAGGCCAGCTGTACCGCCTCTCCTGGCTCTGGGACAGCGCTGCCAGCATACTTTAAAGTTGAGAAAACATTACTGCCAGCCCTTTCTCATGCACAGCTCATTGTGTGTCACTCTCAATGTAAATGGAAGTCTCTTAATACCTCAATTAAAGCCGTTCTGTCTGGCCGCTCTCCTCCTCCCGCTCCACCTCCTTCCTGAGTGTAGCCTTTGATTTCAGGAGGAGAGCAGTTATGTGACCGTCAATGAAACAGCAGAGGAGAGCAGTCACATGACCGGGTCACGAAGAACGGCGTTAATTGAGGTATTTAGAAGCTTTGATTTACAATGAGTGACACAGGAGGAGCGGTGTATGAGAAAGGGCTGGCAGTGATGTTTTCTCAACTTTAGAGTATTCTTTCCCAGGAGACTGGGAGTCTCCTGGGAGTGCAGGGGGGCTTTATAATGAAAGAGGCCTATGTGATATGCAGGCAAAGGGGTCTGTGTACTATGCAGATGTCTGTGTATTGTGCAGGGAAAGGGGTCTGTGTACTATAGGCGTGTGATATAGGTCTACCCTTTTACACATGGCACTAAATAATTTATTTTCTGGTAAAGCATGCTTAGGAGGGGGCCACGCAAAAAGTAGCCTAGGGGCCCATGACCACCTTAATCCTCCACTGGCTATGCAGACCAATTTGATGCAGTGTTCATCATAACTGAGCATTGACAGGCTGACCTTCCACCCCTTCAACCTCTGCAGCAATGCTGGCAGCACTCATACGCCTATTTCCCAAAGTCAACCTCTGGATATGACACTGAGCACGTCCACTCATCTTCTTTAGTCGACCATGGCGAGGCCTGTTCTGAGTGGAACCTGTCCTGTTAAACCACTGTAGGGTCGTGGCCACCGTGCTGCAGCTCAGTTTCAGGGTCTTGGCAATCTTGTTATAGTCTAGGCGATCTTTATGTAGAGCAGATCCTCAGAGAGTTCTTTGCCATGAAGTGCCATGTTGAACTTCCAGTGACCAGTATGAGGGAGTGAGAGTGATAAACACCAAATTTAACACACCTGCTCCCCATTTACACCTGAGACTGTGTAACACTAACGAGTTACATGACACCGGGGAGGAAAAATGGTTAATTGGCCCCAATTTGGACATTTTCACTTATGAGCATACTCACTTTTGTTGCCAGCGGTTTAGACACTAATGGCTGTGTGTTGAGTTATTTTGAGGGGACAGCAAATTTACACTGTTACACAAGCTGTACACTCACTACTTTACATTGTAGCAAGCGTTGTCACATGAAAAGATATAAAAAAAATATTTACAAAAATGTGAGGGGTGTACTCACTTTTATGAGATACTGTGTGTGTGTATGTATATATATATATATATATATATATATATATATATATATATATACACGCTTTTACTTTTACAAACTTACAACACTGCAAACACTGGTAACATGCTCATAGTAGATAGATGATGGACAGGAAATGATAAGCACTCAGACCCTGTAGAAGAGACAACTCTATCTCCTAAAATTAGTTACCTGTTACCTAAACAGCAGTTTTTGATGGCCTCTTTACCCAGCCTACAACTGAAACTTTTTAATACATGCGGTAACATTTCTAGGAAAGGACAGCGTGCTAGTACTTTTTGCACATTGTTTCTATTTTAAGGGGAAAGATTTACTCTGCTATTTATACAGTGGATATCAGTTATAGACCCATGCAGAAATCACATAGCAGTCAATGATTGGCTCAGTAAATGTGCATCTTAGTATTTAACGTTGAGAGAGGTGGCTACCCCCCAATAAAGACCATTAATGTTTTTCATCTTCCACTAGTTCTGTGAGTGCTCACAATTCTACTGTGTATTATAGTATTTCTAATTTATATCAGCAGAGGCTCAGAGCAATGCAAGGGGTGACTTACTTTTATGAATTATCAGAGCTCCTCCCCTTAGAGAAGTATTCCAAATTGAACAGTCTCCAGTTGACTAATCATGTTGGAATGTCAAGTTCCTCTTCTAAGTAGAGGATAACAGCTGAAGCTAATCCAGCTTCGTTTTGGTATTTTCCAGCAATCTACACACAGGGTTGCACATTATGTTGTTATTTATAATAGTATTTATTACATTTATAATCTTCTAACAAGTCCAAGTGGAAAATCGGCTTATAGCTGCTCAACCCACTAAGTATTGGATGGATGGACTTCTAATCACTTGGCTAAAGTATAAAAGCTAAAATTGGAGGTCTGTCCCTAACAACCAATAATACATCAACTGTATTCTGTTTAATGTTAAGAAATAAAAGTTAATGATAGATTGATTGCTATACAGAATGGATCCTTTTTTACCTTTGGGAACAAAAAGTGATAGTAAATCTCTTGTGTCGGGATACAGACGTTATTAGATTACATAGAACTCAGATTAGGGTGAACTGAATGGAGTTTATGATTTTAGTACAGCTGAAGTTTGATAGATAGCATTAGCTGATCACTGATTAGCTTCATTAATTTCTTGAAAAAAACATAATCTGGAAAAAACACCAATGAATATTACAAATGAAATCACTGTAACATTGTCCTATATACAATACAATAATCATCATTCAAGACCTTCATGTTTAGCATTACCACAATTAATCATGGTTCCCTGCATTAGTATTATAAAAAGGGTATTTTATAAAGAATGTTTATAATAAAACTTCACATGACTCTCTGTGCATGTATTTAAAGGCTCTTTGTTTAAAATGTGTTACTTAATACTGACTCATAAATAGCATTCCCAGTTGCTGGGTTTTGGTTTTGGAAATTTTGTAGGAAAGCACTGTCCTTTTGTATTTTTTAATAATGTGATGCTGTTTTATCCAGCTTATATTTAACTTCCCATTCTGTAATACTTA
The DNA here is from genome assembly GCA_037952925.1 of Lithobates clamitans. NCBI lineage: Eukaryota > Metazoa > Chordata > Amphibia > Anura > Ranidae > Lithobates > Lithobates clamitans. The sequence goes on along the minus strand of JBBGZY010000137.1, from coordinate 3,582,071 downwards.
GCCAGCGGTATTTGTGATTAAACGGAAATAGACCACACTGACTCATATTCTGGTCCATTATAGAAAACCACTGTCTGCTTTCTGTAAAATAACTTTTTTAGCTTCTTATCGAGTTGCTTGCAGAATTGCCCATATGAACTGTTTGCAGCTTTTGGCGTGTGTAGATGGGCATGGATATTATTTTCCATGATCAGACTGCAGAGATGTCTAAAAAAATGCACCATAGAACAACGCATTACAACATGCTGGGCTATTGCACAATATTAGAATTTTTAGAACTGTAATAGGGCGTACACACGGTCGGACTTTGTTCGGACATTCCGACAACAAAATCCTAGGATTTTTTCCGACGGATGTTGGCTCAAACTTGTCTTGCATACACACGGTCACACAAAGTTGTCGGGAAATCCGATCATTCTGAACGCGGTGACGTAAAACACGTACCTCGGGACTATAAACGGGGCAGTGGCCAATAGCTTTTATCTCTTTATTTATTCTGAGCATGCGTGGCACTTTGTGCGTCGGATTTGTGTACACACGATCGGAATTTCTGACAACGGATTTTGTTGTCGGAAAATTTTATCTCCTGCTCTCCAACTTTGTGTGTCGGAAAATGTCCGATGGAGCCCACACACGGTCGGAATTTCCGACAACACGCTCCATCGGAAAATCCGACCGTGTGTACGGGGCATAATAATCCAGCCAGATGCATAAGGAATTCTAAATCCATATAGTAATATAATTTACATAGCCCTACATAGTCTGAATGTGTAATTAGTCCTGTCACTATTCTAATGTATCAGTTTTTAATGCATTAGAAAAGTTAAGTATCATTCATGTAACTTTCACTGTTCCCAAGTTACAAAGGCAGCTAAAATTTCCCAAATCTGATACTTCCAGGTGTGTCAGCTGCCTCTGTGACTCACCGCTGCCCATTGTTTCTGCTTCCCCAACTACTACATTGCTAGGGTTTCTGTGCAGCTCTCATGCTGTGCTGAGACCCCTTTACACTGAATGCGCTTTTCAGGCTTTTTAGCGCTAAAAAAAGCGTCTGTAAAGCGCCTGAAAAGAGCCTCTTAAGCCTCCCCAGTCTGACAGCCCGAGTGCTTTCACACTGGGGTGGTGCACTTGCAGAACCCAAAAAAAAAGTCCTGCAAGCAGCGTCTTTGGGGTGGTGCTGGAGCGGTGTATGCACCACTCCTAAACCGCCCCTGACATTGAAATTAATGGGCTGTGGCGCTTTGCGGGCATTTTTAATCCTTTCCTCGGCCGGTAGCGGGGTTAGAAGTGCCGCTATAACAGCGGTAAAGCGCAGCTAAAGCTAGCGGCACTTTACCGCTAATGCGGCCTGCACCCCATTGTAAAAGGGGTCTTAGAATTTGGTTCAAATGAGAAAGTAGAAAAATTGCTTATCTGAACATTCGATGGTGCCTTTGTGGACTCAATTAATTTCTGTTTCAATATTTTTATCGAAGTATTTTCACAAAAGAGAATACAAAAGTTACGACAAAGAATGCAAATCTTCCACAATGTAAAATACCTACAGAATGGGTTGTAGTCTGGACTCAACTAATTTCAAGCAACCTTATTTTTGAGTTCCTTGAGGATAACTACATTTTCATAGAAAGATCTGACAAAGGCATGAGCATAAGACTAGTTACCATTTTCCTCATTCGGGAGTCAATTCAGTGATTAGAAATTTGTTCGCTCCCATTATAGTCAACAAAAATTTTATAGATTTCGATTTTTTTTTTGCTCGCTCAGGTTGCAACTGATTGTCAAATCGTCCCTTTTAACACTTAGATAACCGAACAAACATTCTGAATACAATGATTTTCTAAGAAATTTCTACAGGGGTAAGGCCAACTTATAAAACTCTGTCCAGCTGAATGTTTACTGTCCGTTTGCAGCTGCAGTCAGCCTGGATCTTTTTTCTGCTGTCTGCCACTACTTAGTAGTTCCCCATAAACTTCTATAGCAGAGTCAGCAACCTTTTCCACGTTTAGTTACATTTTTACAAATATCAGAAAACCGTCATACCAGATTGGATGCCTAATGGCCCGTACACACGGTCGGACATTGATCGGACATTCCGACAACAAAATCCTAGGATTTTTTCAGACAGATGTTGGCTCAAACTTGTCTTGCATACACACGGCCACACAAAGTTGTCGGAAAATCCGATCGTTCTGAACGCGGTGACGTAAAACACGTACGTTGGGACTATAAACGGGGCAGTAGCCAATAGCTTTTATCTCTTTATTTATTCTGAGCATGCGTGGCACTTTGTGCGTCGGATTTGTGTACACACGATCGGAAATTCCGACAACGGATTTTGTTGTCGGAAAATTTTCAGCCTGCTGTCAAACTTTGTGTGTCGGAAAATCCAATGGAAAATGTGTGATTGAGCCTACACACGGTCGGAATTTCCGACAACAAGGTCCTATCACACATTTTCCGTCGGAAAATCCGACCGTGTGTACGGGGCATTAGACTTAGCTTTCAATTTCTGCAGTCATAGTTGTTTTGCTAATGGCAATTTAAACGTATTCATTATTGTACACAGACCTGCTGCATCACATAAAGGTCTCTGATCAGCCCTAGTTTCTGTACCTTTACATCTCAGATCAGCCCCAATGCATGCACCCTTAAGCTGGGTATACACAAATAGAATTTTGTTCAATGTTTTTCAATGTAGGAATGTGCATTTCATTTTCTAATCATTAGTGGGGTCAAATTGACATTCATTTTTCACTGGAAACTGGAGATAATCAGGTGCAGATTACGCCACCCCTGACCTGTATTACCACCTCCGCGCTATGTAAATAAATGTCAAAACCCTACCAAAGCTGCCACTTAACAATAAAATATATATAAACCGAATTCACCAAAAGAAAATTATAGATGAAAAAGTGTTGCTAATCCCCAGGTGGGGAGATGCCAGACACTCTTATCCAGCCAGTGAGCTGAATACAGACGTGACTAGAGAAAAAGTGAAAAAACATATATTGCTAAATATCCCAAAAAGTAAAAATTAATATTAAATAAAATAAAAAAATTCAATATGAGCTAATATAAATTATAACACTCAGTGAAAGTGATATACAAATATATAAATCCAAGAAAAAATATAATGAAAATTGAGCACAGTAAATATCTATAAAGTCCAGAAACCAATCAATCGTGAAAAATAATAGTGAAAATATTTGAAGAAAGTCCAAAAAAAGAGTGAGGGTGACTCCAAAACTGCTCAGCTGTGTTTTCAAACATCCACCACACCTCTGTGACGTGAATCCACTCCCTGCTGAAATTCAAACTCACCAGCTGTTAAGGCCTCTCACTCTCGTGTTTGGCCTGACAGAGCCTCTAACCCACTTACATGGAGGTTAACATGCGAGCATACACCTCCACTGCTCCATAGGAACACCGCTTTTCTCAGGTTGGTAGTATGACATAAAAATAAAAGAAGCTCCAATAGTGTAATCTCGTTTAAAAGATTTAATCACATGTAAAACAACTTGTATTGAACTCACATTTAAAATAAAATAACAGGCAAGTCACTTCACGGCAAATGAAGAACTCCCACAGCACAGCAAGCAATAGAAACTGAAATAACAACAGGCAGGCCACGGCGGACCCAGGAGGTGTGTGTGCTCACGTTCGTCTCACCCGTCCGCAGCACTCGTCCCTTCACTGGAGCTCCGCTCTGTCCCCCTTCACTCCCTCCTCTAGCACTCATGTGAGATCGCTGTGTAGCTATCATGATTAAATCTTTATGATGAAACATGTCGGGGCGTAGCTACACGGCGATCTCACACGAGTGCTAGAGGATGGAGTGAAGGGGGACAGAGCGGAGCTCCAGTGAAGGGACGAGTGCTGCGGACGGGTGATACCCTTTCTGACAGGAGACATGACAGATATCTACTATTCCCAGTGATCAGGAACAGTGATCTCTGTCATGTCCCAGGCAGCCCACCCCCCTACAGTTAGAACACACCTAGGGAACACGGTTAACCCCTTGATCACCCCCTAGTGTTAACCCCTTCCCTGCCAGTGTAATTTTTACATTAATCAGTGAATTTTTAGAGCACTGACCAATGTAATAATGTCACCAGTCCCTAAAAAGTGTCACTTAGTGTCAGATTTGTCAGCTGCAATGTCGCAGTCCTGCTAAAAATCGCAGATCTCCGCCATAACCAGTAGAAAACCTAAATCTCATTCCATAGTTTGTAGACACGATAATTTTTGCGCAAACCAATCAATATACGCCTATTGCGACTTTTTAAAAAAAAAATATGTAGAAGAATATATATCTGCCTAAACTGATGAATACATTTGTTTTTTTATATTTGTTTTTGGATATGTATTATAGCGGAAGTAAAAAAAACATGTTTTTTTCTTCAAAACTGTCGCTCTTGTTTATAGCGCAAAAAATAAAAACCACAGAGGTGATCAAATACCACCAAAAGAAAGCTCTATTTGTGGGGAAAAAAAGGATGTCAATTTTGTTTGGGTACAGCTTCGCATGGCTGCGCAATTGTCAGTTAAATCGATGCCGTGCCGTATCACAAAGAATGGCCTGGTCATTAAGGGGCAAATCCTTCCGGTCCTTAAGTGGTTAAAGTATCTAAACAGTTTAGATTAAATATTGTTTTTTCTTTTAATTTGGGTACTGCTATGTGCATACCTGCAGGCATGCTGGGTGGCTGGAGGGTGGGCTGGTTTGATTCCTCGGTGCAGCATGACCATGTTTTCACCTGCAGGGGGCTTTCACTGATGTCAGGAAGATGGGACGGCCAGGCTGTGTATTTAACAGCCTTGAGAGCTCTCAGCTACAACCAATGCCTTTGATTGCTGTTGCCAGCAGAGAAGGCATTGCATGCCTGCTTTGGCACATGTGCTGGTACTTGCCAACTCCTATTCTGTAGGGTTGTTTTCTCAGGCAGACCAAACTTGGCATAAAGGGTCATAAAGTCTATGGAGATTAATGCCCCGTACACACGGTCGGATTTTCTGACCGAAAATGTTCGATGGGAGCTTGTTGTCGGAAATTCCGACCGTGTGTAGGCTCCATCTAACATTTTCCAGCGGAATTTCTGTCACACAAAATTTGAGATCTGGATCTGAAATTTTCCGACAACAAAATCTGTTGTAAATTCCGATGGTGTGTGCACAATTCCGACGCACAAAGTTCCACGCATGCTCGGAATCAAGCAAAAGAGCCGCACTGGCTATTGAACTTCATTTTAATCTGCTCGTCGTACGTGTTGTATTTCACTGCGGCTCGGTATTTCCGACAAGATTTGTGTGAACGTGTGTATGCCAGACAAGTTTGAGCCGACATCCGTCTGAAAAAATCCATGGATTTTTTTGTCGGAATGTCCGATCGTGTGTACAGGGCATAACTGTACAGGCACAGATAGTTGGTGGGCTGAATGAGAGCTACAGTGAGGTAAAAAAAGTATTTGATCCCCTGCTGATTTTGTACGTTTGCTCACTGACAATGAAATGATCAATCTATAATTTTAATGGTAGGTTTATTTTAACAGTGAGAGACAGAAAAACAACAAAAAAATCCAGAAAACTCATTTCAAAAAAGTTATAAATTGATTTGCATTTTAATGAGTGAAATAAGTATTTGACCCCTTCTCAAAACATGACTTAGTACTTGGTGGCAATACCCTTGTTGGCAATCACAGAGGTCAGACGTTTCTTGTAGTTGGCCACCAGGTTTACACACATCTCAGGAGGGATTTTGTCCCACTTCTTTTTGCAGATCCTCTCCAAGTCATTAAGGCTTTGAGGCTCATGTTATCCACATATTTTCAATGGGATTAAGGTCTGGAGACTGGCTAGGCCACTCCTGACCCTTAATGTGCGTCTTCTTGAGCCACTCCTTTGTTGCCTTGGCCATGTGTTCTGGGTCATTGTCACGCTGGAATACCCATCCATGACCCATTTTCAATGCCCTGGCTGAGAGAAGAAGGTCGTCACCCAAGATTTGACAATTCATGGCCCCGTCCATCGTCTCTTTGATGCGGTGAAGTTGTCCTGTCACCTTAGCAGAAACCCCCCCAAACCATAATGTTTCCACCTCCATGTTTGACGGTAGGGATGGTGCTCTTGGGGTCATAGGCACCATTCCTCCTCCTCCAAACACGGTGAGTTTACAGCACAACAAAAACGCCCTGCCCATTGAAATGAATGCTTTTAACCGCTTCTTAGGTGTACTTGAGGGGTTAAAAGCGCCCCGCTAGTGGCCGAAAAGCAGTAAAGCGCCGCCAAAACAATCGGTGCTCTACCGCTAATGCCTGGCGCTTTCAGTGTGAAAGCAGCCTAACCCACAGCCTAAAATGCTGCTGCCTGAACCAGTATTTGGAGCTGCGGAGCCATGCGGCAGGGGGTGGTGTGGTGTGCGTTTTAGTGCATCACACAGCTCCCCCTTTTTTTTTTTTTTTACTGAACTTAAATGAAGTGTCACTTTGTACACTTTACATAATGTAACTGCGTGGTGCTGTTCAGTGACATGCAGGTTCATTCAGAGTCGTGTGATATTGTACAAACCTGTTTGTGGTCCAATCTGAGGAATTTATGTTTTGACTCTGTGTATTAGGGATGTGGTCCACAATCAGTTTAAGCAATTTGTTGCGGTAGGGTTTCTTTAATGTTACAGGATATTGCACACCTCTGGAATGCAGTGACACAGTGGGGGTTATTTACGAAAGGCAAATCCACTTTGCACTGCAAGTGCACTTGGAAGTGCAGTCGCTCTAAATCTAACTGGTAGATCTGAAATGAGTGGAAGCTCTGCTGATTTTATCATCCAATCATGTGCAAGCTAAAATGCAGTTTTTTATTTTCCTTGCATGTCCCCCTTGGATCTACAGCAACTTTACTTCCAAGTGCACTTTCATAGCAAAGTGCATTTTCCTTTAGTAAATAACCCCTAGTGCCTTCTAGTGTGAACATGACACACCAAAAACGATTCTTTTCTGTGTGTCAATGCAGTTACCTGTGTTTTTCCATGCGGAACAATTCACGATACAGCACATAGTGTGAATGGGCTCTTAGTGATCCTGCCGCTGAGGATTTTGACAAATTGTCAGTCACAGGATCGCTAATGACAGAGTTGCCCGTGTGTCATTAGCCTCTAACAAGAGTTTTATATGAAAGATAACTATTTATCACAGAGGGAAATGGTTGCTTTGTATCACCTAGAGGTGACAGCCTGAGGTAAAAATATATGAATGTAATAGTCAGTGGAAAGGGTCCCCTTTCTGAGCCATAACTCAATACACCAGCAGGCTTTTCACACAGCCTGAGTTAAATATATCAGTGAGGAGCAGGTTGAGGGAGAGCTGTGTGCAGACATTCCTCTGGACACACACACAGGAGGGTCACACTGACTGGCTGTGGAAGGAAGGAAGGAGGACACAGACTGCACAATCCTGATCTACACTGTATAAGAGAATTAAACACAATCCAGGGAAGACACACTGATAGGCTCAAGGTGGCAGACACACAAGCCTGTAGTCTGATACACACCCACTGGCTGGGTGGAGGCAGCAGGGTGCATACAGACACTGGCACACACACACACATACAGATTCCACTCAGCCTGAGCTCACTTTCTACACAAGGGGCTTTTTCCTGCAGGGGCTGCCAGCATGGTTGCAGTCAGACTAATTGCAATTGGATTATACCTCCAGCTTTTTTTCTGTTATGTCCTCTCCCAGACTTCCTTCATGGACAGTGTCTTCCCAATACCTGCAGGTAATCAGCACTTTGGATATATTTTCCCCAAGCATCCCATTCATAGGTATTTGATTTGCCATTGCACCTGCAGGCTGCATGCATGTGATATATCTGCAGTCATCTTTTCATTGACACTTCATTAATATTGTCCTGCTGTTCAGTTCTGTAGAATGTTCTTGACCTGCAGCTTGTTTGTCTGCATGTTGACTTCTATTTTGGTCTGGGATAACCGGCGTAGAACTGAAGCAAGGACAAGAAAGGCACTGACCACCGTATGTAGGAATAGAGACATTACCAGTCTCCTTTTAGATTGTACAGTGAAATATTCATAAGGTCATTGATTTTGTAACTTCTAAACCTGCAAAGCGCCATGCATGAGGATGCTTGTCATGCTAGATCAGCTGGAAACAGATGTGCTTTCTAGTAAATCATTTAAGAATGTAGCTTCAAACTCCAGGGCTCTATATTGCATTAGGACAGCTTTTGTCAACCTTTTTTTTTTTTTTTTTTTTACCATGGGGAAACCCTTGACATTTTGTTTCAGGTCCCATACATGGTGCATTTGCGTGATCAGAATGTTGTAGAGATTAATGTACTGAATGATTATGAAATTAAATAATAGCAATGACCTGAAAAGAAAATTTTAATGATCCCTTACATTAGTGATCATTGTAGACATGATCCCTTACACTGGTAGTTGGTGTAGAAGGAACCCCTTAAATTGTTGGCTAGGGTAAAAGTCACACTTTACACTGCTGGTTGGTGTAGAAGTGACCCTTTGAATTGGTGGTTGGAGTAAAAGTAGCACCTTATATTGGTGGTCAGTGTAAAAATGTTCCCCTACATTGGTGGTCGGCGTAGATGGGACCCCTTGGATTGGTAGTTAGTGCAGAAGTGACCCTTTACATTAGTGGTCATTGTAGAAGTGACCCCTTACATTGGTGGCTGATGTAGACATGACCCCCTACATTGGTAATCCATGTAGAAGTGACCCCTTAGATCGGTGGTTCGTGTTAAAGTCGCCCCTTATATTGGTGGTTGGTGTAAAAGCGACCCCATAGGTTGGGGATCAGTGTAGATTAGACCCCTTACATGGGCAATCAGTATAGAATTGACACCTTACATTGGTGGTCCATGTAGAAGTGAGCTGTTTACATTGGTGGTTGGGGATGTGACACCTTACATTGGTGGTCGGTGGAGGCAGGAGATTAATCTGCCACAGCTCTCTTCATAAGGAACCCCTAGCAACCTCCGGAGGAACCCCTGAGAGGTTTCACCAAACCCTGGTCGAGAAAAGCTGCATTAGGACCTGCACAGCATGTATGCATTTGATAATATATCGGGCTGTAATACCTACTAAATTGTATTATTTTCAACATTCCAATATAGCCTTCAAGATCTTGTTATTTTGTATGATTTTATATATTACTCTATGAATATGCTTTATATAGTATTCAATAGATATCCTTTTCGTTTAACTCATATACAGTAGGGGTTAAAAAACAATACAAAGCATTATATGTCCATTTTGATGCAATTTATACAGCACTAACCTTCTATTCCATATTGCATTTGCTAATTCGAAGTAATGTTTGCTATGTACATAAATAGGATGCAAGAAATTTCCTAGTCTGGGGCACTGCCTTATTGTAAAAAAATAAGGCAAAGTGCGGAAAATGTAGTTAATATGGTAAATGGAGATGGCATATTACAAAATTCATTTTCCATGTAAAAATCCATGTTGCTTTTAGTTCATTGTTTGTTGATCTTTCCCACTCCTTGGAATGTAAAGGTGAGCATTGTTTGATAAAAACAGTATACATTTTAAAAAGCGACAAATACACAAAGCAAAACACAAAATAATACATTGAAATGTGAGTAATACTTCCTCTTGCTCCCCATGATTTAAGAGCATTCTTTAAATTTGCAGGGAAATTGAAGGGAACAAGAGGAGGCTCACTTATCTTGCAGAAATTATATCAGTTTTGGTACATTAGTCTCACATTTTCTGTATATGATCTTATAAAGGTTGTATCATTTATTTTTTCATATACTGTAAAACCACCAGACCCACTCCACTTGTTGTGCTAGATTACACGACCAAAAAATCAATAATGCAGTAAAATTACATTAAATACTACAGTGATTGAATATAAGGTATTCAGTTTAATGAAATGAACAAATGTATCATTGATAATATGTATCACTTACTATCCAAGTCTTATAACAAAATGTTGCTTTAAAAACAGCGCTGGAATATAAATTGACTTAAGTTTATTTTTGCTTGAATGCAACCATAAATCAACATCTATACGAAATGATTTCACCTTTGTACCTGCAGAGATTATATTTTGTAACCTCCATCTCCATTAGAGTGATCATATTTTCTGCATTAAAATACAGTGGGGAGGTACTTTAGTGATCCTGGCTTGATAATGTTCTTGGTATTCTGTGGATAACATTAAATTGTAAAGGATGAACCTAACATGTTGCTCTGCAAAATCTCTAAAATCTGCAGTGACCTGTGTGTGAATGAGTAAAATCCTGCCAAGAGTAGCAGTAAAGAGATTGAAAATCTAGAATTGTACTGCATTGGCAGTCAGTGCCAAATACTTTGGCCCTAAGCTCTAAGATTTTCTTGTCCTGATTCTAATGCACATCTTAACCACTTCAGCCTCGGAAGATTTGGCTGCTGAATGACCGGGCCATTTTTTGCAATTCGGCACTACTTCGCTTTAACTGACAGAAGCGACGCTGCACCCTAACAAAATTGACGCCTTTTTTTTCCCCACAAATAGCGCTTTCTTTTGGTGGTATTTGATCACCCCTGGGTTTTTTATTTTTTGCGCTATAAACAAAAAAAGAGCGACAATTTTGAAAAAAACACAATATTTTGTACTTTTTGCTGTAATAAATATCCCCATTTTTTTTTAAAAAAAGCAAATTTTTTCTCAGTTTAGGCAGATATGTATTCTTCTACATATTTTTGGTAAAAAAATCGCAATAAGCGTATATTGATTGGTTTGCGCAAAAGTTATAGGGGATAGATTTATAGCATTTTTTATTTATTTATTTTTTTTACTAGTAATGGCGGCGATCTGCGATTTTTATCGTGACTGTGACATTATGGCGGACACATTTTTGGGACCATTGGCATTTATACAGCGATCAGTGCTATAAGGGAAGGGATTAACACTAGGGGGTGATCAAGGGGTTCATTGTGTGCCCTGGGTGGTGATTCTAACTGAAGGGGGAGTGGACTGACTAGAGGAAGTGACAGATCTTGGTTCCTAGCTAATAGGAACACACGATCTGTCACTTATCTCAGAGCACACGGATTTGTGTGTTTACACACACACACTTCTGTGTCCTGTCCCTCATCCTCGCAATCGCTCGTGGCCGGCGGTCATCGCGACCGTCAGCCATGATCATCGGCACCCCCCGCTGTGCACCCCCACTGCTATCCCAATCCCGCGAGCCAACGTATAGCTACGACGGGATCGTGCCGACCTGCCACAGTATAATGACGGCGGTTGGTCGGCAAGCAGTTAATGAGAATGACTTTTGAAAATGGGACTAGGAAGGGAAAGTGAGGATTTGATGCACTTTTTTAGGCTTTACCATTTTTATCTAGCAATATAATGTATATTCACATTTAACTGGACTTGTTCCGTAATGTTAAAGACTTTTCCTAGCTTCTCAAATGCAAACACAGAAACATAGAAGGGTGGTGGCAGAAAAAAAAGACCAAGAGGTCCATGGAGTCCACCCCATTTTTTAGAAATGTACATATGTAATTTTTTTTTTTTTATACTTGTCTTTTTAAGTATACAGTAGATCTATGTTTGGCCACTTCTCCAAAGCAGACCTTCAGTAATTTTTTCAAATTTCCATCTAATAAATCTTCTGCCCTTTTTTTTAACTTTGGATAGTAAAACATTTTTTTTACCTTATACAGCCCACTTCTTGTTTCTTGTCTGGTTAAAAGCCTAGGCTTATGACATCATGCACAGCTCTCTCTCTCACTCTGTGAGAGTTTGCAGGAAGGCCAATGAGAGCTGCAGAGCTGGAGGCGTGCCTCTGCGTGTCTGTGCCCTATTTATCATGAGCTGGACTTAAAGATCTACGACTTTTTCTATGTACACAAAAGGCCTATTTCTCTCAAATATTGTTCACAAAACTGTCTAAATCTGTGTTAGTGAGCACTTCTCCTTTGCCGAGATAATCTATCCACCTAACAGGTGTGGCATATCAAGATGCTTGATTATTGATTAGACAGCATGATTATTGCACAGGTGTGTGGCTGGTCTCAGACGATCTTAGAGGTGAAGAGGCTGGATGTGGAGGTCCTGGGCTGGTGTGGTTACACGTGGTCTGCGGTTGTGAGGCCGGTTGGATGTATTGCCAAATTCTCTGAAACGCCCTTGGAGATGGCTTATGGTAGAGAAATGAACATTCAGTTCAAGGGCAACAGCTCTGGTGGACATTCCTCCAGTCAGCATGCCAATTGCACGTTCCCTCAAAACTTGCGACATCTGTGGCATTGTGCTGTGTGATAAAACTGCACATTTTATTGTGGCCAGCCTAAGGCCCACCTGTGCATTAATTATGCTGTCTAATCAACATCTGGATATGCTACACCTGTGAGGTGGATGGATTATCTCGGCAAAGGAGAAGTGCTCTCTAACACAGATTTATGAACAATATTTGAGAGAAATAGGCCTTTTGTGTACATAGAAAAAGTCGTAGATCTTTAAAGCGGAGTTCCACCCTAAAGTGGAACTTCAGCTCATCGGATTCCTCCCCCCCTCCGGTGCCACAATAGGCACCTTTCAGTGGGGAGGGGGGGTGCAGATACCTGTATAATACAGGTATCTGCACCAACTTCCGGGAATACCTAGCCACAGATAGCCGCAAATGCCCGCTCCCCCCCCCCCCTTGTGTTCTGGGAAACACACAGTTCCCACAACACAACGGGGATCAGTGAAGACATGCAGCGCAACTCGCGCATGCACAGTAGGGAACCTGGCAGTGAAGCCGCAACGCTTCACTTCTTAATTCCCTGACTGAGGATGGCGACGGGGGCAGCCGAGAGACGAGCGATCGATCGATCGGCTTTGGTTGCCAACATCGCTGGACCCTGGGATGGGTAAGTGTCCATTTATTAAAAGTCAGCAGCTGCAGTACTTGTAGCTGCCGGCTTTTAATCATTTTTTTTAAGGTGGAGCTCCGCTTTAAGTTCAGCTCATGATAAGTAGGGGCAAACACAAAAGTGTTTGCTCAGTGTACTTACACACTTCTTTCTTGTTATGCTATGTAAATTATGACTGATGTGAGCAGAAGCTCCTTCATATCTCATGTAACAGAAGCATTTAGCACTCGGAATGCTACATTTTAATAAATTGGGGCAAAGGTTCCTCTTTCTTTGGCTTCAAAAGCCAAAACTGCAGGATATAGAATAGAAAATGGGATGTGAAGTTTAAATGTGTGAATTTGAATGAGTACGAGCTGATAAGTAAAGAGGGTGTAATAAGGTTGGCAGTTTTAGCCTTAGGAATCTGTAATTGTTGCACCCTGTGCACCCCTTGTAGTTTAAGCCCTATATATACAAAGATGACAGAAGTCAAATGTTACACTGTGAACAACAAAAGGAAAATATGTGAATGAATAGACTTTTTTTTATCCTCCAGATAAAAATGATTAGCCATTTGAAAATATTATAACAAATCCAGCTTTTTCTGCAATATTCACCTTACATGCCACTAAATGTGCTTAGTCTGATGGTCAGCATCACTCAACTCACTTCCTCTGAGCCCAGTTCATTCTGGACTCACCTTTAGCTTAGGCTGGACAGTATGCTTTTTGTCAGCACATGAATTGATTGGTTCCCTTGTACTCCTTATTTCTCTCAAACTCCAACCCTGCTATACACCAACTGCAAAGGGCCGATACTTAGTGAAATTCAGCTACTTATACTACTTACAAAAAGACATTTAATGATGCATAAATGATTACAGAGCTGCCTAGAGTACAGCTTTAAAGCCGACTCTGGTCAGCTTACAAAAATCACATTTTTCTGACCCAGACCCCCATCCCCCCCCCCCCCCCCCCGATCGGAGTTCAGATTTAAATTTGAGCAAGACATCCAGGGAATTATTATTTTCAGAAGAGAAGGTCAGAAATGGCAGCTTCCATATCTCCTTTCAGTATAGATTTCCTTTAAAGAAATCGCTAGCATGAAACACTCTTATATGACAGCAATATGAAAGCCCTGTTCACGGGATTTGAAGCTTCACTGGAAGCGCTTCAATACTTGACACTGGGATTTCCAGTATATTAAAACCTGAGCTTAGTGTCACTTGAGCTTGTTGCTCAAAAAGTACACAAGCTTCTTCTGGGCCAGAGTCTCGCGTTTGGCCCCAATACACTTCAATTGGGGTGATTGGAAGGGTGTGTAACATGCATTTTTTATTTGTTTTTTCGCCTAGTAATTTATTTCCAATGGCAAAAACAGAACCAAGCCTGAAATGCTTGTAAAAATGCTCATAAATTGCCAGAAAAAAAGACCAAAGATGCTCAGCTCAAGTGTGAATGGGGCCACAAATTCTGATGTTTTAACCTGTCACATTTAAGAGCTCACTCACATTACAAGCATTTCTTTGCATGTCCAAGCACTTTTTTCATTTTAGACTATAAAAAGTATTTGCAAAACAGTCACAAAGTACTAAGATGCTCATTACAGGTCTTTTCTGTGCCTTAAAACTCCGCAATGTGCTTCAAAATACAAAATGTGAAACTCTTGTAAAATACTAACAAGTATGTTGAAGATGCTCAGAAACCTCCCTGCTAATATATCAGACATGTTATGGTTTTCTTGCTGTAAATGTAGCAGATCTGGGCAAGACGCTAGACTTTAAGGCTAGATTGACACCTATGCATATTTAGTGCTTTTTGTATTTTGCAGATTTGCACTACAGTCCATTTAACATGGTTTCCTATGGAGCATGTTCTGTAGTGCAAATCTGCAAAATGCAAAAAGCACTAAAAATGCATAGGTGTGAATCCAGCCTAAAGCCTGACGAAAGTCTGGCATATTGTTTGCTGCAATATTCGCTTTCAATTCAGAGACTTCCCCCACAGTATTTTTTTCTGACACTAGGGGGTTAGTTACAAAAGGCAAACCCACTTTGCACTACAAGTGCAAATTACAAGTGCAAAGGGCACTTGAAATTGCACTGAAAGTGCACTTGGAAATGCAGTCGCTGTAAATCTGAGGGGTCAATCTGAAATGGGGTCAATCTGAGCTAAAATGCTGTTTTTTATTTTCCTTGTATGTCCCCCTCAGATCTACAGCGACTGCACTTCCAAGTGCAATTTCAAGTTTACTTTGCACTTTTAGTGCAAAGAGGAGTTGCCTTTAGTAAATAACCCCCCATGTGTTCTTAGTCTTGATGGTCATTACAGGTATTTTTTTTTGCCTTAAAACTTTGGAATGTGCTTCAAAATACTTATAAAAACACCCCTGCTAGTATCCTGGGTGTTTTATCATCTTCTTGCTGTAAATGTATAGGGCAGTCAGATCTGAGCAAGAAACTAGTGCTTAAGGCTTGACGGAAGTCTCACAAGTGCACTTGAAAGTAAAGTCACTGTAGATCCGAGGGGGACATGCAAGGAAAATAAAAAACAGCATTTTTGCTTGTACATGATTGGATGATAAAATCAGCAGAGTTTACACTCATTTCAGATCTACCCCTCAGATTTAAAGGGACTGCACTGCCAAGTGGGGGTTATTTATGAAAGGCTAATCCACTTTGCACTCCAAGTGCACTTGGAAGTGCAGTCGCTCTAAGACCCCTTTCACACTGGGGCATTTTTCAGGCACTTTAGCGTTAAAAAAAGCGCCTGTAAAGCGCCTGAAAGAAGCCTCATCTGCAATCCCAATGTGAAAGCCCGAGTGCTTTCACACTGGGGCGCTGCGCTGGCAGGGAGTCAAAAAAAGTCCTGCAAGCAGCTTCTTTGCAGTGCTTTTGTGTTTTTGCCACCGGGCTGGCTGCGCCCATGGCCCATACCTTTTCACACTGCCAGTGCCCGAAAAACGCCTGAAAAATGCCCCAGTGTGAAAGGGGTTTGAAGCAGGGCTTTACCAACGTTTTTCCAGCGCTGGCAGTGTGAAAGGGCTCGGGCTTTCACATTGGGATTGCGGATGAGGCTTCTTTCAGGCGCTTTACAGGCGCTTTTTTAACGCTAAAGCGCCTGAAAAACGCCCTAGTGTGAAAGGGGTCTAAATCTAAGGGGTAGATTTGAAGTGAGGTGAAGCTCTGCTGATTTTATAATCCAATAATGTGCAAGCTAAAATGCTGTTTTTAATTTTCCTTGCATGTCCCCTCTTGGATCTACAGCGACTTTACATCCAAGTGCACTTTCAGTTTCAGTGCACTTTCAAGTGCACTTGGAGTGCAAGGTATCTTTTTATGTCAGGTACCCGCTCCCACTTCCACAGTTCTCACCTAGGCTAGGATTATGGAAGTTTAGCCAAACCCTCTCCTTGCCTGCAACTTCCAGGGACATGCCACATTTCCCAGGAGACTGCAGGATCAATCTAATGGTGCAGCACAATCTTGCGCAAACAAAGTGGGGAGCCAGCTGTTAATCAACAGAAGCGCAGATGGCAGTACCGGGGATCCGAAGACCAGCGAAGAACCAGCTCAGGGGAAGATAGTGCTAGACTCCTGGGCTGGTAAGGGTCAATTTATTAAAAGTCAGCAGTTTTTTTGTATTTGTAGTTGCTGATTTTTTATTTATTATGTTTTAAAGACAGTAGTTCCACTTTAATGTTACTTTCAAATAAGCAAAGTGCTTAAATAGTGTTTTACATGCCTTATTATTTGGTCCTTGTTATGAGGTAGCAGGTAGAATATCGGTAAATGACTTTGCTGGACACAGGACTCGTTTAAGGGAGTTTATTCCACTTTGGACAAAGTGGACACCTGACCCGACTCTCGTCTGGATGCCAAGTGTTAACAGTTACAGCTTACACAGTGTATATATTTTTTCAGTATATGTTGCGTCACAAGCGAATATTTCCGTTATACAAACATTTTACCTTTTAACAGTCAACCTACTTTTTAGATACAAGACAAGTTCTGCAAAACATATATTTTAAACCTTATGCAAAACTTCAGTTTTTCTGCAGTTTGCCCTTTGCTGTTCCCTTTTCTGTCTCACTATTCAGCTAGCAAGCTTTTGCACAGGAAGACGAGCATACCAGGTGTCTGAGATTGGAGGGGGAAGTAAGTGAGTTCTGTGTCTCACCGCAGCCTGTCACAAGTAGTTTCAACATGAAATGTAAGGAAAAAATGATTCTTAGCTGAAATTCCAAATCAGTCTTACTACGCACATAACTATGGCCACATAAACTGACCCTCGTTGCCACTTCAGTTAGAGTTCATAAGTCAGTTTAGCTTAGAGCTCTACTTTAAAATGCATTTGGCACAAAATTGTGTACCAGGGGTGGACTTAACTGCAGGGAATCTGTGGGCCCAGAGTATGAGGTTTAAAAATAGTCTAAAGCAGGGGTCTCAAACTGGCGGCCCTCCAGCTGTTCTGAAACTACAAGTCCCATGAGGCATTGCAAGGCTGATAGTTACAAGCATGACTCCATCAGGAAGAGGCATGATAGGACTTGTAGTTTCGCAACAGCTGGAGGGCCGCAAGTTTTAGACCCCTGGTTTAAAGCATACTCATGGGGTGGGGGTCTTGTACTCCTAGCAGCTAAGAGGCAGAGCTGTATGATGTGTAGTGTAGGTGTATGGTACTTAAGCTTACAGTGTACAGACAAGATTTTACACAGGATCCTGCTGGCCATCTAAACTACAAGAAACATGTGGTGCTTTGTAGCCATGCCCAATTTTCACCCAATTTTTGCTTTATGTACCGCATTGGCCTCCTTTGCCATTCAGGGGCCTCAGAGACTCATTCCGCTCTTGCATGCGAATGATGGGTAAGTGTACTCTAAAGTAGCATAAAATGGTTGTGGCATCACAAAATGTTTTTCACATTTGCATTTAAATGTATATTGTATTGCTTTTGAAACAGAATTGTAACCTTTAACTGATAGAACTTTCTCCATTTTATATACTAGTGTACAGATATCGTGTGGCTGTGGGTTTGCTATATAACACTGGTTTTCATTTATCGCCTAGTTACATCTCGTTTCTTCTGTAGTAAAAGCCTAATGATGCATGGCAAGATTTTTTTTTCATTTTATAGAATTTACATAGGGATAGACATTAATTCCCTAAGAAGAAATTTAGACTCGAGTACTTTTTACTGATTTATCCTCTAAATGAACTCAATGTTTTATTTAGTTTGAAGCTGACAGCTATTAAAAAGGACATCTCTATGGTGTGCATGCATATGCTCATTAAATCAATAGCTTTACTTAAAGTTGAACTCCAGGCACAATTGCCTTACCAGAGTTAAAGTAATAAATCGCTCTTTTTCCTCAAAAGTAACCCCTTGAAATGCAGCCTTTCTTCAACATTTGGCTAATATGCTTGTTTACATGCTTGGATTGCCTTTCCGCTGTACTTCTGGGCTGCTTTGTTATATAGAGCTGCAGGTCTCATAGACCCCAGTGCTGCAATCATGCCCTAACCTTTCTCTTATTACCATTCACAAAATGAGATCTGGGGTTGTGTGTACTTTGAATGGTCAGGAGGAGCAGGAGGCAGAGACAGGGCCGCAGCACTGGGGTCTATGAGACCTGCAGTTATTACATCGGAGTAGCCTGGAAATACAGCGGGGCTTTACTAATCCTGGCATGTAAACTTAGAAAAGGCTGCATGATGAGGAAATGCAATGTTTGACTGCTTGAATACTGGTTTGTACTGAGTTGGACTTCAGCTACAATTAAAGTGGATTAAAAGCCTAGCACTGTCTATTTCTAGAAAAGTTCCCTCCCCCTCCTTCTACCTATCCTGCCTAACCTGTAAAAAGATCTGTGTACTTACCTATTTTTAAACTGCTTTGGGGACACGATCCCGCATCTGTGGCTCCCCTATGTCAATGAGCGGTGCTGCAGGGGAGAGGAGGGAGCACTGACAATGGCTGAAGCATAAGTGCAACCTATTTTTTGTTTATTTGTAACTTGTGCTAGAGTGGGGGATTAGAACCTCTGTCTTTTGTTGGCTGTGTTTCCCCGTTGGAGTGATTTACATTCTCTGCTTGTCCTGGGAAACCTTGTTGATCAAACTGAGAGAAAATTTAAAAAATATTGAGTTGTCTTTAAAGCAGGAATAAATGGGAAATCTTCAATATTAAAGGAGAACTGTAGGAAATAAAAAAATAAACATCCATACTCAACTATATGGCTGCAGCATCAGTCCGATGCTGCAGCTGTCCCCCGCCAGCTCTAGGACTCAGAACTGAACAATCTCATGACCACTGATTGCCCAGTTCTCGATTCTCTGCTCTGCCCTTCTAGCCCTCACTGGAGCCCTGGGGTGTGGAAGGGGCAAGAGCAGCTGGCTTAGGCTCTAAGGCTCCATTAACACCTGAGCGTTTTGTAGCTTGAAGCCTAAAGCTACAAAACGTTGGAGGAGAAAAAAATCAATTATTCTCTATGGAGATGGTTCACATGTCCACTCCAAAACGCCTGAAGCCAGAAGCTCCAAACTGCCTGAAGCTCAAACAAGTTCTGGAACTTTTTTTTTTAGTCAGATTTGGGGCGTTTTCCTGCTTTTTACATTGTTGACCTTTTGACCTGTACAAAATCGCGTCAAAAACGTGGTAAAAAACGCTGCAAAAATTGCGGTAAAATCGTGCAACGTTCTGCCTGAAAACGCTACACTCAGGTGTGAATGGGGCCTTAAAGTCAGGATCCTTCCAGGGCCTGCACTGGTTCCGTGATGTCAGCTGACAGCAGGCTTTAAACCAAAACTGGGTCACAGGAATGCAGAAAAAAGCTTTGGCCTTGCCTCTCTTTTAACACTTGTTCTGGTGACAGCTGCCCAAGAGGGGATTTCCCTAACTTTGGAGATACTCACAGTTCTTCTTTTCTGGGGCCATTGAGAATGTACCCAGTTCCTTCACAAAAGTACAGAGGCTGCCAGTCACACAAGCTCAGTCCCATGCACACCGACAGTTCAGGCTCAGTCTAGGGCAGTGATTGTCAACTGATGAGCTAAAGGGGGGCCTCAAACATGGCAACATGAGAGCGGTACATAATTTTTAATATATGTAATGCTTGAGAGGACTGTCAGAAACAACAGACCTAATAGAGGAGATGAGGGTCAGAGAGTGTGGGCATGCTACGTTTTTGGCCGGGTATATGATGCAGAAGACAATTTAAAACTGAGACACTAGATCAAAGGGCCGCACACCAAATACCAAAGGCCTGCAGGTTGAGCTCCACTGGTCTAGGGGATACTCCAAACTAACCAGTAGCAACTATAGGAAGGCAAACCTCTATCTAATCTTCCAAAAGCACCTTTTCTAGAGGTAACAGGAATGGTCATCATATCTAGGACCCTACAGCAGCAGTCCATATAGCAGTATTTGCCACTTAATTCCCCTCTGGCACTTACACAACTAATAGTCTCCAGCAATGTCTTTACTCATATTGTGCCTGGAGCTGTCTGCCATCCAACATCTTCTCCAGGCCCTCAGCCCAGCAACTGCTGAGACCCAGATTACAATTTCTTGTCTTAGTAAAGCTGCCTCCAGTGACAGAAGCCCCCAAAAAAACAGAGCCCTCCCTGGAGAGAAAAAAACTCTGACAACGCTTCTTAAACATTTATCAATTCCCCAGCCTTCTTCTGGATGCCTCCATGCAGGGATTGGCTGGAGCATGATATTCAATGGATCATTTGAATCTCCCTGCCCTATACTCTGGAAACTTCTTTCTGCAGCAAGTGGGAGAAATCAAACTTACAGCTCAGGAAACCCTGAACAGACCAAAACAATCAATCACTGGTCCATTCACTACAGTGGAATTAAAAACTAGATTTAACACCTAGTCACCTAACAAGAGGAGGGTGGTTCAAATATACTAATAGTGAAAACATAGCATCAAGTGTGGGTCTGATAAAAATGTATTAAACAAGTAGGATTTAGGGTCATGTTACATATTTTTTTGGAAAAAAATAGTAATTCCTTTGCTTTAAAGTTTAGAAGTCCTGCATGGATCAGTTTAAAAATGAGTTACCGTATATACTCGAGTATAAGTCGTTCCGAGTATAAGTCGAGGCCCTAATTTACCACAAAAAAATGGGAAAAACTTATGGACCCGAGTATAAGACGAGGGTGAGAAATGCACAGCTACTGTAAGTGGAAAAGAGGGTCAACAATGCCCATTTGTAACCTCACCGTGCCCATTCGCATGCCTCACTGTCCCCATTTGCAGCCATAGGTCCCCCAAACTTCAAACTCGGTAGTTAAGGGTTCCTAGATGCCCCCTAGCTGCAGCCAAAATTTGGGGTCTCTGAACCCAAAGGGTCCCGAAATGACATTGCTGCAGATGGACACAGTTGACCGAATTTGGGGCCCCGTATCTCGGGGCCACTTAGTGCTGGGAACCCCAAATTTGGTGTGCAAACCCAGTGAAACTAGCACCATAAAATATCCAAAGCTGGGGTTTCTAACAACAAGTGGCCCCGAGATACAGGGTCCCAAAAATCGGTTTAGAAAATGTCAAGCACTTTTCTGCAGCAGAGAATGACATTTTCCGAACCTCAGCTTTAGATATGTTGTGGACCCAGTTCCATTGGGTTAGCACACCAAATTTGGGGTTCCTAGCACCAAGTGGCTCTGAGATACGGGGCCCCAAAGTCGGTTCGGAAAATGAAATTTTTTGCTGCAGAAAAGTGCTTGACTCGAGTATAAGTCGAGGGGGGTACTTTCAGCACAAAAAAATGTGCTGAAAAATTCGACTTATACTCGAGTATATACGGTACTCTTCCTGTGCTGAAGAATCAGGATACTTCTCCATATTAGCTAGATTAACAGCGGAAGTACTTGTTGAAGGACTTCTACATTTAGTAACCCTAAAGCCCAACTCTAGGAAAATTAAAAAATAGCGCGGCACTATTCCTCCCAGTGATACGAGGCGCTGTTCCTCCCACAGACACCAACAACAAAGCATCATACCTTCCACTGAGATCAACAGTGGAGTATAATTCCTCCTACTGACATTGAGCACTATTCCTTTCAGTAACACCAACAAAGGGGCACTCTACTTTTCACTGACACTAACAATGGGGCATAATTCCTCCCACTGATATACAGCGGGTAAAATAAGTATTGAACACGTCACCATTTTTCTAGGTAAGTATATTTCTGAAGGTGCTATTGACATGAAATTATCACCACATCTCGGTAACAACCCATGCAATACATACATACAAAGAAACCAAAACAATTACATTTAGAAATTATTTAGTTATGTGTAATAAAATGGAATGACACAGGGAAAACATATTGAACACGCTAACTTAAATTTATTAAATACTTCGTACAAAATCCTTTGTTGGTAATGAAAGCTTCAAGATGCCTCCCGTATGAAGAAACTAGTCGCATGCATTGCTCAGGTGTGATTTTGGCCCATTCTTCCACACAAACAGTCTTTAAATATTGAAGGTTCCGTGGGCCTCTTCTATGAACTCTGATCTTTAGTTCTTTCCATAGAGTTCCTATTGGATTCAAGTCAGGTGATTGGCTGGACCATTCTAGCAGCTGTATTTTCTTTCTTTGAAACTAATTTAGTGTTTCCTTGGCTTTGTGTTTGGGATCATTGTCTTGCTGAAATGTCCACCCTTGTTTCATCTTCACTATCCTGGTAGATGGCATCAGATTTTTATCAAGAATGTTCCATTCAACCTTCCTTCAATGAAAGTAAGTTTGCCAGTATCGTATGCTGAAAAACAGCCCTGCACCATGTTGTTTTTGGGATGATGTGCAGTGCCATTTGACCTCCACATATAATGTGTATTATGGCATCCAAAGATTTCAATTTTGGTCTCATCTGACCAGACTATATTCTCCCAGTATTTCACAGGCTTGTCTAAATGTTGTACAGCAAACTAAACAAGCTTCAACATGCTTTTTTTCAGCAATGAAGTCTTGCATATTAAAGTCTGCATATAGGCCATGGCGGTTGAGTGC
Source organism: Lithobates clamitans (assembly GCA_037952925.1). Classification (NCBI taxonomy): domain Eukaryota; kingdom Metazoa; phylum Chordata; class Amphibia; order Anura; family Ranidae; genus Lithobates; species Lithobates clamitans. Next base: position 3,559,154 of record JBBGZY010000137.1, on the reverse strand, counting down.
ATTACTTATTGTTCTCTTGAAATTTATTGTTCTCTTTCTGAAGCTCTCCACAAGTGGTCGTTGGCTCTTGGACAACTCTTCTGATAATTCTTTTCACTCTTCTGTCAGAAATCTTGCTGGTCGTGTCCGGTTTATTCTGAAATGATGTTCTTTCCACTTCCAGATTATGGCCCCAACAGTGCTCACCGGAACATTCTGTAACCAGTGGCATCAGTATGTTTTGCAGCAATAAGGTTGCAGAGGTCTTTGCTTTTACCCATCATGAGATGTTTCTTGTGTGACACCTTGGTAATGAGGCACCTTTTTATATGGCATCATTTGAGAGTGAACCAGCTGGAATTAGTTTGCATTGACAAGGGGCAGGATTGCTTTCTAATTACTGATAGATTTCAGCTGGTGTCTTGGCTTTCCATGCCTTTTTGCACCTCCCATGTGTTCAAAACTTTTTCCCTGTGTCGTTTCACCCAAAAGTGGAACTTCCGCTTTAAGGCCTCCTCCCCAGCTCCCCAGTAAAACTGGGGGGGGGGAGCAGGTACCCGGATTTGACAGGTACCTGCTCCCACTTCCGTTCCAGTCGCCTAGGCAATCAAAAGCAGGAGTTCTCCTTCCCAAAGTATTCTGGGACATATGACAGGTCCCAGAAGACTTTGGGACCAGTCACAGACAACAGTGCCACTCGCACATGCGCAGTGGGCACCCGGCTCTGGAGCTGCAAGCTGTCACAGCCGGGTGCTCATAGTAGAGATGCTGGCGCCTCCGAGGGAGGAAATGGGGAGAACACAGCTGCGGTAAGTACACTGCTGGACCATGGGACAGGTGATTGGCTGTTTATTAAAAGTCAGCAGCTACACTTTTTGTAGCTGCTGACTTTTAATAAACAAATGACTGGAACTCCGCTTTAACCTGTGTTGTCATAGTATCTGATTGGCCAGCAAGGTACTTGCACAAATTGCATTAAAACTATATTTCATTGTTAATAAATACATTATTTGTCTGGTGGTAGAATAAATGGCTCCTGCCTAAATTGGCTCTAGTATGTGTAGCTATGCACATGTTACAACATTCTTCATGCCAGCCCCCAAGCCAAGCTGTTGGGGTGAAATGAGGAAAGACCTACCTTGTGAAAAATGTGCCAAGAAAATGCTATGGAAAAGGATTTAAAGCGTATCAAACATGGTGCTCACAGAGCTGGCCCATAGAATTGCTCTGAGTTGGACATGATTTAATGGATATATATATACATACCTGTCTGGAGTTCACCTTTAACCAATTCAGCCCCGGTAGGATTTGCCCCCTTAATGACCAGGCCATTTTTTTGCAATATGGCACTGCGTTGCTTTAATTGACAATTGCGCGATCGTGCGACGCTGTACTCAAACAAAATTTACATCTTTTTTACCCACAAATAGAGCTTTCTTTTGGTGGTATTTGATCACCTCTGCGTTTTTTATTTTTTGCGCTATAAACAAAAAAGACCAACAATTTAAAAAAATAAAACTTTTTTTATTTTCTGCTATAATAAATATCCAAAAAAAAATATATAAAAAATAAAAAACTAATTTATTTTTCAGTTTAGGCCAATATATATTCTACATATTTTTGGTAAAAAAAAAATCGCAATAGGTGTATATTGATTGGTTTGCGCAATTGCGCAAAAGTTATCATGTCTACAAAATATGGGATAGATTTAGGGACTTTTATTTTTTTTAATTGTTTTTACTGGTAATGGCAGCAATCTGCGATTTTTAGTGGGACTGCAACATTGCGGCGGACAAATCTTATCCCTAATGACACTTTTTGGGGACCAGTGACAGTGACTATTACATTGATCAGTGCTATAAAAATGCACTGATCAATGTACAAATGACACTGGCAGGGAAGGGGTTAACACTAGGGGGCGATCAAGGGGTTAAGTGTGTTCTCTGGGTGTGTTCTAACTGTACGGGGGATGGGCTTACTGGAACACCACAGAGATCACTGTTCCGATCACTGGGAACAGTAGATCTCTCTCATGTCATCTGGCAGACCAGGGAATCGCCTTGTTTACATCATGTCCGCAGGGACCCGCGGGCACACGCACCCGCTATGCTTCTTGCACGGACCCACGTACACGTACGTCAGATTGCGCAGGAGAGCCGACCTGCCGCAGTATATCTGTGTGAGCTGGTCGGCAAGTGGTTAATAGAGGACTAAAAAAAAATAATGTTTTTTTGCAAAAAAAAAATTTTTTAAAAGTAACATTTTTTTCACGATTGGTATAAGTGTAGCCTACCTCCCTATATCCAAGACTAAAACCCATTATCACTAATATAGGTCTTATCTATACACAGCAGGGGGTTGTAAAGTTTATCCCAACCCAAGAACAATCGATACATTGCAAATAACCATTTATTGGATGTGGTGGCTGCATTTGTTTTCTTCTTTCAGTTTTTTCAGTTATCTTCACCCGACCATGCCAGTAACACACTTCCAGGGGTCTAGGGGGGACAATGCTCACCCACTGTACTGTATCTATGGAGTAGCATCACTCTAGTATTCTCACTCCTAATTAAGGCTACATAACACCTGCCCCTCTCCTAATCTCCAAAACATTCTATAAATTCAGATACTAAACAAACTGGGCAGGGCTGATAACAGTACTTTGAATTTCACTATGCTGTCAGCTCACTGCAAGAAGGTAAATGTTTATTTCTGGCAGGATCACTGGGTATCCTTGCACTTATTGAAAAATAAAACCGACCAAAAGGGAGCAAAAAAGAGAAACTCATTATTAGGTTTTGCATACAGTACACAGGGCTTTTTTTCAGCGGGAACGCGGGGGAATGCAGTTCCGGCACCTCCAGCACTGAATGTATGTAATAGCATGGGGTGTGGGGTGTGCTGGAGGGTCTATTGATATTGGCTGCTGGGGGATCTATTGTCACTGGTGGGGATCTGATTTTGTGTAATGCCCCGTACACACGGTCGGATTTTCCGATGGAAAATGTCCGATCGGAGCATGTTGTCGAAAATTCCGACCGTGTGTGGGCTCCATCGGACATTTTCCATCGGATTTTCCGACACACAAAGTTGGACAGCAGGAGATAAAATTTTCCGACAACAAAATCCGATCGCGTCAATTCCGATCGTGTGTGGCCTGTTCCGACGCACAAAGTGCCACGCATGCTCAGAAGAAATTCCGACACGGGACAGCTCGTTCTGGTAAACTTAGCGTTCGCAATGGATACAGCACTTTCGTCACGCTGCAATGTTAAAAATGGTTTAATACAGCGCACTCTCTTCTTCTTTATAATGTGACAAGAATTAAGTAGTTTTGCTGCTCATATTCACACACACTTCTCACAAAGTTTTATTTGTGTTTTTTTTAGTGGGATTCCCTCAATATATTGTTATTAGTTGTCACATCTGACAGTTTTATATTTTTTATGTTTTTTTTTTTTTCTTTTTAAGCCTTTTTTTTTCTTTAATGTTTGGATTTTTTCCAAGGCTGATCTTTGTTCAATGTTATTTTTATTTTTACTCCAGAATATTTTTGTGTGTGTTTTGTGTGGCAAGTTACCCCAACACCATTGATATCTTTTATTATTTAATCTCCATGAGATTTTTTGTTGTTGGTGTCCCTTGTTCATTTCACATTGTATATTTGAAATGTACCTGAATCCTCACAAACAAACCATCATTTTTGAAGTAAAACACATAGGAGAGTATAATTCAAAACAAAAATCCTTTATTAAGGGCTCAGAACCAAACAAAGAGGAAGGCAACACTGGATCAACAGGAGAAATTAGTGAAGCCTGGGACCCCCACGGCAGACAACAATTCTTCAACATCAAAATTGGTGGCCTGAGGAGTCCATATATAAGGGAGGGCAGTCTGGTCCGGGATTCACAGAGACTTGGATAGCAGCAGATGACATCAGTGTCCCCAGGCTGTGGTACCACAAGAGGCTGCATCTTTTGGCCGACCAGACTGGATCCAGGGCAATCACTCTCTGGTCTTCCTTTCACACTTCCTTCCCGGCTGTGGCTGTGCAGTTGGAGATGTGGCAGGAGGAGGAGTAGGACCTGGAGGAGGAGGAGGACTGGGAGGACCTGGAGGAGGACTGGGAGGACCTGGAGGAGAGGGAGGAGGAGGAGGAGGACCTGCAGGAGGAGGAGGAGGACCATTCCAAAGCTGTGTGTGAGGTGTAATGTGGCCCCTCACACCTTTCTCCAGAGCCTCTGATATGAGGGCCTGACACATGGCTTTTTGGCCCTCCTCCATCCTCTGCATTTTATAGGCTATGAATGCCGCAAGGTTCTCCTGCATGGTGTGTGGTGCTCCCAGGACCTCTGTAGCCCTAGAAAAAAATCTGATAGCCGCCTCCTCTAGGGCACTCCTCCTCCTGCCACTTTCTGTTTCCAGGGGGGGTGGAGGGACCTGCAGATCAGCCACCTCCTGGCTGAGACTTCCCTGTGTATGAAAAAGGGACATGGTTTTAGTTTTTGCATCATCAATCACAATCCTAAATTAGTACTCCCAACTAACATCTAGGTAACATCATTGATTGGACAAGCAGAAATATTTAGAGGAATGCTATACCTGGCTCAATCTGGGCTCCTCCACATTGGGCCTGGAAGGCCCAGGTTGGGCATCAGAAGCCTCAGCCGGGGGGGAAGGAAGCGTGGAAGGAAGACTGGAGAGGGATGGCCTGGGTTCAGTCTGGCCTGCCAGAAAGTGCAGCCTGTCGTAGTACAACATCCTGGGGACATAGATGTCACCTGCTGCTCCGGATCTCTGTGAATCCAGGACTTTATTGCGCTCCCTCAGATATGTGCTCCTCAGGCAACCAATTAATATCTTTAAATAAGTGATGTCTGCCGTGGGGATCACCTGCTTCACAATTTCACACAATTGCTCCAGTGCTGCCTTCCTCTTTGCTTGGTTCTTGAAATGGGGGTGGTTATTCTCCCACAGACAGGGCAGCTCACTTAGCATATCAATGAATAGTGACATGAAGTCAGTATCTCTCATTAAGATATCCATGTTCACTGCAAGACACAACACAAGACAAAGCCTAATGTCACACCAAACTCTCCTAATCTTGTTACAATATAGGCCTCAATCTCGAAGCAGTATAGGCCCAAGTTTGTCTCTTACCTTCGTTCTTACGATCGGCGCGTCCAATGCTCCTTCCTCCGCTCACAGATCGTACGTAATACGCATGCGTGTTACGCTTTATACACACTGCGCATGTGTGTAACTCCGCCCGCCCCTGACGTTCTTTCTATTCTATTCCCCGCCCCTTTTCGTTCGGCGCAGTGGGGGAAGAGCATGATGGCGGAGTTACACCAGGTGCGTGATAATTCGAACAACGAGGAGGAGGAGGAAAGCCCGGATCCAGGCACGTCCCGATCCAGAAGGAGACGTTTTAAGGCCACAAATATGTCGTTTGGGGAGATGTTGGAGATGGTCGACATCATGAAGAAGTCCGACTATGACGGAAAATATGGGCCTTACCCCCACCCCAACATCAGAAAGGCCAAAATCATTGGTAAAGTGGTCCGGAGTCTGGAGAGGAATTTCGGGGTACGAAGATCTAAAGATCAGCTCAGGAAGCGGTGGTCGGACCTGAAGTTGAGAGAGCCGGAGCAGTACCGAAAGATCCGGAGAGTGCTGCAAAAAAGTAAGTAGTTGTGCTGTGTTCATATTCTTTCTGTCTTTATTCCGTTCGTTCTGCTCCATATGCTTTTAGTAATTGTAACGTTTAAAAGGGCAACTTTAATGTTCATGGGCCCATTATTCGTTCGTATCAAACATTTTTTCTTTCGGCCTCTAGAACACCATTGTTTAGGCCATATGCATTTTCACACATTTTTTTTGGGCCTACTTGGATGCCAAATATTTGTTTGTGTAGATGGGTTTGTTACTAGAATGAAATGCAAACTAGATTGTGTGTAAGGAGAGGACACTGAGCAGCTGTTTTCACATCTGGACACTGGAGCACTAGTGTGGGACCCCAGAACACCATTTTTATTAGGGGGGGCACACAGTTGCTCCAGTGTATACTATAGGGGGGTCTACATCTGTGAAGCTTGTACCAAACAGGTAAAGTATTGCAGCTTGACAAAGGCCCATAAAAAATATACATCTTGGAACTCGGCTAAAATAGACAATTGTACCCCACTTCCAAGCAATGTTTCCTATTTCTAGTTCTGCCATCAAATATCTGTGTGCTAAGTATACCATTTTTGTTTTACATAGGGGAGAAAAGACTTGGAGGTCACTCCTCATCCCAGGAGACCAGAGCCCCCCCCCCCCTCTGGAAGAAGGGGAAATACCCCCATCCCAAGAAAAAGAGCAGGAGAAAGAAGAAGATGTGGTGGAGATTTGCACCACAACAGGTGAATGTCTGCGACCACAGGCTCAGGTAAAAGAGATGGCTGGTGGCAGATTTTTGAGACCTGTTTTTTTTGTTCTTTATCTCTTTTTAGGTGATCGGGATCCAGAACGCTTTACATCAGAAAGTGCCCAGATACTGATAGGGGAGATCATGGGATGTAATCTCCAATTGCGAACATCCAGCAACAAATCACTGATGTTATTAAAAAAAATAATAACATCATTGATGTTTTGGGGCGAATTTAAACCCCACAAAATCACCTGTTTTATGTTAATAAAATTTTTACAATGTTTCGAAAAGCCAAATTTGGAGGATGCACACAGTGTGCCAACATGTGCTATCTGCCATCACAGGAGATCAATGGACGCGTTTTGGGGGTGCAACCCCTTCCACAATTATAAAGTAGCGTTGAGGAAGGGCTTGCTCCCCCAAAACACGTCCCTTGATCCCCCCTGATGGCAGATAGCACATGTTGACATTCGTAAATTTGTGTGCATCTTCCAAATTTGGCTTTTCCAGGGGTGATTTCCCCCCATCTGAACGCTATATCAAACCCAGTTCCTAAATACTGATGTCTGATATAGCCTTCAGGTTTTACCTAATGTGAACTTTGTAAGTTCAAGTTTTTTGGCTTTCTTGTTGGTTTTACACAGGCCTGTTTTATCTGAAATGGATATTTCGATTTTTGATAATGCCCCCCCACAAAAATTGTTATACAACAAACATGTTGTTTTGTTTTAAAAACCTTTGGTAAATGCACATGTGATTGTGCAGGTATAAAAAAGTGCCTTACTCAAGAATGTGTGGATTATTGTCTCAACGCTACAACACTTTTGGGGTGATGTAATTGCTGTTTTATGCAAAAATGGAGGTTATTTCCTAAGGGCAAATACACTTTGCACTACAAGTGCAGGTTCAGTGCAGTTGCAAGTGCACTTGGAGTGAAATGTGTTTTTGCATTTAGGAAGTACCAGCCAACACTATTCTTTATAAGGTTACCCAATCACGACATTTTCTGCACTCAACACATTTCTGTCAGGGTCAGCTCAAACAAACACAAGCAGTAAATGTCCACCAAGAATTTCTTTGGGTTGTTTTTTATTTGAAAAAGGTGTCACATATTGTCTGGCATATTGATAGCCCCCCTACCCGCAAAGAACTCCAGGTATCGTAACCGGACATCACGGGCATTCAGGGAGGGCAAGCCAGGACGGCCGCTTTCAAGTGCCGTCATTGTTGATGTATTTGGGATTCCGGCCTCAGGCCCAACTGAGCCAGCATAGTTGGCTGAATGTTTTCGTAGAAAATTATGGAGAACACAGCAGGCAAGTATTATATGGTTCAGTTTATACTCCGCCATATGGATGGGTGTCATAAATAATCGGAACCGGCTGGCCAGGATTCCAAATGTGTTCTCCACCACTCTTCGGGCTCTGGCCAGCCGGTAATTAAAAACCCTCTGTTCCGGGGTGAGGGTACTCATCGGGAATGGCCGCATCAGGTGCTTCATCAGCAACGAACACAAATGGGAGACCTTCAACATTGTCCTCTGGAGGTGGCAAGTCCAAGCTGCCATTCTGGAGACGCCTTTAGAACTCCGTCTGGGCGATCACTCCACCATCGGACATCCGGCCATTCTTCCCCACGTCCACATACAAGAAGTCGTAATTAGCCGACACCACCGCCAACATCACTATGCTATTAAACCCCTTGTAATTATAATAGTACAACCCCGAGTTGGGTGGTGGGACGATGTGGACGTGTTTCCCATCAATTGCCCCTCCGCAGTTAGGAAAGTCCCACCGCTGGGCAAAGTGGGAGGCCACAGTCTGCCATTCCTGTGGCGTTGAAGGAAACTGTTGAGGAAAAAACAATAAACATTACTATTTTTTCACAGAAACCTGGCAAGCAGATTAGACACAAACATTATGGGTCAACCTCCAGATAGCATTTATTAAGGGGAATTTAACAACAACAAAGTATAAGGTACACCTATCATATTCCCCCTCCCCCCCTCTCATGGGCCATTTCTAACATTATAGGGGGGGGGGACTCTTGGACAGGTAACCCTCTTCACTTCATTGAGAGATGAATGCCTAAATACAGGGTATTACTTGGAACAGCCCCTCCTTAGTTACACTATTGGCAGCCCACTGGACAGGTAAGAAGTGTCATAATACAAAGATATAAATACACACTGTACACATTTGAGCACATTTGGACATTCTGCTATTACCTATCAAGATCATAATAGGATACAAGAACTTTAAACAGTACCATTGGAAAGTATACAGGCAGGCCCTTGCACTACATGCTTTGGGGAATTCATCCATAAATCTGAGCACTATAGAGGTGGGTATATTGTGTATGGGTTTGGCAAAGACAGCAGATAGATGATTGAGGATAGAGAATTGGGATCAGCTGACTTAGCAGTTGGGGGAGGGAGGGTTACAAAAAATTTGGGGACACCACAAAAAAAAGCCTCTGGCCCTCTGCCTGAATTTAAATCCAAAATAACATTTCCAAACATTTTAGGGGGTGTTTGGGGTAAAGCACTACTATGGAGCTGATAAAATACATTGTTAAGTGACTACATGAGGTGAATATAGGGCAGGAGACACCATGCTGGGGAGGTTATTGAAGGGCAAATATGTATGAAGGACATAAAATAATAATTACATAAAAATCCAGCATGCATGAGAACAAAGGGGACATTCACAGCATATTCCAATCATGGTAATTAGGGAATGAGGAAAGAAATACAATATATTATCAAACATTCAATACAATAAAATGTGATATAAAAGGATAAAAATCTTACCTTCATATACTCCTTCTGCAGGACCTGTATGATGGCAGAACTGGTCTCTGGGATAATGATCCCCAGAGCCTGGGGGGAGATGCCTGTCGAGAACTTGAGGTCCTGCAGGCTTCTCCCTGTGGCCAAATACCGCAAGGTAGCGACCAACCTCTGCTCCGGAGTGATGGCTTGCCTCATGCAGGTATCCTGCCTGCTAATATAGGGGGTCAGCGAAGCCAACAGACGGTGAAACACGGGGTCCGTCATCCTGAGAAAATTCCTGAAATCATCAGGATTATTCTCACGGATCTCACGGAGCAAAGGCATATGACAGAACTGGTCACGCTGAAGCAACCAATTCTTGGTCCATGAACTCCTCCCCACCCTGTTCATGGACTGGACTTGTGTCAAGGTCAGGACCCCAACACCAAGCCCCCGCACAGCACGAACTCTACGAGGAGTACGCATACGAAACATGGCTAGAAAACGGTCGGCTGCTCAGAACGAAGTAACAGAACGCACTGAAGAACAGCAAGGCCTGTGAAGAGCGACCTGAAAACCAGTAACGAACGAACAAGAATACAGTGACTAAAGTCACGCGGAACTTGCTTGCACGCACTGAAGAGCAGATACAAACCCACAAGCACAAACTGAACGGCAGAAAACGATCTGAAAGCCACGAATCTGAAAAAGCGCGAATCGTCTCTCACCAAACTTTTACTAACACGAGATTAGCAAAAGGAGCCCAAAGGGTGCTGCGCTTGGTTCTGAACCGGCCTTTTCTAGTCTCGTCGTACGTGCTTGACGTCACCGCGTTCTTGGCGATCGGAAATTCCGACAACTTTGTGTGACCGTGTGTAGGCAAAACAAGTTTGAGCCAACATCCGTAGGAAAAAATCCGAGGATTTTGTTGTCGGAATGTCCGATCAATGTCCGACCGTGTGTACGGGGCATAAGAGTCTATTGTGGCTGATGGGGAATCTATTGTTGCTGGGGGGGGGGGTCTTATGTTACTGGAAGGGATCTACTGTTGAGGGAGAGGTCTATTTTTATTGGCTGCTGGAGGATCTATTGATGCTGGCTGCTGGGCTGGGAGATCTGTTATTGCTGCTGGGGGGGGTCTAATGTTGCTTGGGTGGATATTTTGTTACTGGGTGTGATATTTTGTTGTGGGTGGTTCACTGTTGCTGCGGGGAATCTATTGTTGTTGGGGTGGAGTCCATTGTTGCTGGGGCAGTCTATTGTTGTGTGGGGATCTATTACTGGGATTCTTTTCCTGGCTGCAGGAGATCTATTTTACTGCTTTTCTTTTTATCATTCAAATGTTCCATACAAATTATTTAGCACCACAAAATGATACTTGGTTCTGTATTCTCTAAAAGGGGCAGTACTGGTAGGTGGGTAGGGGGTGGAATCAAGGGACGGTGGTCAGAGGTGGGTAGGGACAGAGACAAGGGGTGACTCAGACAGGGGGAGTTCCTGCGCCTATTCTCCGAGAAAAAAAGCCCTGACAGTAAAAAAAAAAATCATTTTTGTGATTACCTATAAATACACCCAATCGTGTTTGCCTTGTAAGATAATAAAAAGAATATTATGCATTGTAAATAATATGTACTCTGGAAAATACACACATTTATAATGCCTACAATGCTCAGCTTTTCAATCCGCTCAAATGTTATATTTTCCCACCACCAGTGTCAATTACTGGGTTTATAAATTACAATGAGCATAATACATTAGTTGCAGAAATCGATCACATTAGAGAAGGCTACTCTGAACTGTAGCATTGGTAGAATACATAGAAACATACCTGATAATTTCATCCTACATTTGTGGCAGCAACCACTGAGCTAGGTAATAGACATCTGCATGAACAGTCACAGTACATCGCCTCTCTCTCAAGCAATTTTGTGGAGTCATTAAAATCATTTACACAGTGGAAGCAGTATTATTAAGACTAGCAATATTACAAATTATATTAAGATAGCAAAAGTGAGAGGATGAAGAAGTAAGAGTAAATAAATATTAATAGAATCTTGGACAGATTTTTTTGTAAGCTGTCATTTTAAAAATGGTAAGTTATTTTTCATTATTTGCATTACCTGCAGTCTTTACAGCGATGCAGTATCACAATACAAAAAAGAACACTTAGTAATGCTAGTGAAAAAAAGAAGAATACAATCAGAAAGACACAGAATAGGGCACATAGTTGCACAGTGTTTGTTACCCTAAAAAATAAATAAATAAATAGATCCTGTTCCCTTAAAGCATGAACAACAGCACAGTGCTTGTGCTGTGTCATTTGGCCCCCAGTATAACCTAAAACACCTGGCTGATCCTGCCTAGCTCTGCCCTCCCCCCTGTAAACCGTCCACGGTTTATCATGGCTGCTGAGCCCTGACACCGTGGTCAGTTTATGTGCCTCCGTCATCCGCAGCCCTCCTCTCTGCTCTCCCCCATCGTCTCTCTCCCCTCCCCTCCCTGCCTGTCAGCTCGAGACACTGCCCGCCCCTCTCCTCCTGCTGCTATAAACAACTATATTATATTTGTACTATCCCATCTGTTATATAACGCTATGTGTCCCAGTGCTTGTGCTGTATAAAAACTATGCCGATTTCTACCTTATCACAGAGTGTCTCACAGCACTCACGTGACTGCTCGTCTCTCTGCTCCTCTCCTCCCGGTTGATGTCAGCTGGAGTTCTTGGCCCCTCCCGCTATAGCTGTCAGCCGGGGAGAGGAGAGAGCTGAGGAGTCATGTGAGCGCTGGGAGACGCTCTGAGATAAGGTAGAAATCGGCATCGTTTTTATACAGCACAGGCACTGGGACACAGCGTTATACAACAGATGGGATGGTATAAATATAATATAGTGGCTTAACAACCACTTTGGCAGTGGTCTCCAAACTTTTCAGTAAGAAGGCCATATTGTATATTTAACAAGTATTGGTGGGTCAAAAAAAAACAATTTTATAAATGAATGATCACACTCCTCAAGGAATAACCTTACATCAGAAACCCCCCATAACATCAGCAGTCCTCCCTTCAATTCAGAAGTCCCTTTTCACACCAGGAGTCCTCCATTAATATCAGGAGCCCCCTGTGAGATCAGAAGTTCTCCCTTGATAATAGGAACCTCCCTATCACATCTGAACCCCCATACACTTTAGAATAGGGTATATACTATAGTTGCCCTTTAGCTTAAAACAGTGGTCTGTACACTTTTTAGTACGAAGGCCACATTGTATATTTTACAAACATTTATGGGCCGGAAAAAATCAGTCTTATAAACGAAGGATTAGGAAAGGAATAACTTTACATCAGAAGCCCTCCCTTCACATCAGAAGCCCCTTTTCACATCAGAGATCCTTCCTTCACATCAGGAGCCCCTGCAACATCAGAAGTCCTACCTTGACATTAGAAGCCCCTTCACTACATCAGAGCCCCTTACATATCAGGGTCTCCCTTGCATGAGGGTCCCCATCAGAAGCAGAGGCCAACTGATCTGAATCTTCAGTCTGTGCACTCAGTCTGAGGATAAGCCACCGATCCTAGCTGCGGACCCGATAAAATGTTGTAGCAGCCTGAATGTGGCCCGCAGGCTGTAGTTTGGAGACCCCTGGCATTTTTATTTTTAGCCTTTTTAACAATCCTCTGTTAATGGCACCTAACTAAGTATTAAATAGTAATTCCTGGAAACAAATAAAATGAACCAATGAACTGACATTAATGCAAAAATCAGTTTACCTTAACATGACCCTGTCACCAAAAAAATAAAGACAGCCGATACTTATTTTCCCCAGTGCTACCAAACTTTGCTGCATTGAAGTTGTAAACTTCGGCATCTGGCTCACATCTGGGTGTTTTGGATGCCTGATTCCCTGTCGTGCGCTTCTGCCAGCCCCTATCTTATTATTGTGTTCTTTAGGGGGGTTTGGGGACCACAGAGGGGGGGGGCCTATTTTATACTCCTGAAATTGTGCTGAATGTTGATGATTCTTCAGCAAGTTTATCTCTTAAAGACGGACAGGTTCAGTAGCACAGGCATTGGGCCAGGTAAGTATTGATCCTTTTTTTGCAGGAATTCTTTTTTTTTCTTAAAGTCCAGCTCAAACAGTAATAGAAAATATTTGTTTGTAAAATGGGGTGCCTTGCAGTATTCTGTAGTTCCTTTTTTCAATTATTGCAGACCCCATGAAATAATATCCCCCACATACTGTATTCTTGTTTTTAGGGCTCATTCGCCTTGATTTCCATTTCATAAGAATGTTGGCCAGTACCGCTTTTCACTTGCAGCCCCTGGTCATGTAAATGCCCATTAGTAATTCTCTTCTAAGCGTAGTGACATAACTATGTCCTGCAATGGGAGGGCCCAGGCTGGTCTTCTGCCCATTCATGATTGGCTACCAGAGACTCCCAGTCTTTTCTGCCCAGGTTATTCAAATGCAAATGATAGGATGGGTTATCCAAATGCAAATGACCTGCTTCACCCCTCCTCCTAGCGGCCAGGCATCTCTGCATTTTTCAACTGCCACTGATGATGTCATGGACTTTTAGATATTCGATGTATCAATTTATATGTAAGGATTGAATGAAAAAAAATCCGTTTTTATTGAGGAAGGGGAAGGGAACAATTGGGAAAAATGTAATAGTACCCTGGAGTTCAGCTTTAAAGCAGCAATAAAATTACTTTAAGGCAACCCAAACTAAGTGAACTACAAAAGCTGTCATTGCAGATTTTTTATTTTCTTTTTCAAATTGCTAGTTGCTTGAGTCACTGTGTAAAAAATTCATGCAGATTGGGAAAAAGCACAGTCAGAACTGTATAATTGTTCTTGATCAACGACTCAGTACTGTCATCATTGGTTTAGTATGACCACTAACTAGCACTGTAGAAGGAGAGGTCAGCAGACTTGAAACTTCCACAGTACAGGTTTTCTTTATGAGCTAGCAGCTAAATGAATCCATTTCAATCGCAGTGCTTCTTTTTTTTTCAAATTCTTTATTTATCAACAGGCATACAGTACAGCAGAGGTACAAATTAAGTTATAGGCATTACTTCATTAGCATAGTTATGTTGGAGACAGAAAATACAAATAATAACTGATTGCATTAAGTTTTGTTTCACATTAAGATATACAGTAGGTCGCACCATCAGGGCTGCTGTTAGAAATCACAGGGCCCGATACAGGCTACCTGACAGGGGCCCCTTTCCCCGGCCGAAAGTGAAAGGACTTTTTTCTTTTTCTCAGCTGCACAGATTAATGAATAGGAAGCACTCCGAGGCTTCCTACTCATTCACAAACGGAAGCATAGTAAACACTGTTTACTATGCTTCAATGATGAATGGACACGATCACTCATTGTGTTCATTTAGGAATGGAAGGGTCCAGTAAATTACATATTTACTGGCTCCTTCCCCTGCTCTCCATCCTGAAACATCCCCCTGTGTGTCCGCAGCAGCTGCCAGTGAGAGAGCAGAAGAGGAAAGCCGGCAGCACTGCGAGGGAAAGGGATACACAGGGGGCCCGAACAGCAGATGGAAGGGGCACATGTGCTAGAACCAAACCCCCATAGCCGGAGGAAGAAAGAAGAGGAGAAACTGGCAACGCTGCAAGGGGAGGTAGAAGAGCATCAGTGTCTGCAATAAGACAGTACAGCCGGACCTCGTGCTCAGCAGGTGCACGGCCCCCCCTTTTAAACTGATGGGGCCTGGGCCCAGTACAGGAGGGCTGGCTATACTGCCTTATCTGTGATCCTGCACATCATATTAGCCATTAGCCGAAGAAGCTCCTGCAGTGAGAGAGGTGAGAGAGAAGCAGACGGAAGTGTGTTTTGCACAAGTGGTAAATGGAATATGCTAGATGTTCCTGTGCAGTGTTTATCCTGTGCCCCCCCCCATTTATTATCAGTCACTGTAATGCCCTCCATATTGCTGTCCTTACAGGGTGAAAGTAAGAGCCCTTCCATACTGACAGCGTGGCGGCGTTAGCGGTAAAGCGCCGCTAGGTTTAGCGGCGCTTTACTGTAGTTTTAGATGGTGCTTTTCAGCCGCTAGCGGGGCGCTGCCGAAGCACTCTTCAGGCGCTCCAGCGGCGCTGCCCATTGTTTCTAATGGGCAGGGGCGCTTTTTGATTTTCATCACTTCTCCTGTGTGTGTGTGTATAGAAAGGGGTTAAAGCGCCATTTAGTGGGCAGTTTAAAAAATGTTAGAACTCACAGCCCTGATTTGCAGTCATCGGCGGACCGGGACATCTATGTAGATTATTTTGCATGTGGCCAGATACAGTATGTACTGTGAGTTATAAAAAATTTTAAACTGCCCACTAGATGACGCTTTTCCCTTCTATACACACACACCAGCAGTGGGGGAAATGGCATGCGATTCTTTGCAGTGCGATTTGCTCCAATTTTTTTTGTATTGACGCAAATTGCATCGCAAGGTATCAGCGAGTACTTGACCGAAAGTATCAATACTCACCGATAAAAAAAACGGTATTAGTGCAACAGTTATGACCAAGCACCGATGAGGGTGTGAAACGCATCAGCTGCTCTTGTACCTGTACTTCTGTTGTCACCTATGGAATTGATTGATTTTCT
Source organism: Lithobates clamitans (assembly GCA_037952925.1). Lineage (NCBI taxonomy): Eukaryota > Metazoa > Chordata > Amphibia > Anura > Ranidae > Lithobates > Lithobates clamitans. Next base: position 3,543,374 of record JBBGZY010000137.1, on the reverse strand, counting down.
ACAATAAAGGCATTGAATTTGGAGTGCGGCTGTCCAGACATTTTCTTTTCACCATCAGTGCCACCCTACTAGTGACCACTGTCACTAAAACTGTAAGAAAAAACACCAAATTTTCAGTTGTTATCAGAACATGAATAGAAAGATACATTTGTTGCTGTGACAATTGTCTACAGCCTCGTACACACGATTGGACCTTTCCGTGGATTTCTGTCCAAAGGGCGTTGCCCGTGAACTTGGTATGCATACACACGGCATGACTTTTTCAGCCAACTTTCACCAAATCACGTGGTTTTTTTTCAGCTCATTACCGCCACCCTTTGGACAACTTCTGTATTGTTGACTGATCTTTTGCATTGGTTCTGAGCATGCGTGTTTGTACTTTGGACTAAAGTTCGATGGATTTGTATACACATGATCGGACTAGCCGACGTAGGACTTTTGTTGCAGGAAAGTTTGTCTGTTCCCACAGCCAACATTTGTCCGATGAAAATCGAAAAAGTTTGTCCGATGGAGCATACACACGGTTGGATGTTGCCTTAAAACAGGTAATTTGCATGTTTATTGTCAAAAAGTCCGATTGTGTGTATGGGCCTTTAAGCTGGCTATGCATGGATTGAAAATTGGCCGGTTTAGCAGGGACCGGTTGGATTTCAATGCATGTATGGGCAGGGAGGTTGTACAGAAGTCGATCTACCAAATGACCTCTGTACAACCACCTTGTTGGATTTTCCCTGCTTAATCAGTGCTGTAGACAATGGCCTTCAAAAGCTGATCAGTGCAATCTGACGGCAAGAAAGTCTCCCCGCTGTCAGAATACAGTAGCTTAGCAGGGAGGATCAATGTGGATGGGGGAATCGAGTCAGTTTTTTTTTATCGTTCAACCCGCTGGTTGAACAAAAAAAAAAAAAACTGACTCATCCATGGGCTGCCAAAAGGCCCATACACACGATCGGACTTTTTGACAACAAACATGCAAATTACCTGTTTTCAGGCAACATCCGACCGTGTGTACGCTCCATCGGACAAACTTTTTCGGGTTTTCATCAAACAAATGTTGGCTGTGCAAACAGACAAACTTTCCTGCAACAAAAGTCCTAGGTCGGCTAGTCCGATCGTGTGTACACAAATCCATCGGACTTTAGTCCAAAGTACAAACACGCATGCTCAGAACCAATGCAAAAGATCAGACAACAATACAGAAGTTGATCAAAGGGTGGCGGTAAAGAGCTGAAAAACCATGTGATTTGGTGAAAGCTGGCTGAAAAAGTCCTGCCATGTGTATGCATACCAAGTTCACGGCCAACGCCCTTTGGACAGAAATCCTCTGAAAAGTTTGTTTGAAGTCCGATCGTGTGTACACGGCTTAAGAGAGAACTGACCTCACTTTGAAGAGAATTCCTCTCATTTCCTGTTGTGTCTACAGGGCAGGAGGTGGAATTTATCCAAATGGGCAAAGATATATAAAAAAAAAAAACTGACAGAATTTAACCCTCCCCTATTCTATCCAAACTAAACCGTTGATATTTTTTAATTTCCAACTTTTATTACGTTGCTTTTCTTTTTATAACTTGCATCCTTTTGAGTTCTGAAGCATGTATGCTTCTGCATTAATGCCCTTCATTTTGGTCAGCTGTCCCTCTGTAAAACAAGTAACACATCTGTCAAAAGTAAACACATCTTGTAAAGCATTTATCCATTCAAATCTAATAATGAGACCATTCTTGAGTGATGACTTCTTTTTCCATGTTGCAAAAATACATTTGGATTATCTCCAATAATGCTTGAAAATCGGTGGCCTCAGAACACCTTTTATTTATGTCATCACATGTCTTTCCATGGCAACATATGTATACAAATATTGTATAGGTGTTACAGGGTCACAAGACAGTAACCAGGAACCACGGATAAACATCTCAGGGAAATAGTCTCATGTATTTCAAATATTTCACTGCATGTGACTGAGCTGAGTGACTGACCGGAGGCGATAGGATTTCTTACAAGGCAAATGTTTCATTTCATTTTACAAATGTGTTTTTAGTACAAACAATATACTAGCAGAAAACGGCAACATTACCTTTTGTCAAGAGTGTTTCTTAAATTGAATTAATGTACACAAAATAGAAACTTTAAATTAATAGTTATAACATACAAATTCGTATAGACCCTATACCTTGAAGTTTGACTCATGACCCCAATATATTTACTTTGTCAAATAACTGTTGGGATCCTCCTTTTTTGGAGAAAAAGCATGACGGCAAATTGACTAATGGAGCTCCACTAGAAAAAAATTAGACATAACTCACATAGACTATAGAGTAGCCAAAGCTAATATTAGTACTAGAAAAATATGTTTTAATATTTTATTCTTGTTTCCAAATTCAAGGCCAGGATGCAGTAATTCATCATTCCCCTGATTTATTACTATTTATTAATACAATGATCACTGCGGTCTTCCAGGGCCCATGATGTCACAGTGCTGTCTCTCTATCTCATCCAATCAAAGAACGCTTTTCATTCAATCAGTAAAAAGCAAGGTGTTCCTTGAGTGATAGTCATGCATTCCTATGCAGTAGGACAGCTGTTTGGCACAGGACCTGGAAGGCCATGGGCATCACTGTGGTAATGGCCACTACTGCAGTGATTCATTGCTTCAACAGCTGCCCCACAGGTATGGAATATGTATACTCCCAACTGAAGCACTGTAACTATGCATTAAAAACCATACCTGGAGTTCAGATTTAAAGGGGTTCTATGGTCACAGCATACACTTTAATTCTATAAAATCAGCATTGTAATAATAATACAAACAATATTTATTATTGACAGTCCAACTTAAGCTTACTTGAAAGATCTCCTTTCATGTTGAGAGCGCTGCCTGTCTGCTGGCCACCTCTTTCCACAACTTCCTGGATTACCTGCATGCTTTGCTGCCTCTTCTAGACCTCAGTCCTAAAGTACCCCCAACAGGCCACGTTTGCAGGTTTTCCTTTATCTTACACATGTGCTTTAAATCAGACTCAGTGGCTTGGTATTTTGGACAGCTATTTTATCTAAGAGAAATTCCCAAAACATGGCCTGTTGGTGGTACTTGAGGACCAAGGTTGAGAACCACTGTTCTAAGCTGTTTACTTTCAGGACTACATATCCCATGGTACCTTGCTACCTGTAAGAAATAATTCCTGTATTCCTCCTCTGAGCACCTCTGTAGTTCAGAAGGCAGGCTCTGTGAATTCTGTGACACAGTAGTGCCTGCAACAGGGCACAGTAAATGCTCGTAAGAATTTGGAAATGTAAACATTTATATAAGATTTTACATTTTGACCATAGATACACTTTAAATTAATTATGAATAATTATTCCTACCTGATTTGATGTTTGCTGCAATGGTGTAGGAGCAGTTGGTAATCTCCTAAGGGTATATTTGTATTCTTTACTTGTAAACCACATTTGTAGATTCACAGTATCCCACAACTCTTATAAAAATAATCAATAACATATTTTTCATATTTTATAAAAATCTTTTTTAATATTAAAATGTTTTCTAAATGTACTCAGACGGAGAAGAAGGGCCAGTACTCAATCAGCCTCCACTGCAATGCAAATGTGCTACAAAAGTGTACAGTACATGCTGAGGGAAGGAGATAAGAGTGACACATACAGTGCCTTGAAAAAATATTAATACCCCTTGAAATTTTCCACATTTTGTCATGTTACAACCAAAAACACAAATGTATTTTATTGGGATTTGATGTGATAGATCAACACATAATTATGAAGTGGAAGGAAAATGATAAATGGTTTTCAAATTTTTTTACAAATAAATGTGTGAAAAGTATGGTGTGCATTTGTATTCAACCCTCCTGTGTCAATACTTTGTAGAACCACCTTTCGCTGTATTTACAGCTGCAAGTCCTTTTGGGTAGGTCTCTACCAGTTTTGCACATTTAGATAGTGAACGTTTTGCCAATTCTTTTTTGCAAAATAACTCAAGCTCTGTCAGATTGGATTCAGAGCATCCATGAACAGCAATTTTTAAGTCTTGCCACAGATTCCCAATTGGATTTAGGTCTGGACTTTGACTGGGCCATTCTAACACATGAACATGCTTTGATCTAAACCATTCCATTGTAGCTCTGGCTATATGTTTAGGAGGTTCGTCCTGCTGGAAGGTGAACCTCTGCCCCAGTCTCAAGTCTTTTGCAGACTCTAACAGGTTTTCTTCTAAGATTGCCTTGTTTTGGGCTTCATCCATCTTCCCATCAACTCTGAGCAGCTTCCCTGTCCCTGCTGAAGAAGCATCCCCACAACATGATGCTGCCACCACCATGTTTCACGGTGGGGATGGTGTGTTCAGGGTGATGTGTAGTGTTAGTTTTTCACCTCACATCGTTTTGCTTTTAGGCCAAAAAGTTACATTTTGGTCTCATCTGACTAGAGCACCTCCTTTCACATGTTTGCTGTGTCACATGGCTTCTCAAAAACTGCAAACAGAACTTCTTATGGCTTTTTTTCAACAATGGCTTTCTTCTTGCCACTCTTCTAAAAGGGTAAGATATGTGGAGTGCAAGAGTAATAGTTGTCCTTTAGACAGATTCTCCCACCTGAGCTGTGGATCTCTGCAGCTCCTCCAGAGTTACCATGGGTCTCTTGGCTGCTTCTCTGATTAATGCTCTCCTTGCCCGGTTTGTCAGTTTAGGTGCACGGCCATGTCTTGGTAGGTTTGCAGTTGTGCCATACTCTTTCCATTTTCAGATGATGGATTGAACAGTGCTCAATGATGCTCAAAGATGTTCAAAGCTTGGGATATTTTTTTATAACCTAATCCTGCTTTAAACTTCTCCACAACTTTATCCCTGACCTGTCTGGTGTGTTACCTTATCCCCAGGATCCTGCAATGTCCTCCCGCCGTGTCTGCGGGCGATACTCCGCTCGATTCATCACTGTGCTCCGGCAGCAAATTCAAAAAGGGCAAAAAACAAAACACATACAGTACACTGTAATCTTACAGATTACATTACTGTATCAAATCATTTCACATCCCTTTTGTCCCTAATGCTTTGTCCAGTGCCTTGCATGCAGTTTTATATTATATATACTGTTCTATCTGCCTGGAAACTTAAGAATATCCATGGCAACCAAAATGCGTCCCTTTACGTCAAAAGCGTTTTTAGACCAGCTAGAAAACAGCGATAGTAAATACTAATCACTTGCAGAATTGAGCGATAGTGATTTGTGGGGAAATTCGCCATCAGACACTGAAAGTGACGACATCGACAATTCTGAAACTGAGCAAATTTCAGTGCTTTTGATTTTAATACATTATTGAATACATTTTATTATTATTATATTATTTGTTATAATTATTTATAGTTATTAATTATATTAGAATTTATTATTTCGTGTTTCAAACTTTATCATAACCGGGATGTCTACTAGACTCTTGTTTGGACAGATTTAAGTGAGTTGTTCCTAAGAATTACAGGCCTACAATATAAAATGCCAAATTTCCATGCAAAACAATGTACCGCTTTGAGACGCAAAAATCTGACATAATCATATCGCCAGGGAGGTTAAATTACAGACAGGTGGGCTCTATTTACTAATTAGATGACTTCTGAAGGGAATTGGTTCCACTTTTCCATTTTATTTAGGGGTATCAGAGTAAAGGGGGCTGAATACAAATGCACGCCACACTTTTCACATATTTATTTGTAAAAAAAAGTTTGAAAACCGTTTATCATTTTCTTTCCACTTCACAATTATGTGCCACTTTGTGTTGGTCTATCACATAAAAATCCTATTAAAATATATTAACGTTTTTGGTTGTAAGTATGCTTTCTGCTCCTTTACAGTCCTTTCAACAGGCTGGTGTGTTTTTAATCAAGTTATGCTGTGACTGCAGTGAAGGCCATGAATGTGGCAGTGCTGTTGGCAGGGATTCATGGATCAAAAGACTGGCTGCACAGAATTATGAAAATGTTATCATATATGTATTTCAGCAGGATAGTTGAATTGCCTGGGGTCCAGCTTTAAGGCTTTGAACTGTGAACTTTTCTTTACCCTTCTCTTCAGTTCCAGGTTTTTTATTATAAGATTTTATGTGGTATTTTTGATCGCCAGAGGGAATAGAACTGCATGAGTTTAGAAATGAAAAAAAAATATTATTTTTAATTGTTATCACAAATTAATACTTTTTCCTTCAAAAAAATGGTATAGTGGAAATTATGATGATGTTTACTACATGTAGTACATACATATTGTAGTAATGTATTATTTTATTCTATTCACTTATCTGCTTATTTAATATTAATTCACTACAACTTGCCACTTTTCTGATCTGATCAAATCACCTTTTGCATTAATCTCCAGCTGAGTTTTTTTGTACACTTGTAAACAAATGGCTGTAAATTGAATTAATTGTTTCGACTCCCTAAATCAGTATTATTAAAATTCATCCTACCCTTTCCCTGTAATTAAGAATTGAAAATCAGTGTCTTGTATTACAACCTAAAAAGCTGCATAGAAGCTTCAAAAGTGATTGACACTCCCCTGTGCCTGCAAATAATTATGTATTTTGTCTGTTCTTTATCAAGACATTGACAGACTTGACTAATACATGTTACGTTATCTATTTAGTGAATTGTTGCATGTCCAAGCAAATGTTTGTATGTACCATTTGCTGCAAGATTATGAAACTCTAGAGTGGCTCGAGGCAATGTAGAATCCCTTTTTTAAATGTGCAACGTAGTTGCTGGGTAATCAACAATAGTAAATTACCTGGTATTGATATTAGGTGAAGGCTAGATTTTGAGAGAAATGTTTAACCATATTTGTAATTGCTATATGTCCGATGGCTGTTAGGACGAATAGAATGACCTGACATTTCCTCATGTTCGTGGTATGAACTACATTTAAGAATGCCAGGAATCTTAATTATAAATGTTATAAATTAGAAATGAACTTGTGCTCAGAAAACGTGTAACTCACAGGACGTTGCCCTAGTTATGTTTTTTTTTTAATGCTAGGTTAGGTCTGTATGTTGTGTAACAGCTTCAAAAACTGGTGACAAGATTTCTTTTTAGTACATATATAATGATTTTAATAAAGTAACAATATAATGTGAAATGATGTTAACCTTCATGGCTTTGAGAAATGATTATGAAATTGCTGACACAAATAACTTGTTTTTAATTAGGAACAGTTATTAATTTTAATGTATTTATATGTACATTACAAAAAGTATATTAAAATTAACTTTTTGGACAATGAATATTTCTTTTTTAAATTGACACATCTTTAAATAAATCTTTAAATAAAAAAAAAAACACATTATAATTCAGACATTATGAAATGGGACCTTTTCTTTCTCCTAAACTTCTAAGGTGCTCGTAAGAACTGACAAGTATATTTTAGGCTATTGCAAACAAATTAAAAATACGCTAACAACTTACACATGCACAAATTACATATATTTTAAAAAACTTTTATACTCGCCATATGCTAAATACATTTTTTAAACCGTTTAAAAGTAATACTTAAAACAATGTTACAGTACATTACTGCGCTCCCTAGGAAGCTTCATATATATATAAGCAGATCCTAATTCTGTCTGGACTAATTTTACATAGCAAGTATATTCATAAATAATATGAGATTAGGTATCTATGTACTGTATGTTGTTATGGATGCAAGAAAACAATACTGTATTATGGCATTCAAAGAAAAACAGGTTTGCTATCACAAATTGAATAAAATAATTATAGCATCCATGACCTCTTAGGCAAGGAAAAAATCTTTCAGGACTGTTCCTTGTTGATGTTAATAGCTACTTTAATAGTTGAATGAAAAATTCTGTCCAATTGTATGTTGTTATGCAGTTGTCATCTGTATTAATCTTTTATGTATGACGCTGATCTGTAAGGCAATATACTCCAATGCTAGTAATAAGTAAACAATCCATGGGTTTGATTTGCAATTTGTGGGGTAACCTATTCATCTCATATATCAAACTTGATAGGATAGTTGTAAGAGGGGGAAGGTGTTATCACTAGTCAACAACAATGATTTACAAAAGGAATCACGAATGATCATCCATTATAGTAAATAAGTTGAAATTGTGTTTACTTCAATCATACAATCATGTACACCAACAGTTCTGTTTTTCTCATTTCCCTTACATATAATTATTCTAGATGAATACAGCCTTACCTTGTTTAATAAGCTAAATGAACACTCACTTTGCCAAGTAAACAAATAGCCCATTAGGAAATCAATCCCACTTTCTAAATTATTATGTATTCGTGTGCACCAATTTAGATTGTTTGAGCTTTAGAAGAAAAAGCTGTAGGCTTTTGATTATTAGCATTGTTATAATAAAATGTGTATCGCTGACAGTTTTGTTGTGCAACTGCCATTGCTGAAACCAAGAAGTAGATCGTTTTTAGGGAAAATTGCATTTGTATAGATAATATTCTCAGCCTGTTATGTGAAATTCACTAAATTCATCTAAAGATTACTTTGAAATAAATCAAGATTTTAACAACACCAACAAGAAATGTGCTGCATGCATATTTTTTTTTTACCATCTACTGATAAATATATGTAAAAAGGATAAAAAAATAAGGGTAAGTTAACAGTGCTGTTCTATAGTTTTAGGTCATAGACATAAATAAATATATCACCGAAGAAAACATATCTTGAAATAGAGCAATGTACAAAATAAAGCAAAAAGGAAACACATTTATGATAGTGTCAGGAATGTTATTGCTAAGATTAATAACAGTTTAATAATAATTTTATTCTGGGTCCTAAAATCATTCTGTGCAGGGATTAAACACAAAGCTGCAAGGTCCTAGTACATGTATCCAGGTTGATGATCTGCCACAGAGACCAAGGTTTACATAAAAGGTGCCAAACCTGTTGATTTTAAATATACTCTGCAATGAAGCTTGGACTAAAAAAAGTAAAACATATTAGCGTAATGACTCTCAACTGCCATACATTGCTATGAGCTTTCTCTTACAGATTCAATTAAAGCTAAAAAAAGACCAGTAATGTATTGTGTGTGTGTGTGTATATATATATATATATATATATATATATATATATATATATATATATATATATATAATTTTTATTTTTTTTATTTTTTTCACCAAATGAAATAAAGATGAGAATATACTTTTTTGCCCCCAGACTGCACATGTTTTACTGGAATAGCTGATTTAATAATAAAAAAAAATTCAGTATCCAGTTTAGGATAAATAATGGTTCTTTTGGTCAGATCAGAACGTGTATCCTCATTTGACTGAGCTGGACTGCATCATTTTTTATATTCTAGCAGATTTACCAGCACATTAGCACCAATATGTGGTTCAAATTACACTATTAAAATTTTTGGTATAAAATTATGCCTCATACCACTTAATGAAAGCATATGAATTCCGTGTAATTCCTCATACTGTATCATTCAGAGAATGTGCTATTTTGCACTTTTTGCACAGAGCAGCTGCTGGCAAATGCTATTTAGTATTCATACAACATTAAGGAAATTCCATTTGTAATAGAACATTAAGTAATATTGTCCAAATTATTCTGAATAATTCCAGTTGGAAACACAGAACTGCTCAGCAGATTTGGATTTATAGTTTGGAATATCTACATAAGTTGGTTAAATAAGGTCGCTTGCACACGAAGGCGTCTCGCCCCTGTGCATCAAATCCTCGTGCTTTAGTGTACCCAGGAGGCACAGGGGTAGCATGCAGTCTCACTGCCTGCAGCCTGTCAAATTCTGTTGACAAAGGGGATGAATGCCCGGAATGAACGATACCTCCGTTTAGGGCTTTTAGCTCTGAAGACATAGGGCCATGAACATGAATACCACTCAATACAATGTTCAGACCCATCCAGCTGCAACATATTTCAGCCTGTCATAGACTTTGACAGGTTGTAGGCAATGGAGCTGGATGCTGCACCTGTGCCTCCCGAGCGAACTAATTTCACGCATTTGCGGCCGTGGTTTCGTGCCTGGGGTCTGGTGCGTCCCAGTTCACTGGTTCAGGTGCGAATCAGGTCTAAATGTTTGCCTGAATTCGCACCTGAATCACCCAAAGACGCACAAGACCCTTTTAAAATGCGGACCTCGGCCACCCCAGACCTGTGTGAATTGGCTCTATTGAGAGCCGGTCACACTCGCCTGTCATGCGAATTGGGTGCCAGAAAACCTGCATCTTATTTGCCTATATGTGAACCCAGCCTAACACTCTAGAATTGGACACACCGGGGCTAGATGCCCTTGTGTGCAAGGAGCTAAAAGGATTAGGAAATCTTCTCTTAGCTTAGTTTGTAAAGAAAACCTGTTCCCTTCAAATATCTAATCATGTACATGGCAAAATCCATTTTTTTAAAATTGATGTCAGTGACCATAATAATAACTCTAAACATTAGTGTAAGTGACCGCAGTAAAAACACCCAGCATTAGTGTCAGTGTCTGCAATATAAAATCCCCCCACATTGCTGTTATTCACCACAATAAAAAACCCCAGCATTAGTGTCAGTAACCACAACAATAGCCCCCCAGCACTGGGGTCAGTGAACGCAAAAATAACCCTCAGTATAAAATAACCCCAAACATTAGTGTCAGTGACTGCAGTAAAAACAACAATATCCCCCAGCACTGGTGTTAGTGAACACAATAATCACTCAATATTATTGTTAGTGACTGTAATAATAAACCCCAGCATTGTGTCAGTGGCAGTGTTACCCTCTTTCTTAAACCTGTGCTATTTAACTTTAGCGGTGTTTTTTAATCTCCACCCACATTGGCGGTCAGTGCAGTTATATTAAAATTTAAACTCCCCTGATTGGTGATCAGTTCAGCAGTAGTGAAATGTATCCCCTTATTTCATGCTGCTCTCTCCGTGAAGAAGCTGGTACTATATTTTCTCTAGAGATAACTGCCTGCCAGTACTGTCTGTTTCAATGGCGGGTGCCGAAATACAGACAGGCATTTAGCATCAGACACCCCACTGCTACTCTGTATAGAATGCCTTTACTGTCATGTGGAGATCACTCTACCTGATTATACTGTCTTTAGTTTAGTGTCAGGTGCTGAAACGCATAGAGGGTTTCAGTGCCCGCCACCCTGCTTCTGCTATACAAAGTTTACAGGCACCTAACACCTAACAGATGGCAGCCCAGGGCATGAGATCACACACTCACACAAAGACCGGAGGGCTATATGCAGACTGCAAGCCATGTGTTGGGTGCAACTGATTAACAGTTAATTGTTGAAGACCATGTTTATTATCAATGGCCCCTTGCGTTGGGCTAATGACTGGTTCTTAGTTGCTTGCTAGGTTGTAGACTGGTCATTCTAGGAGATATCGTTATAATCTTTATAGTCAGAATGAGTAGGTGTGCTGCCACTCATTAAAACTGTTGCGTAATTAGTTATATTCATGTGAAAGAATTGTTAATATATTTTTTCAAAATGTAACTAGAGGTGGGGCATTTTTTCATTAGGGCATGTTTGTTAATCCATATTATATTAAGGCTATATATAATTTTCAAAAACACAAAAAAACTCCTGCATGACTAAGACTGTTATACAAGTGACTACATTTATATCTATAGAGCTAATTTTCCCGTCACTGTTTCATTTTTTACAACCATTTATCTGGATCCCTCTTTCAGTAAATAGTCTACTAACCTTACCCTGGACTGGTTACAAGTATAGCACGAGGCTTATGGGAGCTTAGCCCCTAGCACAGTGGTTCTCAACCTTTCTATTGCAGTGACCCCCTGATAAAATTTCCCAAGTTGTGGGGACCCCTAACAGTAAAATTATTTTCATAGCGTGGGTTGTCAGCACCCAAGGCAAGTATTTTGCACCCCTAACCCACGGACATTTAGCTCTCCGAGTCCCTTCCACTCGTACAGTATTAAAACCCCTTATGGTACATTTTAGGATGTACCACTCTTTCTCTTCTCCTTTCTTTCCTTTTTATCTCTCTCTATCCCAATTTCTTTTTTTTTCCCATCCCTCTATCTAGCATTCTTTCTTTTTCTTTCTTTCTCTTATTCTTTCTCCCCTCTTTTCCACTCCCTTCCATTTATGCTCTATTTTTATTCCTTCACTTACTCCTTGGTGGGGGGGGATAGGAACAGTGGCAGTGCTGGCAGGTAGTTGGGATCAGTGGCAGAGCTGGTGGGAGTTCTGATCAGCCAACTTGGGTGCACTTGATCAAGATCATCTGCTGATCTGAGAACTGTAGTGGGGACTTTTAATGGCAACTATAATCACATGTAGTGTTACTCACTGTGTCTCTCAGCTGACTTCTAGTCTCTGCCCCCCATCCATGCATAAACTGAATGGGCAGCTGCAAAGAGGCTAAGTGGGCAGCCACATGGTCCAGGGACAGCCCTGCTGGGCGGCCGCAAAAAGGCTGGGAGAGCGATGCGGGCTTCAGAACAGCCCAGGATTCGGTGACCCCTGGCAAATCATCATTTGACCCCCAAGGGGGTCCCGACCCCCAGGTTGAGAACCACTGCCCTAGCAGAACATGAAGTTGGAGATGTTTATGGCCTGGGAATTTCATACAGCAAAACAAGTGAGAAACGTTATACTGTGGATGTTCTATGTACATTTTAGAATAACTGAAATATTACATAAGAATTGTCATTATTTGGCAGTTCAGGTAACATATCCATGTTTATCTGTTTTTATTTTTCATATGAATATGTTCATGTTAAAGGCATTATTGAACCCAATAACAAAAATGGAATAAATTGCATCTTACCAATTTTTAGATGTTTTGGTTGCATTATCCTTCCTTTTTCTTATGCTTTTTTTTTTCACCTGGTGATCCAGTCAGTAGGTTTGTTATTTTGTCAACTTCCTTTAACAAAACACAACTGTTTAACACTAATAGGTGTTTAGAACTAAAGGTGGATCTCTGCGCTGTGGTGTGGTGGCAGCTGACACAGATAATATAGCAAACTTATAAATAATTTTAAGAAAAAGTAGCGCCAAAAGTAAATGAACAGCGATGAAATGTGAATAGTGTGTTATAAATTGACAGCACATTGAAATAAAGTCCAAAAAAGGAAAAAAATGCTAGAGTGAAAAAAAAATATATATGTCTCCTCCTGTCATGGTTATGCAGTAATATTTGTCTGTCAGCTTACCTCTCCATGTGTTCAGCTTTAGAGGCCAGCCACTCTCAACTGGCTGCTTAAGTAATCTCTCCTCAAAGCTTGGCTCCAACCCAGCCCCTATCAGGGAACTCTATGTTAACCTGTGCACTGCAAGCCAGTCCTGCTGATCAATATTGTGTGTTTTGGCTTCCATGTGCCCATTGCTGTGTGTCCTACGTCTGATCCTGTTTACTGACCTTGGCTTGTTCTTGACTGTCCTCATCTGCTTCATATCCCGACCTTTGGCATGTTCTTTGACTATCCCTATCTGCTTGTTGCCCTGACCTTTTGGCTTATCTCCTAACTATCCTTGTTGTTCCAAGCTGCTGCTTCCCTTCTATCCTCCAATAGTCTACTGTGAGCATGACCTGGGAGACCCTGGGGGCCGCAACCTGGAGCCAGACTGCAGTGAAGTCCATCTCCACCATCAGGGGCCCTGGTGAACACCCGCTGGCTCTTAGTAAAAAAAATCTCATGCTCTAGCTCCCAGTGTGATCCGTGTTGGTGCTCCGGAGTACCTGCTTTCCTGAACCATCCAGGGCTCCATCCTCAGCAGTCAACTGTAGGGTCCACTACCATGCGGTTCACTCCAGACCCCAACGGGGTGCATCTGTCACCTGGATTCAGGTGACCTGACACCTCTCCCACAAGTTTCGTCCAAAAGGACATTATCAAAGGGACGTTTAGTCCAATTTTGTATCTACTGGACGAAATGCGTCGTGGAGGAGACACTAGTGCTGACATCAGGCCACTGTCCGATACTGGGTTGGCAGTGGCACCCATTGTCATATGTTTTTATGGTTCATTTTATTTTTGGCTTTTAACAAATCCAATAAATACTACACTATGGAGACTTCATCTGGCTCCCGTTGAGTTTTATTTACCACAGCTACATCTGGATGGTGCTAGTTGCTGAACAGCCTTCCCCACAATGGATGGCAGATCTACACTGAGCACATGTTTGCTACTGTCCAAATTGGACCCAATTGGACATTTTTCCTCCCCGGTGTCATTTGACTCATTAGTGTTACAAGGTCTCAGATGTGAATGGGGAGCAGGTGTGTTAAATTTGGTGTTATCGCTCTCACACTCTTATGCTGGTCACTGGAAGTTCAACATGGCAGCTCATAACAAAGAATTCTCTGAGGATCTGAAAAAAATCTGTTGCTCTACATAAAGTTGGCCTAGGCTATAGGAAGATTGCAAAGACCCTGAAACTGAGCTACAGCATAATGACCAAGACCATGTGTGGGGGTCACCTGTCAGTGCTCAGACCATACACCGCACACTGATTCAAATTGGTCTGCATGGCTGTCACCCCAGAGGGAAGCCTCTTCTAAAGATGATGCACAAGAAAGCCTGCAAACAGTTTGCTGAAGACAAGCAGACTAAGGACATGGATTACTGGAACCATGTCCTGTGGTCTGATGAGACCAAGATAAACGTATTTGTTTCAGATGGTGTCAAGCGTGTGTGGGGGCAACCAGGTGAGGAGTACGAAGACAAGTGTGTCTTGCCTAAAGTCAAGCATGGTGGTGGGAATGTCATGGTCTGGGGCTGCATGAGTGCTGCCGGCACTGGGGAGCTACAGTTTATTGGGGGAACCATGAATGCCAACATGTACTGTGACATACTGAAGTAGAGCATGATCCCCTCCCTTCAGAAACTGGGCCGCAGGGCAGTATTCCAACATAACGACCCCAACACACACCTCCAAGACAACACTGCCTTGCTAAAGAAGCTTATGGTAAAGGTGATGGACTGGCCAGGCATGTCTCCAGAACTAAACCTTATTGAGCATCTGTGGGGCATCCTTAAATGGAAGGTGGAGGAGCGCAAGGTCTCTAACATTCACCAGCACTATCAGTGAAGCAAGCCATCATTAGGTTGAAAAAACAAAACAAACCCATCAGAGAGATAGCAAAAACATTAGGTGTGGCCAAATCAACTGTTTGGAACATTCTTAAAAAGAAAGAACGCACCGGTGAGCTCAGCAACACCAAAAGACCCGGAACACGACGGAAAACACCTGTGGTGGATGACCGAAGAATTCTTTCCCTGGTGAAGAAAACACCCTTCACAACAGTTGGCCAGATCAAGAACACTCTCCAGGAGGTAGGTGTATGTGTGTCAAAGACAACAATCAAGAGAAGACTTCACCAGAGTGAATACAGGGGGTTCACCACAAGATGTAAACCATTGGTGAGCCTCAAAAACAGGAAGGCCAGATTAGAGTTTGCCAAACAACATCTAAAAAAGCCTTAACAGTTCTGGAACAACATCCTATGGACAGATGAAGATCAACTTGTACCAGAGTGATGGGAAGAGAAGAGTATGGAGAAGGACAGGAACTGCTCATGATCCAAAGCATACCACCTCATCAGTGAAGCATGGTGGTGGTAGTGTCATGGCGTGGGCATGTATGGCTGCCAATGGAACTGGTTCTCTTGTATTTATTGATGATGTGACTGCTGACAAAAGCAGCAGAATGAATTCTGAAGTGTTTCGGGCAATATTATCTGCTCATATTCAGCAAAATGCTTCAGAACTCATTGGTCGGCGCTTCACAGTGCAGATGGACAATGACCCGAAGCATACTGCAAAAGCAACCAAAGAGTTTTTTAAGAGAAAGAAGTGGAATGTTATGCAATGGCCAAGTCAATCACCTGACCTGAATCCGATTGAGCATGCATTTCACTTGCTGAAGACAAAACTAAAGGGAAAATGCCCCAAGAACAAGCAGGAACTGAAAACAGTTGCAGTAGAGGCCTGGCAGAGCATCACCAGAGATGAAACCCAGTGTCTGGTGATGTCTATGCATTCCAGACTTCAGGCTGTAATTGACTGCAAAGGATTTGCAACCAAGTATTAAAAAGTAAAATTTTGATGGATGATTGTTAATCTGTCCCATTACTTTTGGTCCCTTAAAAAGTGGGAGGCACATATACAAACTGCTGTAATTCCTACACCTGATTTGGATGTAAATACCCTCAAATTAAAGCTGAAAGTCTGCAGTTAAAGCACATCTTGTTCGTTTCATTTCAAATCCATTGTGGTGGTGTATAGAGCCAAAAATATTTGAATTGTGTCGATGTCCCAATATTTATGGACCTGACTGTACCTATCAGTTTTGTTCTTTACCAAAGTTCTTGATTAATCCCTTTATATCAAACCTCTTGACCACACCGGGTTTTATAATTGGTGTATAGAGCCAAAAAGATTAGAATTGTGTCGATGTCCCAATATTTTTGGACCTGACTGTATGTCACTTTCGATACCAATCACTTACTATGGTCATTCATGACTGAAGCATAGTAAACAGTGTTTATTATGCTTCAGTTTGTGAATGAACAAGAAGCCGCTCAGCACAGGGCACTTCCCATTCATTCACTGTCCAGCGCAGCTGAGGCTGCAGAGAAAAAGACTGCAACATTTCTGTCCTCAGTCCCTTTCTCTGTCTGTCTTTCTCTGTCTCAATAGTAAGACATCAGGGGTCTGTTTTATAACCCTGATATTTCACCAAAGCCCTCCATCGGGGCTCCT
The DNA here is from genome assembly GCA_037952925.1 of Lithobates clamitans. Taxonomy (NCBI): domain Eukaryota; kingdom Metazoa; phylum Chordata; class Amphibia; order Anura; family Ranidae; genus Lithobates; species Lithobates clamitans. The sequence continues at coordinate 3,526,634 of JBBGZY010000137.1, read as the reverse complement.
AAAAATAATTGTAAAAAAAAAAATAATAATAATATTGTAAAAAATATTTAAAAAATAAAAATGTAGAAAATAATAATAAAAGTAAAAAAAACTTCTGACACCAATCTCTGCCCTACTGACACTGTCCACTGCTCTACTGAACACCGTCCTCTGTGCTACCAACAAAGTCCACTGTCCTACTAACACCATCCACTGCTCTAGTGACTGACACCAACCTCTGCTCTACTGACACCATCCATGTTTTAATAAATTTTAAAATGTTTGTTTACATTTATTTATAAGAGTGCGTGTGTGTGTTTATATATGCATGTGTGTTTGAGCTTTTGGATACACAACCTAATGTAATAGACTACACAAACCTATACCCCAAACATTATATGTTTTTTGAAAGTAGAGCCCCAGGAGAATAAAATAGTGGCTACTGAAATTTTTATGTCACACCAAAATATTAGCACAGCCATTTATCAAATAGTAAAATATAAAATATGATTTTACATTGAGTAAATAGATAGCAAATATGTGAAGACTCAAAACTGCATACGCCCATGAAAAAACAACACCTATGGTACCTAAAATGTACAAAAAAAATCCTTTACAGATTATTAGTGAAGAGTTAATCATGAATGATGGATAGATTTAGAATAATTTCTCTTACATTTGTGGTGCAATTGCTGTTTGCTTACACATGCAGGACCCATGAGCATGTTTGTGCATGTATGTGCGTGGGGTACGAGTATGCTTTTACATTTTTTAGATTATTTTTTTACACTTTTTTAAAAAAATTTTCACTTAACTTTTTTCCTATCACGGGGGGGATGTGATAACTTTGAGCAGGTAACAGGTACTCTTTATGGAGATAACAGGGGGACTATTAGAATGCCAGTGTGTCCCCGGCCCGCCACTGCAACTAATCAAGCACAGATCATGCTTGGGTAGGTGCTTTTCTGGCTGTAGTAGTCAGGGAATGACAACTCTGAATTTGTAGATGATTAAATCATTGTCAATTCCAGGCATTGTTGCCAACCTACCAGATTGAAATATACTGACACGACACCCAAAATTTACTGGCTGAGCCAAGTTTTTACTGACATTTCCAAAAGTTAGTAAATTACAGTTTTAAGTGCAAATCTCACTATTTAGGCTACAAACAAGTACAATATGCTTTTAACAATTAACAATGTGATCTAAAGTAGATATTAAGGCAAAAAACATATTTATTATTTTATTTTTGATATAGTAAGTAAGTAGCTCCGGGGACAGGACTAGTCAGGAGGGAAAGAAGTTAGAATGGGCAGGCACATTACATAAAACTGACTTTCACAGGGACACTGACAGCAGCACAGATGATGATGACACCTCACTGACATGACACGCCCCCTCCTGAGTCACAGTGACAGTCTCTCTCCACGCCAGGTATTCCCTTCAGTCCACTCCAGTCCAAACAGCATGACAGTGCCGCTCCTGGTTTGCCTTGCTCATGTCCCGCAGACCCACACACAAGGCTTCATCCACTGCACTGGCTTCCTTGCACCATGACATCACACAACACACTCAGACACGCCCCCTGTCAGTGCCACCCGAACATACTGTAGCAGGCACTTGGATGGTCTCGGCCATCACGGCCATATTTTTTACTGGCAACCTTTTCCTGTCACTGGCATTTACTTGCAGGAGAAAAGTGCCTGTTTTTTACTGACTTCCAGTAAAAATACTGACGGTTAGCAATACTGATTCCAGGTTCATTAGTTACAGAGGAGATCGGAGAATGGATGTTCCTCAGTCTTCTCTCTAGCTGGCTTTCCAGGCCATTTACAGAATGTAAGTGCCCCAGAACCACCGTTTCTCACGACAGTGAAAGTTATCAGGTGGCTGATAAAGCCTTCATGTCAAAAACACCTCTAACCTTTCTGTGACTGTCATGTGTGGGTAATAGGTATGTGAAAGCAGCCAAGGAAAAATGCATGAGGCCTCTTGCAAATGGCACCTGTGCATCTGATGCGTATTTTTTCTCCCTAGGAAGCCCAGGTCCTGCATACTGTACATCCGCTCATAGACATGAATTGTCTGTGCTCACATAAACACAAGTATAGAGTGGGAGCATATTACAAGAATAGAAAATATACACATTTTTTCATACGACTGTAAGCTTTACATGTATTTATGTGAGCCATGTATACATGAGTACAGCCGTGCATAGCCATTTATATGTATGGGCGGCTGTACGCAGCACCTGGGCTTTCTGGGTGGGCAAAATACATTCAAATTTATGTTGCATTCTTTTTTATTGCAGTCAATAATTCCAAAGAATTTATCTTTTGCGCATAATTAAAAAACACAGTAGAAATTAAAGTAAGAGAGGTGTAATGAATGAATCAAAGCCCTTAAGTATACGTAATGCGTATCACCCAGTTTGTTTATTATTAGTTTTGATCTGTTCCCAAGTAGGAAAGACACCTGTGATGTTATGTCAGCAACCCCTTCTCAGCATGGCTTGGCCAGTCAATCAATGTTTAGATAAGCCAATGAGTCACTTGAACTGAGGACAAGCCTTCGGGACAGCTGGTACAGGAACACAAGTCTGCAACTGTTTCATGGAAATAACTGTAAAAAGTATCAGACTTTTGCTATAAGAAAGAACAGAGCGATTAATGCAAAAATGAAATGAAAAATAAACTATAATCTGACAAGTTGCAGGGTTAAAGCAGAAATAAACCTACCTTGTAGAAAACTTCAAGTTCTATATCACAGAAGATTCATGCTATGTCTTCTGAAATAACACACCCTTACCTGCTCGCTAGCAGTCGCCTATTGAATATACACTGGGCATGCAAAGCTCAGCGTGCAATCCCAGCGCACTCCTGCTGTGTCAGAATGATTTATTCCTGGGCGCATTTAGATGATGTTATCCTCCATCGACTAATCAAGAAGCCAAAAAAAGCTGGCACCCAGGAGTAGTCCCAGGAAAAGGTGGTAGTGGCTGGCGAGGGATGGGGTAGTCTCTGTTATGGCATCCCTCGACCCCTTTTTACTGACCTTATCTCCTCATAGATCCTTTTTCCACTACAGCTGGTGCTGAAACCAGTGATGTCAGCTACATAAGGAGCAGTGATATCACTCCTCTGGTTATGTGATCAAACCTATTAATTGGCTGCTAGGCCTTGGCCCTGTCACAAGGGAACAGGTCACATGCTCCCCCATACTCAGAAGTGCTGGGTATTATCGCCTGTTGCAAAGGAGCAATTAGTTGAAAAGATGCACAGTAATTGTGAGTATAGGGGGTTCGGGGGGGCCCCTTTGAACACACTGGGAGTGATTTACTAAGACGAAGGCACTGCACCAGTTCATACATTAATTGGTGCGCCGGAAAAGTCATTAATTGAACGTGCGAACCGGCACACATTGAAGCGCAAATAACGATAATAAATACCCGCATATGTAAACTGCAACTGGCGCTAGGGTAGCTGCGGTTTTCTCTTTGATAATATCGCATGCCCAATACAATTGGTTAATTTCATCTCATTGGATGTGTCTTGTTAGGCAATTAGTAGGTGTACTCAGTTAATTAACCGTTTTGATGCTAATCGAGTTGTATAGAGATTGGCCAATCAGATTGCATCGTGCATGACCATCTTAAAGAGGAGTTCCACCCGAGGTCCAGTAAAAAAAAAAAATTAAAAGTCAGCAGCTACAAATACTGCAGCTGCTGACTTTTAATTGGGCACTTACCTGTCCCAGGGTCCAGCGATGCGGGGGATCAAAGCCCCGCTCGTCTCCCCCTCTGTTCAGCGGCGCCGGCATTGCAACTGTGGGCACCGGGCTGTGGCTTCACAGCCTGGCCCCCACTGCGCATGCGCGAGCGGCGCCGCGCGCCGTGGTTGGCCGCTCAGTCACCTGGGACCTGTAATGGGTCCCAGATGATTGACAGGAGGGAGGGAGCAGAGCTGAGCCCTTCCTGTGCCAAGGGGGAAGTGATGTCACCAGCCCAGGCACTGGAAGAGGCAGACTACGAGGGACCACCTAGCAACAGGCATTTAGAGGTAAGTAAAAAAAAAAAAATCCAAATGTTTTTTTGTATTTTTTTTTTAAATTTTTCATGTAGTTTTTTTTTTTTTTGGGTGGAACCCCACTTTAAGTTCAAAATTTGGAATGTAGATGTGCCATGACCCACTTGTATTTTCCTAACGATATTTCTTGGGGATTATACAAGGCACATGAAAAAACACCTTTTTTCAAGACACACTAGAGCAGTGGTTCTCAACTCCTGTCTTTAGGACCCACTAACAGGCCGGGTTTGCAAGATAACTGAAATACATAACAAGTGATATTATTTGCTGCTCAGTGATTGAAATATTCTAGTCTGCATCTCCCCAAGGTAATACCTAAAATCTGGCCTGTTACTGGGTCCTGAGGACAGGAGTTGAGAACCACTGTGCTAGAGTGATCAGGAATCTTCAAACTACGGCTCTCCAGTTGTTGCGGAGCTACACATCCCATGAGGCATTGTAAAACTCTGACATTCACAGACATGACTAGGCATGATGGGAATTGTAGTTCCTGAACAACCGGAGGGCCGTAATTTGAAGACCCCTGTGCTAGACCATTATTATGCCACCAGAATTGGGAGTGTGGCATCTACCCAACTTCTCTCTGCTGGTGGAATCTGTGAATCTGTACACAGGAAGTAGGTGTGTGTTTTGAGACCAAATCATTTAGACATGCACACATGATCCACACAAACACCACCCCATGTAAAAATAAATAAAAAATAATATTAATTTGCAAATATGGATCATCTCTTCCACAGAGAACAGTGAGTGGAGGATGGTGGTGGGAAGAAATTAGCAGCAGTACAAGCAACTTCCTGGAGGGGCGTGATGTCATTCCTGTGTGCTGGTCACCGATTCCGAGAACCAGATATGTGCCACGGGTACATACCACGCACACAAAGGTTGCACATCTCACATACACAGCGGTCGTGCATATAGATGCATTTGGCACATCTAGCTGCAGGAACCCAATTTTTATGGAAATTAATAGTAAAGCAGATGCAGATTTCCAGGACTGGACTAACAAATGCTTATAGTGAAAAGCAACTGGTGTTTTCTATTAAACAAGGTCTAAATGGGCCATTGACATGCATCACAGTTGAACTTAGGAATTAAGTCTTTGCAAAGTTAAACTAAATTAAATCCTTTCTTATTTTTGCTTGGGGATAGAGTGCAGGGGGATTAGAAGTCTTGTCAGTTTTTGGGATGTCTGCACCCCTGATAGGGGGAAGACACCTCATAAATTTTGCCAGTCTCTCCTTTAAATTTTTATCACTTCCTATCACATAGCCAAACAGGAAGTGAGGGTAAAACCCTACCAATGTCTTTGCTTGGGGACACACAGGTCAATCTAAATAGTTTACCCATTAGGTAAAGTGCACTCTAGCATTGTGCTGTGTACACCCCAAATTATTAGGTATCTTGGACTTTGGGTTTTATTTACAAAAGGCAAATCCACTTTACACTACAAAAAAAAAGCAAAATTGCTTAAAAGCTAGTAACTTGGTGGCCTTACTTTGCCTGTAAAGTGGTGCATCTGCAGCATGTATCAAAAATGCTGCTTCAAAGATTATGGCTTTAGAGAAAACTTACAAATCTACATTGCAGCTGCAAGATTTCAACCCAAAACAAAAAATAGCCTGCCTCCCCAATAACTACAAGGCCATTTGGGTCTGTGAAGGCTTAAAATGAGAACTCCCACGTGAAAAATACCACCCCAAACTAAAAATATATTGTGCCCCTCCCACACACTAACACACCCCTAGCCAAACACACAGCAAGCCAGCCCATGAAAGGGGGGTGAGTAATTGGGGGCAGGAGGGGCTCGGGCACCCTAAAAGTCAACCACCTTGTTCCCGTATTCAGGGGGACAAGGGCCTCTTCCACACAATCCTAGGCTGGGGTTGTGGGGGGGCTGCAGACAGGGGGCTTTACGGAATGTGGAAAACCCCTTTAAACTAGTGGGTACAAGGTGCTTGTGGTTGGTATTAGGCTGAGCCCAACATGCCCCAAAGGCAGCCAGCTATGTTGAGTGCATGTGGCCTTGTATGGTTCAGGAGAAGATTGGGCGATCGCTCTTCTCGCCCCTTTCTTAGCTGGTCCTGTTGTATGCTCTGAAAAAGGATGTGGTTTGCATTGGTGAAGGCAGCTCACAGCCTTTTGAGAATAGAGTGGAGTGTGTCGTTCCCCTTTAAAAGCAAAAGTTAGCCCACGGAAATCCAAGGGGTTAGAGGAGGAGACAAGAGCATTGGAGAATGGAGTGTGGAGTTCCCCTTTAAAAGCAAAAGTTAGCCCAAAGAAATCATATGCATTAGAGGGGGAAGGTTAAATGCCCTTTTATGAGGAGCTAGAGGAGCGAGTCTTTTTACATCATTTTAAAAAGGTGCGTGTCACATGTTAGCAACGTAACATGCTAACATGACCTGTGTGCAAATCTCCTTAAAAAAATACATACAGGGGAACCAGTGTAAAACAAAAAAAAAAAAAAAGTGTCAAATTTAGAGGTGTGCCCATTCAACCAATGCAATCGCATGTACGTTGCTTAACATTTACTAAGATTTTGGCCGCGCAGTGAACAAGCGCATGTGAACGAGTGCAACAGCTGCTTGCGCATGCGCACTGCTTACATTGATCTCACGCAGTTCTAAATGTACTTGGGGGCACAGCAGACTTTCTCTGAAAAAGTTACTTTCTCATTCTATTTTGGGCATTTTTGTTACTTGGGCAGTTGTTACTAAACTTCCTCACATCACCCCATACTATTGGCACCTCCATCTTCTGTCAATATTGATTTGGAGATGCCATGCGCCATTTCCATAGTGTCGCACAGATTGCATTCTCCCATGTGCTGAGATCGCTATAGTAAATGGGGGGTTTGTGCTCTGTTACTGGCGCACCACTTTGTAAATATGGAAATGTGCGTTGCGCCTCGTCGTGCGCCTCTACTGATGGCGCGCGGCTTTCGTAAATTACCCCCACTGTTACTTAATTTCTGCAGGTTAAATGTACCTGTCAGTAAACTCTGATTTCAGAGGCCTTTCAAACTGATCTCAAATGCTAACAGAGTGTACCTTGAAAGTAAGTTGTATTTGCCCATTAATTCACGCTCTAAGAGCCCTTTTACACTGGGGCGGTTTGCAGACGTTATTGCGCTAAAAATACCGCCTGCAAACCGACCCAAAAACAGCCGCTGTTGTTTGTTCACTGAAGCGGTGCGCTGGCAGGAGAAGAAAAAAACTCCTGCAAGCCGCATCTTTGGAGCGGTGAAGGAGCGGTGTATTCACCACTCCTAAACCGCCCCTGCCCATTGAAATCAATGGGACAGCGCGGCTATACCGCGGCAATACCGCGGCTATAGCCGTGCTATACGAGCGGTTTTAACCCCTTTTCGGCTGCCAGCGGGGGTTAAAACTGCACCGCTAGCGGCCGAATACCGCTGCAATAATGACGGTAAAGCAGCGCTAAAAATAGCGCTGTTTTACCGCCGACGCCCCCACCGCCCCAGTGTGAAAGCAGCCTTATACATTGTTTTATGAGATTGTGTGGAGCATGTTGTTCTTTTAAATATTTTGTGAAAAAATGTATTTTACTTAATTAGGTTCATTGTATGAATTAGCAATGGCAGACATTCCAGTTAAGCATTCAAATGCTAGGTGAAAGCCTAGCCTGTCTGCAATGTAATCTGTCATTCTCAGAATCAGGCATAGGATACCATTCTATGTTAATGATATTCCCAAAGTGTTTTTCAAGATTATCCCCTGAACCTCCACGCTGTACACAGTACAACATCAACAGAGTCTGTTTCCTATTTACATGACGACAAATAGAGCTATTAGGGGAAGTAGGGGCACATATTAAGCACAACTAACATAAAGGAAATTACTTGTTGGCATTTTCTATTTTAATACATGTTGTTAGCTAGGAAACAATTTTGTTATCCTAATCATACAGTACGGGACACAGGACTTTCATTCATAGATCATGGGTTATATGCAGGGTATTTTCAGATGATTGGGTAATGGAAAAAAAACTTGCTAGGGCCTCCCCTAGGGCACACCCCTATAACATTGCCCATCTGTGAGACTCCAGTTTGTTGCTAGTATCCTTATGCCACGTACACACGAGCGAACTGTTCGACCGGACTGGTCCGACGGACCGAGTCCGGCGGACAATTCGACCGTGTGTGGGCTTCATCGGACCTGCAGCAGACTTTTTCGGTCGAAAATCTGACGGACTTTAGATTTGGAACATGTTTCAAATCTTTCCGATGGACTCGAGTCTGGTCGAAAAGTCCGCTCATCTGTATGCTAGTCCGATGGACGAAAACCGACGATAGGGCAGCTATTGGCTACTGGCTATCAACTTCCTTATTTTAGTCCGGTCGTACGTCATCACAGATGAATCCGTCGGACTTTGGTGTGATCGTGTGTAGGCAAGTCCGTTTGTTCGGAAAGTCCCTCAGAAGTCCGCCGAAAGTCCGTTGGATAGACTGTTGGACCAGTCCAGTCGAAAAGTCCGCTCGTGTGTAGGCGGCATTAGGTGATGATCCAGTTCTTTGGAGAAGTTTTTTGTTTTTTCTTTAAACAATTTTTTTTCCCCTCTGAAGCTTCTATCAAGGTCCGACTTCTGAATGCTCTAGGCTATCTGTGTATACCCTGAGGTACATACACTATATCACCAAAAGTATTGTGACACCTGCCTTTACACACACATGAACTTTAATGGCGTCCCAGTCTTAGTCTGTAGGGTTCAATATTGAGTCGGCCCACCCTTTGCAACTATAACAGCTTAAACTCTTCTAGGGAATGCTGTACACAAGGTCTAGGAGTGTGTCTATGGTTTGACCATTCTTCTAGAAGCGCATTTGTGAGGTCAGGCACTGATGTGGATGAGAAGGCCTGGCTCGCAGTCTCCACTCTAATTCATCCCAAAGGTGTTTTATCGGGTTGAGGTCAGGACTCTGTGTATACCAGTCAAGTTCTTCCACCTAAAACTCGCTCGTTAAATGCCTACTTGGGGAATCCTTTAATAAATTCATCAAGGAAGTCACTGGAAGAAAGGTACTTCTACCCCACAAGAAAAAAAACAGTCCAGTACAGTACTTCTATGCCTACTTCTGCTCTTCTGCTCAGCAAAAGGGACCTTTTTACTCACCCCAGGGATCAACCTCAAAACCAATATTATCAACTTTCAAGTTGTATTATCAACTTTCCAAAGTCTCTAATCTTTGACACAGCCCAAGCCAGAATCTTGGGAGAAAGTTGCTACCCTAATGTCCCACATATAGACCCTCAGGTCTAAATGGCACTCCTGAGTTTGCTTCTGCATGAGGGTTCTGAGCTTGATGATTGGCTCATTGGTGATTCCTTGGACTTAATTCAAGGTGTATTAAGCCTTCCCTCCAATCAAGATTCTTCCTCGACTGTTGTGCAAGACAGAGAAGGAGAAGGTTCTATTTATTCTCATCGGACCAAATTGGTCCAGAAGACCATGGTACCCAGACATACTCAGACTTCTGGCGGACAGGCTTTGCCTCTTCCAAACAGATCAGACTTACTGGCCCAAGGCCCGCTATTTAATCTCGCTGCTCAGTCACTGCCTTTAACAGCATGACTGCGGAAACCCAGATAGGAGTATCTTAACTCTGTTATTCATACATTACTCAGAGCAAGAAAATCTCACTCCCGCAACATTTGCCATCACCTATGAAAGACTTACTTTGCCTGGTGCGAGGACAGGAAGCCCAGGGATTACTTTATCATGTTTTGTCCTTTATCATGCCCTTTATCATGTTTTGTCCTTTCTTCAGTTTGGTCTTGAGGGCTGCCGTCTCTGAGAACTTGTCAGAAGTTATCAGGCTGATAATAGAGGAACTGAGCAGCAGAAAGTTATGGACAGTGCTTTGGAGAGAGATAAGAAAACACTGCAGATATATGTGCCCAGCTCAAATTTAATGAATTGGGTTTACATCCACTGGAACAGGTCTCTGCCTTATCTATTCTCTCATAGAAACTTCTTGCTTCAAAATCCTTAATCAAGACTTTTCTTCAGGATGTGGATTACTTAATTCCCCAATTCAATCTCTCTTGAAATCTGAACCTTGTATTTTCTGCACTTCAAATACTAACCTTTGAACCATTTAGATTCCGTTGGAAGACCTCGCTTGTAAGGTTGACCTCCTGGTAGACATTATATCCATTAGATAAGTTTCTGAGTTGGCAGTTCTTTCTTGTAAAAGAGCCCTTTATTGTTTTGCCGTAGGGCAAATCGGTTTTGAGAACAAAACCTTCTTTTTTTAAGCTAAGATGTTCCTTCTTTCCACCTCAATGAGGATATAGTCCTGTCTTTCCTTAGACCCCTTTCACACTGAAGGTGGTTTTCAGGCATTTTAGCGCTAGAGTTAAATAAGAAAAGGTAGGTGTGGCTCTGTTCTAGGGTGCAATGATTGCATGCCCCTGTGTGACACTCTGTGTATCCCTATATTACACTCCCACTAAAAATAATAAAAATCAGGGTTATTAAAACGTGTTTAAAGTGTCAAATGCTTAGTGCAAATAGTAGTGTGTGCAGGTGCTGTCAATGCACATCTACAAGAGTAAATGAGTGTGTTGTAATTAAAAAGTAAAAAACTACCAAAGTGACAGGTGCTCTTCAAAACTGTGCCTAATGCCCCGTACACACGGTCGGGCTTTGTTCTGACATTCCGACAACAAAATCCATGGATTTTTTTCGACAGATGTTGGCTCAAACTTGTCTTGCATACACACGGTCACACAAAGTTGTCGGAAAATCCGATCATTCTGAACGCGGTGACGTAAAACACGTACGTCGGGATTATAAACGGGGCAGTGGCCAATAGTTTTCATCTCTTTATTTATTCTGAGCATGCGTGGTACTTTGTCCGTCGGATTTGTGTACACACGATTGGAATTTCCGACAACGGATTTTGTTGTCAGAAAATTTTATAGCCTGCTTTCAAATCCGATGGAAAATGTGTGATGGAGCCCACACACGGTCGGAATTTCCGACAACAAGGTCCTATCACACATTTTCCGTCGGAAAATCCGACTGTGTGTACGGGGCATTAGTGATGCTCATATATATAAAAACATTTTTTCATGCAAAAAAAAAATATATATATATATTTATTCGCTGTGATCATAAACAGTCCATAATTCATTCCAAAATATCAAAATATAAAATATAAAAGTAGAAAAATGAAAAAACTGAAAAAAGTGACAGGTGCTCTTCAAATCTGTGCTCCCTGCTCCTTATAGATCCCCTATAGGTTTGCACTCACCCGAACCACTCACCCCAAACAGGGGTATCTCGCTTTCACGGTATCTACCACTGTTCAGCAATCATTAGATCTTTATCTGCTGTGTCAGCTATATCTTTCCGTGCTTGCGGTATTAGGTTATCTTTCTTCTTTAGATCTCCCTCCGCATCTCCCACATATAGGAAAGAGACATCTCCATAGTGTGATTCCATTTTAAATTACATTTATTGTTACATAAAATTGTAAACGTACTTACATTGATTCAAATGTATATAAGCCTTTAAAAAACAGGAAGCCGGGACGATTTGCATTCCACGGCCCGAAACCGGAAGTGATGCAAAGATGGTAGATGCTCCATCCTACACGTTTCATCATCAAGGCGTCATCTGGAGCGATTGATGATTTCTGCACAGTGGCAGATACTGTGAAAATGAGATACCCCTGTGTGGGTTGAGTGGTTTGGGTGAGTGCAATACCTATAGGGGATCTATAAGGAGCACGGAGCACAGATTTAAAGACCACCTGTCACTTTTTCATTTTTTCATTTTTCTACTTATATTTTATATTTAGATATTTTGGAATGAATTATGGACTGTTTATGATCACAGCCTATATATATATATATATATATATATATATATATATATATATATATATATATTTGCATGAAAAAATGTTTTTATATATATGAGCATCACTAAGGCACAGTTTTGAAGAACACCTGTCATTTTAGTAGTTTTTTTACTTTTTAATTACAACACACTCATTTACTCTTGCAGATGTGCATTGACAGCACCTGCACACACTAGTATTTGCACTAAGCATTTGAAACTTTAAACATGTTTTAATAATCCTGATTTTTATTATTTTTAGAGGGAGTATAATATAGGGATAGAGTGTCACACAGGGGAATGCAATTACTGCACCCTAGAACAGCGTCACACCTACCTTTTCTTATTTAACACTTGCACTTACATTCCACTTAGGTGGTTGTACTGGTAGGGGCAGCAATTCATTTTCCATCCCATTCATTGCCATAAGCGCATGGCCACCAATATATTTTACATTTTAGCGCTAGAAATAGCGCCTGTAAAGTGCCTGACAACCGCCTCCCATGCCGCCCCAGTGTAAAAGCCTGAGTGCCATTACACTGGGGCAGTGCGCTTGCGGGATGTTAGAAAGAGTCCTGCAAGCAGCATCTTTGGGGTAGTTTGGGAGAGCTGTATACAGCGCTCCTAAACTGCCCCTGCCAATTGGAATGCATGGGCATCGCTTAAGAAGCGCCTGAAAAGCGCTTCGGAAGCGCTGCAACACCGGTGGTTTTAACCCTTTCTTTGGCCGCTAGCGGGGGTTGCAAGTGCCCCATTAGCGGCCGAAAAGCGCCACTAAAACAACGGTAAAGCGGCGCTAAAACGAGCGATGCTTTACCACTGACGCGGCCGCACTACAGTGTGAATGTAGCCTTTGTCTTGTCCCAAATCATTACAATGAGATTGCCCTATACTTCCTGAATGTGGTCAGGGCTGTCAGGCAGTTACAGCCACTCCTAGAAGATTCCCTTTTTGTTCTGCATGTAGACCATCATAGAGGGTATCCTACTTCCCACTGCATCATTGCCATATAGATCAATCAGCTCCAGGGCCTTCGCCCTTGGGGACAGTGTTCCCCCTTTCCCTATAAGCGTCCATTCCACCAGGACTGTTGGTGTCTCATGGGCTTTTCAGCATCAAGCATCTGATTCCCAAATTTGCAAGGCTGCCACCAAGTTTCACCAGGTGTAAAAATATCAATGGCACACTTATGTAGTACAGTAAAACTTTGGATTGCGAGCATAATTCGTTCCGGAAACATGCTTGTAATCCAAAGCATTTGTATATCAAAGCGAATTTCCCCATAAGAAATAATGGAAACTCAGATAATTTGTTCCACAACCATTTATTCAGTCCTTCAGTTTATAGTCCATATAAAAAGATTATAGCAATGTGATAGGTTGTGTAACCATAAAATGTCCATCCACAAATGGCAGCCTCTACGAGGGGATTTGAAGCAAAATCCAGCAGGAGCTACAGAATATAAAAGAGAAGAGAGGCGCTTCTAAGTGTAGCAATATGGTTACATTTAATGAAGGAACAACATTTAGCAACTCACATGGATGATGCAAGAGGCACATCTAAGTATGCAGGCTTCCGGAGTAAAGCTGTCCACATAGACCATCCTCTGCACCGCCAGCTCTCACCGCTGTCAGTCTGCAATGGTGACCAGGAAGACTACCCTGCAGTAGAGCTATTTGAAAGCGAGGCTTGAAGCACTCATGGAGCACAGTGTGGAAGGGGTGGCTTTGATGGCGGTGAGGAGGATGGTCTATGTGGACAGCTTTACCCCGGATGCCTGCATACTTGGATGTGTCTGTTTTAATCATCAACCATGTGACTTGCTAAATGTTGTACCTTCATTAAATGTAAACATATTGCTACACTTAGAGGCACCTCTGTTCTGTTTTATACTCAAGTCAAAATTTATTTTAAAATGTTGCTTATCTTGCAAAACGCTCTCAAACCAAGTTACTCTCTAACAGAGGTTTTACTGTATTTATATTTATGCATTTGTACTTTTTCAATTAAAAATACCAAAGGCATATAAAATAACTCATGAATCATAGTAATTTGAGATAATTGTTATCAGGCTGCTCCAATCCAGCAAACTAAAATGCTTTATCTTATGTTAGGAGTTGGTTTACTTGAAATAAATGGATGTGTGGGAGGACAGTGAAGACAAGATGTCTGCTTCATCTCATCCTTGACAGATTTGCTAATTTCTACCAAGACAAAACTGCAAGAATGAGATTAAACACGTTTGTTTGTTTAGAAATTATGGTGTGCGTTACAGTACATAACTTTACACTGTATTTTATTTTTAGATCAGTGTTCTCAGATAATGCACTGTGACCCAGTTGGTGTCATCAAGTCCTCTGTGTAGTATTTAATTTTCACAGGGAAGTTAGTAGTAGATGTCAATGTAATTGAACAACATGGGTATGAGTATGTTGATGCAGGCATAGACAAGTAAGATTATTATGTTGTTGTAATGATCTCACTGGAGTCGATTTCGTGTGGTATTATGTCTATTTACTAATATATGTGAGGTTAATCTGGTCTTTTTTTTCGGCATTTCAACATTGCTCTTCTCTGCCTGTTATTTGTCTTTGTCCTGCCATCTTCTCACCTGTACCTTGTTCAAGCAATCTCTGAAGGCTTTTAAGGACTTCTTTTCTCTGCACAGATCCCAGGGGCATTCAGTGGAGCTTTTCTAGATCACGTCCTATGGGCCTTATGCTTGTTGTAATTCACCTTTTAGCCTTCCAGTAATACCTCTTTCCTGAACTGTTTCCAGTGTCATCTCATGTTTTCTTTTTTCTTTTTCTTTTTTCTTCCTTGAGCAGTCAACAAATCTTAACATCTTGCATCCTTGACATTGTCTTTTTCCAGTGTTTCCTCTGTCTCTTGCCTTGTGCTTTTACTTTGACCTCCAGGCTTGTCTGCTTGTTTCCATTGTCTCCTAGCCTCTTGTCCCTGCTTTGCTTGTTTATCTTGCCCTAGTCATATTTGTCCATCTGTGTGTTTCCTTTGTCTAATGTCTGACACCTTATATTTTATTTGTGGTCCTGTAGTCTGTAATTGCCCAAGTAGCATTGTTTCATCATGCTAAAATCTCGACCGGTTGAGCAGGAAGTGGCCGAGATCCGAACTGTTAATGGGCAGGCTAAATGTACCAAATTGATTAACTTGGGTACAACCAGCCTGCCGGATTCTTTTGCGATTATCGCAAGCGGCTGCCATAGCCACTAAGAATAATCACTGTCTTCTCCCGGCTGGGACGGGGCTTCCCCTCCTCGCCCCCCACGGCAGCCGAGCAGGAGGAATTCCCCTGTCTGTGTGTGTTGATAGGGGAATCGTGGTTGCAGGAAATAAATTTGCACCGTGTATGGCCGTCCTAAATCCTGGAGTTCATGATATACATGGTTTTTGATTTAAGGGAAAAATATTCATACAACCCAACTACATACATACACTTTGCAAAAAGTGTGTAATGACTTTAGCACAAGCAGTAGATCCTCTTCCAACATCTAGCATCGATCTGTAAATAGCCCAAAAGTTATGCTTAAGTGAGTGTGCAACTGTATTTTATTGATGTTTCCTTCTCCTCTGTAAATTAAATTGCATTCACTACATGTTATTGATCCATATAGAGAGACCTTGATTCAATGTATATGGACAGCATCCAATGGACAAAATCACCCATGCCAGGATAATACATAAAATGTACAGTATATTAGAGCACTTAGGAAGGTTTGTAGTTCTTTGTATGAAAAACATGGTTATTGTTGATTCAGATTGTTGAAGCTTTAGCTGTTTTACATGTAGCTCCTTCAGTCTGGCTTCAATATTTGAGTATCTGACCTGGAACGACTAAAAATAAAAGGAAAGTCAGAACAATGCCCTTATGCAAATACAGGTTAGTGACCCAAACTATTAAAGGTTGTATGATAACCAGGCAGTCTGCATTTGAAGTCAGCAGTGGCATCCTCAATATTTCTGAAGAAAGGTTTCCTTTAACCAGGGTAAATAGAAAGGATTCAGGGTTAAGTGAGCAACACTTTTATGAACTGTTCAGTCTCCACCAATGTGTTTATTAACATTGACTTTACAGTTTCTGCACATCCTAATAACCTGAGTTATGCCGTGTACACACGAGCGGACTTTACGGCAGACTTTGCCCGGCGGACTGGATTTCGTCAGACAATTCGATCGTGTGGGCTCCAGCGGACTTTGTTTTCTCAAAAGTTGGACGGACTTAGATTTGAAACATGTTTGAAATCAATCCGTTGAAATCGAGTCCGGTCGAAAAGTCTGCTCGTCTGTATGCTAGTTCGACGGACAAAAAGCCACGCTAGGGCAGCTTTTGGCTACTGGCTATGAACTTCCTTGTTTTAGTCCGGTCGTAAGTCATCACGTACGAATTCGACGGACTTTGGTGGATTGTGTGTAGGCAAGTCCGTTCATTCAGAAAGTCCGTGGAAAAGTCCGCCGGGCAAAGTCTGCCGCAAAGTCCGCTCGTGTGTACGCGGCATTATAATTAACAGGTAGGAATGTACTTAGTCTAGTGTTTTACGCAGTTACTGAGAGTTACTTTTTATAGGACTGACCTGCTATGGACCTGAATGACACCACACAAGTGTTGCAATAACAGTGTCAGTGTGTCTATTTTGATCACAAGTGTTATACAGTTGCTGAACCAGCCATTGTGTGGTAAAATAACACAGGGATTGGATGTCAAGTCATACAAGTACAAGGCATGTGCTCTTAAGTTTGTATCATAATCATGTGATCATTATTTTTTGAGTTTTAATTGTTTTTTATCTGATAGTGTCACTAGAGAACTATAACAATTATAGTGGCGTTATGGACAACTTAAAAAATGACATATATTATATAGGCTGTGACTAATATCAACTGCAGTTTTTGCTGGAGTCTCTCATGTATCATAGTTTTATTACCCGTTGATCCTGACAGTAAATATGGAATTTTTCCACTTTCACTTCCTTCAAAAGGATGACAATACTGTGCATTCTGCATTAAAATCCCACAGCAAAAGACAGGGTAGCCTAATGCCTTGTACACACGATAGGATTTTCCGACAATAAAATCCATGTTTTTTTCCGACGGATGTTGGCTCAAACTTATCCTGCATACATACGGTCACACAAATCTTGTCGGAAAATTCTGAACGTCAAAAACGCAGTGACGTACAACAGGTACGACGAGCCGAGAAAAATGAAATTCAATAGCCAGTGCGGCTCTTCTGCTTGATTCCGAGCATGCGTGGTACTTTGTGCGTCGGAATTGTGTACACACAATCGGAATTTACGACAACAGATTTTGTTGTTGGTAAATTTGAGATCCCGATCTCAAATTTTGTGTGACGGAAATTCTGATGAAAAATGTCCGATGGAGCCTACACATGGTCGGAATTTACGACAAGCTCCCATCTATCATTTTCCGTCGGAAAATCCGACCGTGTGTACAGGGCATTAGTCTGCACACAAAAGGTTTTTTACCTTCATGCATAGAATGCATGAAGGAAAAATAAAACCTTCAGCCTTTTGAATAACTTTAACTCCCTTTTAAGCAGTGATCGCAACAGTTTTTGTTTTCCTTTGTAAAACAAGATTTATATTATATGTATAAAAGGTGACTGGTGACTACCACCCCTGGCAGTATTATTGGGTTTGTCAAATACAATTTTTTTTGTTATAGTGGACCTTTTAAAATATGATTTAGTAAGGCAACAATTTTCACAAAGATAGATTCTGAGGATTATAGTTTAGTTTATATACTGTAAATAAAATTTGTTTCCTGTGGTCAAATTCATTAGCTAAAAAAAGGCCCTTGAAAAACTGAAAACACAACTTTCATTTTCACTGATTTTATTTGCATGTGTGTGTGTAAAAGAAGGGCTTGGTTCACATGTCTGCATGTCGGGAAAGCACGCAAAATCACGCACGCTACCGCCCCGCAGGGAAAACGCTCCTCTTTAGAAGCTTTGGATTAATTCTTAATGGCACAGAACCACACACATCAGCAAAGTGTACACACGTTCGCACGCCCCAAACCGCGTGATGCCACAGCTCAAAGCAGTTAGGTGCTGGCCAATTTTCCTAAATGATTGGGGCTTTCTATCCCGGAATTGAGAGAAAACAGTGGAAAAGTGGAACTAAAGGCAAAACTTTTTTATTTTTATTTTAGAAAGGGAGGGTTATAACTCTTGTCATTTTTTTTTAAATGTCTGTGTTTTATTGGGGAGCTTTCCCTTAACTTCCTACCCTAATGCCAAAACGGGAATTGAGAGGAAATCCCTCCAAAGTGAAAGAATACCTAGTCACCCAGGGTCACCAGAACTAGTGTCCTTATTGGAGTATTTCCCCTCTATTGCTGTTCTGGGGCCACCCAAAATTTGGGATTTTCCTGTACATTTACTCTTGGTCATAATGGTAAAGAGGACAAATAGAGATGGTGAATCTCCCTAACAGGGGCACAGACAGCAATAAAAACTGACAGGTGTTTTAATCCCTCTCTACTCTATCAAACACTAAAAAAAGTTTTGCCTTTAGTTATACTTTAAGACAAGTCTTGTTTGTAGATTTCTGCCATGTATGGGATAGCTCTCTGCTAAGAACATTTATGAGAAATGTTACATCGAAGTTCTTTCTCGCATACATTCATTTTCTGTATTTTAACTGGAAAAAATATGATTTGTCTCGTTCATTTGACAATTCATTTTTCCTAGACTTTCCTAATTTGTTTAAAGTGGTTCTAAAGCCTAAACATTTTTTACCTTAATGCATTCCTTGCATTAAAGTGATACTAAAGTCAAATTTTTTTTTTCTATAAAAATAACAAACATATTATATTTTCCTGCTCTGTGTAGTGGTTTTGCACAGAGTAGCCCAGATTCTCCTCTTCTCGGGTCCTTCGTAAGCGCTCCTGGCCCCCTCCTTCCTGTTGAGTGCCTCCACTGCAAGCAGCTTGCTATGGGAGCACCCGAGCCAAGCCACAATTCCATGTATCCATTCAGACACGGAGCTGTGCTTCGGCCCTCACCCCCCTCTCCTGATTGCCTAACTGACTTTGACAGCAGCGGGAACCAATGGTGTCGCTGCTGTATTTCAGCCAATCAGAAGGGAGAGTCCCGAATGGCCGAGACACTCGTGGACATTGCTGAATTAAGAGGGGGCTCAGGTAAGTATGAGGGGGGCTGCTGCACACAGAAGGCTATTTATCTTAATGCATAGAATGCACTAAGATATAAAACCTTCTGCTTTTACAACCACTTTAAGGTAAAAAAAAGTTTAGGTGTCAGCATCCCCCCTCACCCCCCTGCCCATTTACTTACATGAGCCCTCACTCGATCTAGCGCCATGCATGTCTGCAGCTCTTCTCTCCCTTCACTTCCAGGTCTCGCTGGCTCTTTTGGGGCTCGGGGAGCCATTGGCTCCTAGTGCTGTTAATCAAAGCCAGTCGTGGGGGGGCTAGGTCGAGTCCCGATGGCTGTGTCAATGGACGCATTGCATTGCAATTCCATTGCACAGAGCAGGTAAATATAGACATGTTTGTTTTTTTTCTACATTTTACTGTTACAGTCATTTTAAATGTTGCATATGTTGGAGAAGGGTTAGAACCCCTGCCATGTTTTAAATGCTGTCTCCATCCCTGTTAAGATTTTATCTTCTCTGCCTGACACCTGTCACCTGAACAAAAACGAGGGTGAAATTTCCATCACTCAGGGAAATACATCATCCAGACAAAGTTTTTTTACTTTACTCACTCCAATAGAAACTTTGCTGTTATGGCAATATGTTTCATGTTTGGGGAAAATGTATGAAAGTGGAAAGATTTTCTTCCCTGGCTGATATCCATCAGCCTAACAGGAAGTGGAAAGAAATCTCCTACATGGGAATAGACATAACAAGAAAAAGTTGACAAAGATTGTAACCTTTCCAAATTCTAATTTAAAACAAAAAAAAATGTAACTGCAGTTGGGCTGGATAGACCAAAAGAAAATATGAACTGATAGGGTGCTTAATAACGCAGAAACAAAAGGAAAAAACATTCTTATGTTAGTAAACATGCTTTTATAGAAAATTTGATGGTGAAATCCTCCTTTTGTTTAATAAAGTAGTAAACCCTGATGGGTTTTACTTCCTCTTTTGTTCCCTGCAAAGTAAAAGCATAATCGCATACTAGCCCATTATGTGCCACTTATCTGCAAACGAAGCCCGCGATGTCCCTGCTGGTAGCCGCATCCATCTTCACCCCTTTTCCTTTCGGGGCCTTGGACTCCAGCTCTGTGACTGGCCGGAGTCACGTGACATCACTCCCGCACATGAGCACGGGAGTCGACGGTCACGGCATGGGCCCTTTAGAAACGGCACAATTTTGCCCTTTCTGCAGTGCGCATGCGCTGATGACGTTGGCGCAACCGTATATGGTAAATATCTCCTAAACCATGGAGGTTTAGGAGATATGCCATGGTTTAGGAGATATTTCCAGTACCTACAGGTAAGCCTTATTATAGGCTTACCATTAGGTAAAAGTGGTGTAACTAGGTTTACAACCACTTTAAGAGTAAGAACCTCTGTTATCTCTCCAAATAGCGCTACTCAATTTCCCAATCCCTGGGACCCCCAAACTGGTTTGGCGCCTCATTATGTTTATTTTCCTTGGAACTAAATTAACAATTACTCAAGCTTGGAAACAACCTTATGTTTCATTCATCTCGGTCAAAAGGAAAATCTCCTGGATTATGGCCTAGGAAACAATAGTTAGCACTTTGCTGGACACTACTAAGAAATATAAAACTATTTGGAAACCATGTACCCGAAATATGCAACTGAAGATCACATTCTGACTCAGCCCATGCCCCACGTGAAAGGGTGAGACCCATTCGGTCACTAATGCCCTGTACACACGGTCGGATTTTCAGACGGAAAATGTGTGATAGGACCTTGTTGTCAGAAATTCCGACCGTGTGTAGGCTCCATCACACATTTTTCATCGGAATTTCCGACACACAAAGTTTGAGAGCTTGCTATAAAATTTTCCGACAACAAAATCCATTATCGGAAATTCCGATCGCGTGTACACAAATCCGACGCACAAAATGCCACGCATGCTCAGAATAAATTAAGAGACGAAAGCTATAGGCTACTGCCCCGTTTATAGTCCGACGTACGTGTTTTACGTCACCGCGTTTAGAACGATCGGATTTTCCGACAACTTTGTGTGACCGTGTGTATGCAAGACAAGTTTGAGCCAACGTCCGTCGGAAAAAATCCATGGATTTTGTTGTCGGAATGTCCGATCAATGTCCGACCGTGTGTACAGGGCATAAGTCTTCTTTCCTGTTCTCCTTTTTCAGCTTTCCTTTCTCTTTCCACTTCTCCTTATTACTCTTGAATCCATAGTTCTCCTATCCCACTGAAGGATTCTCATACTGCGAAGCAATGGCTTAATGTGTAAAATTTTATTGTTAGTGTTAACTTTACAAACTAATTGGTTTAGATCCATGGAGATGGGTTCCATAAACACCCGTACCTTATAACTACTATAACGCAACTCATTGTTATGGAAGCTTTTATATTATCAACGAATGAGGCTCTCACTATCTAGCCCCTCCCTTTCCTGGAAACTATATGGTACCACACACATATATCCACACTCACTATAATTTCAAGCAGTAGACTCAACATATGTTCCACATTACTAGTTACACTAACTCCTTGAATTATACATGTTCATACTAAATGTGGACATGTTTAAGCCTTGTCTTATTGCCTTTATTAAATCTTCATATATACAGTTATCAATACCATACGAGTTCGTAGAATATAACCTGTGGGCTGAGTGTGCCACCCCACTCTCCATGACACAGTTAGTACCCATTTGGCATGTCTGGAGGTGGGTGACATTTCCCCTCCTTCGATTAGGAAGTTGATCCTGTACCCACTAGCCAAAGGTGTATATGACTATCACTTTGCTAAATGGTATTCTATATGTTACCTTACTATGGATTTACTGTTACAATGTATATCAGAATGTACCCAAGTTTCTTTATTCCCTCTGAAAAAAAACCAATAAAATCTATTGAAAACAAGAACCTCTGTTAAGTTTTTGTCTGTGTCCCTTATTGCCTATACTGTATATCCTATCATCCTCATGGGGACACAGACAGAATGAAAATACATTATTGGGAAGTATGGAAAAGGCTTAGAACCTCATTTATATTGCTTTGTCTCCTCCATTGAAAAAAAATATTTACTTTAACATACATGTAAATCACCACTTACATCTTTCAAACCTTTTTTTCTGGCAGCTTTTCCTTCCCTAAAACAGAAGAAACAAAGCAGTAATGGAGGATGCTGTCTCTTAACTCCTCCACCTCCACCAATCTTTCCACCCCCGCCATTCTTCAGGGATCGCAGAGACACAGTGAGTATCCATGTTGGAAGAGCACTGACATCTATCTATATGTAGAAAGCCAAAGTACACTAGAATTTCCCAGATTTCACTTTCCTTCACACAATATACTGGTGTCCAAAATTCAAAAATATTGGCAGTATGCAATGCTTGAAATACCTGTCTTATTTTATACACATATCCAACTATACGTATGGGTTGATTTGATGTTATACAAGTAATTAGTGAATCTTTCTAACCAGAGAAGAAATTGTCAAATTATGTATCTTGCCATTGTTTTTCTCAGAAACATCAGCATATGCCCCTTGGGACAAAAAATTAATGTTTGGGGTTTTTGAGGTGTGTCATCTCTCAAAACAATCATCCATATGTAGCGCTACCCCTCCAAGAGCTGCTTGGTAATTTGGGTTGTCTGTTCTGTGCCTCGACTCCAAGAACAGCCTCAGCCCCTTTGACACACCTGGTTGAATGAAAGTTACTGCAAGCACTTATAAGAACTCGAGTACAGATACCTTTAACATGGCTGTAAATTAGTACCAGGAAAGAGATATAAGACTGTTTAGTGATAAATGAACTCAATGTATTGGTACGGGTTGGAGTAAATAATGGTATAAGCATAAAATAAGTAGATTCAGACACAATCTGCTAGACAGTATAATCACTATGCCAAAATATAATATATTTAGAATATTTCGTTCTGTACCACTAGACACAAATGAACTCATAGATCAGCAAAGTCCCCAATAGACCGTGCATACAAACATTAACTGCAGTGTGGGAAAGAATACTGTAACTGGTTCGGAGTGCTCTCAAGAGAATTGCTACAATATGGTGAAATGTTTCCTGATAGGTATCTCTTAGCATAAACAATAGGTAAAGGTCTCTGTGTAGCACCTGTAAAGAGGCAGTCTTTAGTCCCATCTCTTCAGCCAGCTAGCATTGGGACCCAGTTGTACTGTTGGTGCACATGAGAACAGACCCTGTCAAGCCTGCAGGCAGCAACATGACTACTAGATGGCTGCATGGTCAGTTCCTAAAGGACTCAGTCTCTTTCTCTAGCAGCAGATAATAAATCCCCACAGCAGTAGTCCACCAGTCCCAGTGATATTACAGCTCACCATCTGTTCACACACACAGTGATTAGTCCACCCTCTGCTCTGCACCCAGGTGACTTTCTTTCGGCACTCCTGAGCTCAGCACTTCGAATCCCTCTCAGACAACTGATATGCAGCAATGGAGAACACTGAACTGCAATGTGCACTTTCTGCTCTACCTCACAGCAAGAGAAAATGATGTTCTGTACAGCCTGGGAAAATGCAGCTCTTTCCCCTCCTTCCAGCAATCTGCTCTCTGAGGAATGTAGTTCAAAAGCTTTTGATCACCACAGCATAGTCTCCTCCGGACTACAGTTTCCACAGTGCCTTGCTGCCTGACTCAGTTTTTTAAACACTTTGTGCTCAGAAGCTCCCTCCTCTTTCTTAAACAGCTGTGAACCAGTTCAGCACCACAAGTCAGCAGCTGCAGGCAGTATTTACCTCACTCTGCATTCTTAGCCAAGCACATAGACATATTAAAATACATAGACATATTAAAAATGATCCAATGTTTATTGCTGCAACTCAACTAATCATCAGGTTGGTCATATTAAAAGAAAGAAGAAAACAATAAAAACATACAGAATTTATAAACCCTATGAACAGAGCCCCTCATCAAATCCCATCCACAGCATAAACTAAATCTCATATATCTCATAAGGAAATGGCTATAGCCTCCCACGTTATAAACAGAGTCATACAATTGATGTTACATACATTTACTCTAGAACACCCTTCTCCTGAAAATCATATCTCGAAACGCATTGAAGCAAAAAACCTCCTCCACAGCCAACTTCTAAATCACCATTCGAAATGGTACTATTTGTACTAAAATAAAAAAGTGTGCAAAATTTGACAATGAATTAAAGTGTTTGTTCACCAATGCCAGAAGTCTGCCAAGCAAAATAGATGAGTTGGAAGCTCTGGTACGCGGGGTAAACTATGATTTAATTGGTACTGCTGAATCATGGCTTCATTCTTCGCATGACTGGGCAATAATATTCCTGGCTATGCTCTCTTTCGGAAAGACAGGGTAAAACGGAGGGGTGGTGGTGTCTGTCTCTATGTGAGAAGTGATCTCTAAGCGAGTGTGAAAGAAGACCTAGGTGATAGTGAGTGTTAAGAGTCTGAAGCATTATGGGTGGAACTGTACATGGATGTGCGTACTGCAAAGGTTATCATTGGAGTTTGTTATAGACCTCCCAGTGTTAATGAGGAGGTGGAGACTCATCTCCTTGCACAAATAGAAAGGGCTGCAAGGGCTGGGACAGTGATAATAATGGGGGATTTTAACTACCTGGAAATTGACTGGAGTAATGGCACTGTTGGAATAGTTAAAGGGCAAAGCTTTATAAACCTGTTACAAGACAATTTTATGGTCCAGTTTATTGAGGTGCCGCCTAGGAATGATGCTCTGCTGGATCTGGTAATCTCAAACCATGCAGAGCTTATTACCAATATTCATAAAATAAGCATTTGGGTAGCAGTGACTATATAACATGATTTCATTTAATGTTATCTGTAAGCAACAAACACATATGGGAAATATAAAAACACTTAACTTTAAGAGAGCAAATTTTCCAAGGATGAGGGCTGCTCTCCAAGACTTAGACTCGGAGTGAATATTGGCATTGATGAACACAGAACAGAAATGAAAATTCTTCAAAAAGACTGTATGCGAACTCACTGTAAAGTATATTCTCATGAGCAATAATTTAAAAAGGCTAAAAATAAAACCTATGTAGCTCACCACCAAAGTTAAGAAAGCTATAAATAATAAGAAAAGAGCTTTTAAAAAATATAGAAATGAAGGAACGCTATCATCGTTAAAAAGTTACAAAGAATATAACAGAATATATAAAAAGGAAATCAAGGATGCGAAAATTCAAAACGAACGACAGATTGCAAAAGATAGTAGGACAGACCCCAAAAAATTCTTCAAATATATTAATAGTAAAAATGTCAGGTCTGAGCATGTAGGCCCTTTACAAAATAATCTGGAGTGGGTGACTGGGGACAAAGTGAAGGCAAATGTATTAAATACCTTCTTTAGCTCTGTGTATACAAAGGAGCATAGGGAAGCTCAAGTCCATAATGGGGATGTATTGACACAGCCCCAAATAATCCACAATGGCTCAAAAGTGATATGGTCCAGAAATATTTAAACAGAATCAAGGTGGATAAAGCACCTGGACCAGATGGCATCCACCGACGGATCCTAAAATAATTGAGCTCTGTCATTTCAAAGCCGTTGTTTCTAATTTTTAGGGGCTCTGTAATGACTGGAATAGTACCACTGGATTGGCATAGGGCCAATGTGGTGTCTATATTTAAAAAGGGATCAAAGTCTTTACCAAATAACTATAGACCTGTTTCTATAGTTGGGAAGATACTGGAGAGTTTAATGAAAGCACACATAGATGAGTTCTTGCTGGAAAAAATATTTTAGGCAACAGACAGCATGGATTCATGAAAGACAGAAGTTGTCAAGCAAATCTAATTTCTTTTTATGAGGAGGTAAGTAAAACCTTAGACAAAGGGGTGGCTGTGGACGTGGTATACTTGGATTTTGCAAAAACTTTTTACACAGTTCCCCACATATGGCTAATGTGTAAGGTAAAGTCTACAAGCTTGGAAATATTGGTTTGTAAATGCATAGATAACTGGCTAAAAGACAGAAATCAGAGAGTAGTGGTTAATGATTCTTAATCTGAATGGTCTAAAGTTATTAGCGGTGTACCCCAAGGTTCAGTGTTGGGACCCTTTCTTTTTAATATCTTTATTAATGATATAGGGTCTGGGATTAAAAGTACCATTTCAGTCTTTGCAGATGACACCAAGCTATGCAGTGGAATAATGTCCTTACAAGATGTCCCCAACTTACAAGATGACCTCAATGCACTGTTTAATTGGGCAACTATGTGGCAAATGAGGTTTAATGTTGATAAATGTAAAGTTATGCACTTGGGGGCTAAGAGTGTGCATGCATCATACAGTACATACTAGGGGGAGTACAACTGGGGAAATCAATGGATCTGGGGGTCATTTCTTGTATTAAGAGAGGTATGGACTCGGGGAACTGGAGAAAGTGCAGAGAAGGGCAACCAAACTGATAAGAGGCATGGAGGAGCTCAGCTATTAGGAAAGATTAAGGGATCTGAATTTATTTAGAAGAGGAGATTAAGGGGGATATGATTAACATGTACAAATACATAAAGGGTCCATATAGTGAACTTGATGTTGAGTTATTCACTTTAAGGTCATCACAGAGGACAAGGGGGCACTCTTTATGTCTAGAGGAAAAGAGATTTAATCTCCAAATGGGGAAAGGTTTCTTTACAGTAAGAGCTGTGAAAATGTGGAATAGATTCTCTCCAGAGGTGGTTCTGGCCAGCTCAGTAGATTGCTTTAAAAAAGACCTGGATTATTTCCTAAATGTGAGACTAAAAATGTGGCGCTAGAAAATAAAAAAATGAGGCTACCTGAAACAAGTAGTTTCTCTCAAAAACAAACATGTGTGAATATTAAGTAGACACCATAAGGCGAAATAAGGGAAGTGGTATCGTGCAGCAGTGAATCACTCACTATAGACTATCATCAGGTATTACATATAATATAAATATAAATAAACATTATATGTTATAGATAAGTGTGAATAAGCATATATATATATATATAGCATATATATATATATATATATATATATATATATAGTTCAATGCAAAAAAGTGCACACCAAAAAATTAGGTGACTAATAGAAACAAGCAAAAAACAGAAATAAAACAATGTGTGAATAAGTGATAAATTGCAATATAAAAGTCCCAAAAGATGGTAATAATTGGGAGGAAGGACTGAGGAAATATCTTCAACTAAAATCAACGGTCTTCAAAGTAGATAAATTCAGTGGTGGGTATACACCCAGGAGTGCTGACACCATTGAAAGGACAAAGGGAGAAAAAGGTACCCTTACCGGGAGTGGTGGACCCAGCTCACCATACGGCAGTGGGTCAGTAAGGCGTAGTATCAGAGACTTGAAGAGGAACTCACGGACTGGACTGCACAGTAATCCCTCTGGCTGGATCTCAAAGACGCCAAACAAGGGAGATGGACGAAAGATGGCCACATCAGCCAAACCGCTATCAGCTTCCTGGGAGCTTTCCTCCAGCTCAAAGGGACTTTAGGAGGTATGTGGGGAAAAAAGGAGTCTCCACATAGTGTAAATCTGTATGTTGGGATTTATTCGTATCAAATAAAACGGATATTCAAAAATAAGCAGTTAAAATGTACAAAAATGACAATATATCTAGTGGCGCAGGTCGTGAAATGTTTCATTTCATATTCCATTGATGTAGAAGTGGATCTGAATGTTAGTGTTTTTCTGTGTCCACAGATGTTGTGTATACACACCTTGCATTTACGGCATGGATAGTATCCTTTCAAATGTCGAAAGAAAGTTGGAATGGAGGGTGGGTCAACGACATTGGGTGCAATCTGTCCACTTAATGGGAGGGCACCCCTATAGGTGATACCTGCATAATCAGGAAGAAGGGGGCCCAATAGATGGTTATTTTTCAAAATGTTTCAGTGTTTGTGAATAATATTTTTAATTTGTCTATGTTATACAGAGAAAGTGATGAAAAGAGACCATTTGTGTGTAAAGTCTTGTCTAGATTTAGGTTGTTCAGATATTAGGGTATCTCTATCTATTAATGATATTTGTTGGATCTCTTCATCTATATCAGAGGATTGGTAACCTCTCTCCAAAAATCTTAATTTCAGTATGTCTGCTTGTATGTAAAAATCTTGCAGGTCAGTGCAATTGCGTCTGCTTCGCAAAAGCTGGCTACGAGGTACAGACTTGAGCCAAGCTGAGTGGTGGCAGCTGTCGACCAGAATGTAACCATTCTGGTCGGTGGTTTTGAAAAAAGTTTTAGTTACTAATTGGTTATTGGATATAAAGATCTCTAAATCTAGAAAATGTATACTGGAATAACTGGCCTCATAGGATAACTTAATTCCGATATTATTGGCATTAAGGGTGGTCATGAAATCCTCCAATGAGCTCAGATCTCCCTTCCACAGGAGGAGGATGTCGTCTATGTACCGAGCCCAAAGGACAACTTCGGGTTGGTTAAGAGCATAGATGACATCCTCCTCCCACTGGGCCATAAAAATGTTGGCGAGGCTGGGGGCAAACTTAGCTCCCATAGCAACGCCTTTGCATTGAAGAAAATTTTCGTTGTTGTACCAAAAATAATTGTGTTTGGTAGCGAAGAATAAAAGGTCCATAATAAATCTCTTTTGGGTAAAAGAGATATTATTATCTCTGCTCAGAAACAGTTCAACTGATGACAGGCCCCGATCATGTGGTATACTTGTGTATAATGAGGCGACATCTGCTGTAACCAGAAGTATGTCCTCACTATAATTAACTTGTTGTAATAAAGAGATGGTATGTCTGGTGTCTTTCAAATATGAAGGCAGGGTTTTGACTATCGGTTGAAGGTAGAAGTCAATATATCACCCTATGCGGGAAGTTACCGAGTCTATTCTGCTAATGATGGGGCGTCCTGGGGGGTGAGTGGCATCTTTATGAACCTTGGGTAAGTAATATATTATTGGGATACGTGGTGTGACAGGTATAAGATAACTTTTTTCTTTCTTGTCTAAAATGCCCAACTGGAATCCAGTGTCAACTAAATCCACCAATCTACGCTTGAAATCTAATGTGTGGTTTTTTGGTAGACGTACATAGGTTTCTGTATCGCTTAGAATCCTAGTCATCTCTGTATGGTAGTCCTTTTTGTCCAACACGACAATGCCGCCGCCCTTGTCGGCCGGATGTATAGTGAGATCCTTCCGTTCAACCAATTGTTTAAGCCTCAATTTGATGTTGGGGTCGTAATAGATCTTTTTCCGCGGGAGTGCATTTTTTTTATATATAGCCAATATTCTTTTAACATGCGGTGTATAGGTAATATGTTTTATTTTATTTTATTTATTAGTAACCTTTGCCGCTTCCCTGTGATGAGCGCTGTCTGTTGTCTCATATATACACTCCTTTGATCAGCACTATCAGGAATTTTATAGCTTTGTGCATATCTCCGTAATTTGCTACTAAGTTGTGTGTGGGAGTCGACATAGTGATCACGTGATTTGAGACAGGGATTCTATTGGCAGCTCGGATGGAGGCTTGGTTACTGTTACCTTACCAGCCGCACTTCCCTATTCCACTTAGTTGTATGAAGCGCCGTGACGTCTGATGTCAGGATGTTCAGGACGCTCCCACCATTTGACGTCATTACCATTGGAATGCAAACAAGACACCGGAACAGGGAAGTAGCCACACAGGCTTGTAATTACGATAATTTCTATACATATATATAGCGCAGTAGGTGAACGGCTGACATATACCCCAGTTGAAGTCTCTTAAGATGAAATGCGTAGGGTTAATATGCCGGCCTTGGGCACTTTTACTGCGCTTTTTTTACTTTTGCTGTTGTTTTATTTGTACATTTTACCTGCTTATTTTTGGATATCCATTTTATTTGATACAAATAAATCCCAACATATGGACTTACACTTGTGGAGACTCCTTTTTTTCCCCACATACCTCCTGATGTCCGTTTGAGCTGGAGGAAAGCTCCCAGGAAGCTGATAGAAGTTTGGCTGATGTGGCCATCTTCCATCCATCTCCCTGGTTTAGCGTCTTTGAGATCCAGCCGGAGGGATTACTGTGCAGTCCAGTCCGTGAGTTCCTCTTCAAGTCTCTGATACTACGCCTTACTGACCCACCGCCGTATGGTGAGCTGGGTCCACCACTTTCGGTAAGGGTACCTTATTCTCCCTTTGTCCTTTCGATGGTGTCAGCATTCCTGGGTGTATACCCACCACCGAATGTATCTACTTTGAAGACCACTGATTTTAGTTGAAGATATTTCCTCAGTCCTTCCTCCCAATTATTACCATCTTTTGGGACTTTTATATTGCCATTTATCACTTATTCACACATTGTTTTATTTATGTTTTTTGCTTGTTTCTATCAGTCACCTATTTTTTTGGTGTGCACTTTTTTGCATTGAACTATATATATATATATACTTATTCACACTTATCTATAACATATAATGTTTATTTATATTTATATTATATGTAATACCTGACGATAGTCTATAGTGAGTGATCCACTGCTGCACGATATCACTTCCCTTATTTCGCCTTATGGTGTCTACTTAATATTCACACATGTTTGTTTTTGAGAGAAACTACTTGTTTCTAGCGCCACATTTTTAGTCTCACATTCCCATTACAATTAGTCATATTGTTGTGTTGGCTGCTTTTGTACTATAGGTTGGCACAGTATTTTATACTTTTTTATTTCCTAAATGTACAGAATATAACTGGGCACTAACATTTATAGGTAAAGTTGATCCAGGGAATATCCGACTGCCTCTCGGGGGATCAGGAAGGAATTTTTTCCTCCTGCTGTAAGCAAATTGGATCATGCTTTCCTGGGATTTTTCGCCTTCCTCTGGATCATCTGTGTGTATAGGATTGTCTATATGGAATTGTAAGATTTATTTTTTTTACTGGTTGAACTAGATCAGTGGTTCTCAACTCCTGTCCTCAGGACCCACTAACAGGCCAGATTTTAAGTATTACCTTGGGGAGAGGCAGATTAGAATACCGCAATCACTGAGCAGCAAATTTTATCACCTGTGATGTACTTCAGTTATCTTACAAACCTGGCCTGTTAGTGGGTCCTGAGGACCGGAGTTGAGAACCACTGAACTAGATGGTCTTTTTTCAACCTAACTATATAAATCTAGTATGTAACATATATTTTTTGACTCTGTTAATAACCTGGGGTTTATTCATTCTGTTTGTTTTTATTGTTTTTGTTCTTTTAATATGACCAACCTGATGATTGTTTGAGTTTCAGCAATAAACATTGGATCCTAATATGTCTATGTATGGATAATTCTTTTGAGATATTACACACCTTAAAAATCCCACACATTTCTTTTTGTCTTAAGGGACATACGCTGATGTTCAAAACTATTGGGATGTTGTGACAACAGGTTCCATCTATACCCCTAGAATTAAAAAAATGTCCTCCTAAACAGGTGAATAGAATTAGTTAACAATCTTATTTTGAGAAAAAAAAAGTTATGATAAGGTCTTATTCTTACTGAATATTTACCTCTGATGCACCCAACATCTTGGTGCAGGTGGAAGGCATAGGTGCACCATCCAGCTCCACTGCTGGCACCCAGTAAGCTCTATGAGAGGCTGAAAGCTGACAGGGCTGGAGGATGCGCTGGATGGTACTAACGTTTAGTGCAGTATTCACCTAGGGATGAATGCCCAAAATGCAAGGAGTCTGTGTCCTGGGTATTCGTTCCTGGATGCATACTGCCATAAACATTAGTACCACTTGGTGCATCCTCCAGCAGCTTTCAGACCCTCATAGAGTTATAACCTGCCAGCAGTGACCAAAACGCTGGGATCCTATGCATCAGGACTAAATGCGAAAGTGTATGAGGCCTAATCGTGGCAATCTAAACATGGTATTCATATGAATTTCTTTTAAAACATTGTGACATTTATAACAATACAAACTGTCACCAGTCTGTGCAACAAATGGCGCAATTTATGACATGTAAAGGTCAGTGTGGTTGTATGAATCTGTTGCAGAATTGCCTCAGACAGAATTTTTGTCTGCATCCAGCATAGAAGAGTTCTTTTTTTTATCTTTTTATCACGAATATGGCTGTATTTGTTATGGAATTTGTTGCAGCATTAGCATCTTATAGGGCGCACAAACGGTCGGACTTTGTTCGGACATTCCGACAACAAAATCCTAGGATTTTTTCCGACGGATGTTGGCTCAAACTTGTCTTGCATACACACGGTCACACAACATTGTCGGAAAATCCTATCGTTCTAAACGCGGTGATGTAAAACACGTACGTCGGGACTATAAACGGGGCAGTGGCCAATAGCTTTCATCTCTTTATTTATTCTGAGCATGCGTGGCACTTTGTCCGTCGGATTTGTGTACACACGATCGGAATTTCCGACAACGGATTTTGAAATTTTATCTCCTGCTCTCCAACTTTGTGTGTCGGAAAATCCGATGGAAAATGTGTGATGGAGCCTACACACGGTCGGAATTTCCAACAACATGCTCCGATCGGACATTTTCCATCGAAAAATCCGATCCGTGTGTACGGGGCATTAGTGTTGCATATAAGTAATACCTGAATTTGTTGCACCCATTGGAAGATAACTGTTGCATGACTTTCATAAAATTGGCACAGAACTATTAGTTAAGCTCAGAGCACTAGTGCGTTTTTTATCGGAATGATCAGGGTCAGCTGATCAACAGTTTCCATTTATAATTATTTCAAGCATCACATTTGCTTAACATTTATTTAAAATTAAGTAAGCTTTTAAAAAGAAAGGGGACAAAAGAGGTTAATGCAGGTAACCAGTACTGTTTATATATATATATATATATATATATATATATATATATATATATATATATATAATTATAATATATAGTGTTCAGAATAAATGAGTACACCCCATTGTCACCAAGATTTGGTAATGTGCACACACAAAAAAGTATTTTTCATAACATATTTATTCAAGACCATGTTGCAAAAATGAATACACCCCAATAAAAGTCTTAGGAGCTAAGCTAAATTTTAGACAACAAAATCCTAATTAACAAGAAATCAATTACAGGTGAGTCTAATTATTCATTAAACAGGTATCCAGCAGACAGTTGGTTATAGACGGGCGTTACTTAACAAAGAAAACCCCTTCCCATTTCATGCTGTCAGCAATGGCATTACATGGAAGAGAAATGTCACAAAGCCTGAGAAAGAAAATAATTTCTTTACACAAGAAAGGTGAAGGCTACAAGAAGATCAGCAAAGCTTTACTTATCAGTCAGAATAATGTAACAAAAGTGATACAAAAATTTAACAAAGATGGAACTGCAACCATCTTACAGAGACGTCCAGGCCGTCCATGGAGGTTAACACCTTGACAGGAGCGTCTTCTGATGAGAAGGGTTGAAGAAAATTGCCATGCAAGTTCACTGCAGTTAGCTAAAGAAGTAGAAAGTCAAACTGGGTTGATTGTTTCCCTGACACAATACGGTGTACACTGCCGGGAAATGGCATGCATGGGTGTCGTTCACGAAGGAAGCCTCTCCTAAAGCCCATGCACAAAAAAAGCCGCCTCGAATTTGCCAGGGCCCATGCTGAAAATGAAGACAACTGGGACTCTGTACTCTGGAGTGATGAGATCAAGATGAATGTTTTTAGACCTGAT
The DNA here is from genome assembly GCA_037952925.1 of Lithobates clamitans. Lineage (NCBI taxonomy): Eukaryota > Metazoa > Chordata > Amphibia > Anura > Ranidae > Lithobates > Lithobates clamitans. The sequence goes on along the minus strand of JBBGZY010000137.1, from coordinate 3,492,832 downwards.
GGCTTCAAAACTGTATGGTGTCGCAAAGGTGAGGAGTACAAAGAAAAATGCATGGTGCCTACAGTGAAACATGGCGGTGGCAGTGTCCTTCTGTGGGGCTGCATGAGTGCTGCTGGTGTCAGGGAGCTGCATTTCATTGATGGTATCATGAATTCACAGATATTCTGCTCTATATTGAAAGAGAAGATGCTACCATGACTCCGTGCCCTTGGTCGTCGTGCACTTTTCCAACATGACAATGATCCAAAACACACTAGGGCCACTGTTGCATTTCTGAAGAAGAACAGGGTGAAAGTGATTCAATGGCCAAGTATGTCTCCTGATCTAACCCCAATCGAACACCTATGGAGAATTCTGAAGAAACAAGTTGAGCATCACTCTCCATCCAACATCCAGGCTCTAAAAGAGGTTGTTCTTCAAAAATGGAAAAAGATAGATGTCGCAATATGTCACCAACTTGTTCATTCCATGCCAAGAAGACTTGATGCTGTCCTTACAAATCATGAAGGTCATACAAAATACTAGATATAGTAGTTTTTTGTTGTGGGGTGTATTCATTTTTGCATCAACTAATTTGGGCAAAGCTGAAGATTTTGTTCTATAAAACTCAGTTTTGTCAAAATTTGAGAAATTGTTTCTGTGTTCATTAATTAACCACTTCCATACCACAGGCCGTCATATGACATCCTGGTCTTTTAGCTGAGATATCTGAATAATGCCTGCAGTGGCAGGCATCATTCAGATATCTTTTTTTCTGCCAGGGATTCCCTGCACAGTAAAAACAATCATAGCGGCTCTTCAGCTGCTTGATTGTTTTAACAGGCAGAGGGAGGAGACACCCCCCCTCCTGCCCCCCTCCTGCCGCCCTCTGGTGCTTCTACAGACTCGCCCATGTGGCCGGTGAGCCAGAGAATGAATTGGCCGATGGCAGCCATTTACCATAGAGCTGACCAAGGACCAGATGGTCCATGGTCATCTCTTTGACCTTCGGAAGCCGGGCGTGATGTTAGGACGTCACATCTGGCCCCGGCAGATGTAAACACTGCCCTTTTTTCGTGTGGATAGCCGAGATCGTTTTGGCTTTCCAGCCTAGAGGCAAGATCTGGGAACTTATAGAGCCCAGATCTCGCTCTAAAGAGGACCTGTCATGCCCTATTCCTAATACAAGGGATGTTTACATCCCTTGTAATAGAAATAAAAGTGATCAAAAAAATAATTTAAAGGGAAAGTGTAAAAAATAAAAAAAATTCTAATAAAATAAACAAAAAAATTAAAGCACCCCCTCCCCTCGTGATCGCACACAGAAGTGAACGCATACGTAGGTCGCATCTGCATATGTAAACAATGTTTAAACCACATATGTGAGGTATCTCTGAATGTTAGAGCGAGAGCAATAATTCTAGTACAAGACCCCCTCTGTAACTCCAAACTAGTAACCTGTAAAAAAAATTTAAAGCGTAGCTATGGAGATTTTTAAGTACCGAAGTTTGGTGCCCTTCCACAAGAGTGTTCAACGTTTGACATGTTAGGTATCTACTTGCTCAGCATAACATCATCTTTCATATTATACAAAAAAATTGGGCTAACTTTACTGTTTTATTTTTTTTAATTGTGATTGGCTCACTGCCTGTGATTGAAAGCAGCGAATGGCTCCCGCTGCTGCCTAAAGTCAATCAGGAGTGCGAGTCCCCAGAGAGCCAAGGCTCTTGTGGACATCGCTGGATCAAGAGACGGCTCAGGTAAGTATTTGGGGGGCTGCTGCACACAGAAGGTTTTTTACAACCACTTTAAGTTATGTGTAATAAAATGGAATGACACAGGGAAAAGTATTGAACACGCTAACTGAAATGTATTTAATGTTCGTACAAAATCCTTTGTTGATAATGACAGCTTCAAGACGCCTCCTTTATGCAGAAACTAGTTGCACGTCTTCAAGTCTTAAAGGTTCTGTGGGCCTCTTCTATGAACTCTGATCTTTACGTCTTTCCATAGATTTTCTATTGGATTCAAGTCAGGAGATTGGTTGGGCCTATCTAGCAGCTTTATTTTCTTTCTTTGAAACCAATTGAGAGTTTCCGTGGCTTTGTGTTTGGGATCATTGTATGGCTGGAATGTCATCATCCTGGTAGATGGCAGCAGATTTTTATTAAGAATATCTTGGTACATTTTTCCATTCATCCTTCCTTCAATCACATGAACTTTGCCAGTACTGTATGCTGAAAAACAGCCCCACACCATGATGTACCCACCTCCAAACTTCACTGTTGGTATGGTATTTTTGGGGTGATGTGCAGTGCCATTTGACCTCCAAACATGGTGTGTATTATGGCATCCAAAGAGTTCTTATCTAACCAGACTATATTCTCCAGTATTTCACAGGCTTGTCTAAATGTTGTGCAGAAAACTTTCAACAGGCTTCAACATGCTTCAACATGCTCAGCAATGGAGTCTTGCATGGTGAGCGTGCATAGAGGCTATGGTGGTTGAGTGCATTACTTATTGTTTTCTTTTAAACCATTATACCTACTAATTCATGGTCTTTCTGAAGCTCCCCCCAAGTGGTCCATGGCTCTTGGACAACTCTTCTGATATTTCTTTTCAATCCTGTCAGAAATCTTGCGAAGAGCACCTGGTCGTGGACGGTTTATGGTGAAATGATGTTCTTGCCACTTCCGAATTATGGCCCCAGCAGTGCTCACTAGAACATTCAGAAATTTAGAAATCCTTCTGTAACCAATGCCATCAGTATGTTTTGCAACAATAAGGTTGTGAAGGTCTTGAGACAGCTCTTTGCTTTTACCCATCATGAGATGTTCTTGTGTGACACCTTGGTAATGAGACACCTTTTTACAGGCCAGCAGTTGAGACTGAACCAACTGATATTCATTTGCACTGACAAGGGGCAGGATTGCTTTCTAATTACTCATAGATTTCAGCTGGTGTCTTGGCTTTCCATGCCGATTTGCACCTCCCTTTATTCGTGCTTAATACTTTTTCCCTGTGTCATTCCATTTCATTACACAGATAGATAGATAGATAGATAGATAGATAGATAGATAGATAGATAGATAGATAGATAGATAGATAGATAGATAGATAGATATCACAGTATCTATCTATCTCTCTATCTATATCTCTCTATCTATATCTATATATATATATATATATATATATACACATACATACATATATATATATACATATATATACACATATATATATATATATTACATTTTTTTTCGTATATTCTCAGGTTTGCAGACTTTTTGGCTTTGCTTTGCAAGATGAATAATAACCCATAAATGCCACAGATTATCAGATTTGTAGGGAGATTTGATATTTGCAGGAAATTTGTATTGGAATGTTACATAACATTTCTACCATATGATGTCACAAAAAAATAAAAAATAATAATTCAAATAGATGGCTCATCATATCAGCAATGCATGCATTAAATAGAAGTATAAATAATTAAATAAAGAATCGAATAAAGCATAGTAACACACTAACAGCAATCATTGAACAGATATACTTTCCCCTATGATTTCTAATGCTTCTCCTCTGAAAGGATTTCCTTTCTGTCCTTGAAAACAAGTGCTCAGCAGAAACCTGCCACTGAAGGTTGAAACTAATCTAGCTTATAGAACCTGGTGGATTTTATTAACTGTACGTGCAGTCTTTACTGATTACTCCAAAAGCAACTATTCCATATGCAGGTTGCAGAGAAATTAAACTACTCTCCAGGGTTGATAGAATTTTTAGCATTAGTATTTACCAGCAGAATGTATTAGTCTTCTGTTGTCATTTTACTGATAGGCAATACATCATTCATATGACAACATTGCTGAAACCCATCAACCGTTGTAAAAACACTCTCTTTCCATATTTAAAATGCACAAAACCAGTGGAAAAAAATAAAATGTATACTGTACATCTTCTTACATGTTTGACAGATAACCATACCATTATATAAATGCTTATATAGACTAACCACTATATAGTATATAACAAGAAGACTGCTGATCAGAATCCATCACTGTTTACTCACAGGCTAAAGCAGTATTAAACCCTCAGTATTTTATTAGTTTAACACAATGAGCACAATAATATAAAGATTCCCTAGTAAACTATCTGTTAAAATTCTTACAGTTTACAACTTTCAATGCTACTGGCTCCTGCTTTTTCAGTACTGCCACCCCTGAACTTCTTTGAACTTCCAGTCTTCACAGGAAAGAGTGAACAGAGGACAGTGCAGTCTGTAGCCAGTCTGTTAGCTTGGAGAAGATGGAGGGGGGAGCAGAGCTATAGGCAAACCTTGAAGCCAATTTAGTCCTGTCTCGGGTGTAATTTTGCCCAATTTGGCTTTTAGTAGCCCGTTGTATTTTTCTATCCTACCACTAGCTGTGGGGTTGTATGGAGTGTGTAAACGTTGCTCAATGTTGAAGGCTGCAAGTACCTCTTTCATTACTTGCCCAGTAAAGTGACTTCCTCTAGCTGACTCTAAGGTCACAAAAATCCCATATCTACACACCACTTCCTGTATCAGCTTCTTTGCTGTTGCTGTGGCTGTAGCCTTCTGTATAGGCCACGCTTCCAGCCAGTTTGAAAAACAGTCCACACATGTGAGTACAAGCTCATATAAACCTACCTTAGGCAACTGTATGTAATCTATTTGTAATCTCTGGAAGGGATACAGAGCCCTTGGAATGTGGCCCTGAGGGGTTTTCACCTTTTTTCTTGGATTATATTGTGCATAAATTAAGCAAGCCTGACAATTCTGCTTAGCCACTTCTTCCATGCCTGGTGCATACCACAATTTCCATATTAGCTCAACCATTCCCCCTTTGGCTACAAAAGAAGGGAGATGTGCCATAGAACAAAGAGAAAGGTACATTGAAGGAGGGGATTACGGCCTCCCATCCTCATGGAGCCAAACACCTGTAGCATCATTGTAATGACAATTGTTCTTTTTCCACTTATTGATTACCTCTCGAGATGCCATGCTTTGCAATTGTTGTAGGGTATAAATGTCTGTGCCCCCTTTCAAGACACTCTCTCATCATCACTCAGCACCAGGGGAAGCAAGGCAGCTTCTTTAGCCGCCTCATCTGCCCTTTGGTTGCCCATGGCAACAGCATTAGACGCTTTGGTGTGAGCCTTCACCTTAACCACTGCAACTGCAGCGGGCAAAGTGATAGCTTCAAGTAGGGCTTTTACCTGAGCAGAGTTTTTAATAGGCTTGCCCTGAGGTGTTAGGAAATTTCTGCTTTTCCAGAGAGCCGCATAATCATGAACAGATTTGTGGACATACTGTGAATCAGTGTATATATATTCACTGTTTGCCCCTCTGCCAATTCACATGCTTTTATCTAAGCCTCCAACTCAGCCACTTGGGCTGAACAATGATTTGGTAAAGCTCTCTGGAAAATGACTTCCTCCTAATTTACCACAGCCAAACCAGTGACAGAAGAACCTTTCTCAGTGTAATACCTGGAACCATCTGCCCACAGTTCCATTGCTGGGTTCTCCAGGGCAATATCCTGTACCGTCACTGGGAGCTCATAGTAGGCCTCAGTTTGGGACAACGGTCATGCACCCACTCCACTGGAGTAGCCAGAATGGGTAACAAAGTAGTTGATTTAAAACTTTACACCTCTCAATGACAATATTACTTGGTGTAAGCAAAGCCAGCTCATACTTAGTTAACCTAGCAGCAGATAAGTGTCTCGTGTTAAGATGTCCTAGCACCTGCTCCACTGCATGGGGGACCATAAGAATCAGGGTGTTCCCCAACACAATGCCAGCAGTTTTCTCCACTAACATGGCTGCTGCTGCCGTGGCTTTCACACAAGGTGCTGCTGTTAAGATTACAGGATCAAGAGGCTGGGAATAATATCCCACAGGTTCGTGCTTATCAGGAGATTTTTGTGTTAACACTCCAGATGCCTGATTACCAGATTCATGACAGAACAGGTAATAGTCCTTTTTATAGTTTGGTAGTGCCAATCCCGGAGATGCCATTATAGCCTCCTTCAATGCCTCCACAGCCTGTATCTCCTCAGCAGGCAGGTTTAGCTATTTGAGACATTTTAGGAATCCATTGTCTGCAATACCCAACCAAACCCAAAAATGCTCTTAGAGACCTTTGATTTTTAGGAAGGGGGTGTGAGCATATCACCTCTTTCATTTCTGAGGTTAAGCGCTTACCCCCCTTAAAGATACAGTGCCCCAGGAAAACACCTTTTTCCCGGCACCGCTGTAGCTTATCTTTAGCCACCTTACAATTTTGCTCTGCCAAAAAATTTTGCAAACTCAAAGAAGCCATTTCACACATTTCCCTGGTCACTGCCGCCAAGCACAAGTCATCTACATACTATGACACCTGGCGGCGCCTGCCATTGGTCCAACACTTGCTTTAACCACTTGCCGACTGGGCCATAGCTGAAAGACTGCTACAGCGCGGTCGGCTTGTTCTGGGTGGACGTCCGTGGGCTGGCCAGGTTTTTGGCAGTTGAAAGACACACCCATAGCTCTTAATCTCCTTCCGTCCCTCCCCTATCCGCCCTGTGGGGCTTCTTTGGGTGGGAGGTAGGAGAGCATCACCTTTTGTGGCTTTCTCGCCTCCATGTCATCCATATTCTTTTGGTTATGGGATGCCACTGAGGTCAGAGCTTGTAGGCCCATGGTCCTCCACTCAGGATAACGGGTGGTTAACTTTTCCTGAACAGATTTTTTCAAACCTGTACCCTTATTTTTCGTGAGCCCCAAAGGACTTACAGCCAGCAACCCTAATGGCTATGGCTCAGGAACCCACTCATACAAGTTAGTAGACAAACAGAACACAATCTGTATTCCCCCTGGCCGCACAAGGACAATTAGACATAGATAGATATAGTGAGACAATCTAGTCACTGTGGGCCCTTGTCTTATTGCAGTTACACATCAGGTAGACCACAGATCTTGTGTTCAGTTAGCTATCCGAGTCACGGCACCACTGATTGTAAAGGGAAATACCTGAAAGGAAGACTGGCTCCAAATTAAATTGTTTATTAGCACATATATATATATATATGGGGAACAAAGCACTATGCAGAACGTGTGTATTAGCAATGTCCCACATGACATAAGGCATCCTGTACTTTTATATGCTTTCAGTGGTCCAACACACCCAGAGCTCCACATCTGCTTATCTGGTTATCTGTGTCTCCCATCCTCTGTTAGTACGCACAACCATGACTTGACATACAAACTGCCTACAATGTGCATATTGTTATCTAAACAGCTTACAACACATATTGTTATCTAACTGCTAGCAACACATATTTTTGTTACAAAACATTTTTATGTTATTTTGCAGTGCTGACAGAGGAATACAGAAAATACTTAATTAATTAACACAGCAAACATATAGTGATTCAGCATGATCATAAATTATCCCTATACACAGTGCAAAAAGCAAGGTCCATAAAGACATGGATGAGCGAGTTTGGGGTGGAGGAACTTGACTGGCCTGACCTCACAAATGCGCTTCTGGAAGAATGTTCAAACATTCCCATAGACACAGTCCTAAACCTTGTGGACGGCCTTTCCAGAAGGGTTGAAGTTGTTTTAGCTGCAAAGGGTGGGCCAACTCAATATTGAACCCTATGGACTAAGACTGGGATGACAATAAAGTTCATGTGCGTGTAAAGGCAGGCGTCCCAATACTTTTGGTAATATACTGAATATCTCAATGTAACTAATGTAAGATGTAAAAATATTGTTTTTATTTTCTCAAAAGATGCATGACCTGGACTACACAAACTCACCTCTAGAGCAAAACCCAACAATACCTTTATGTGTACCAGGCCCACCGGGACCAGAAGGCCCTCCAGGCCCACAGGTTAGTAGAAAGTTGTGGTAAAAACAAAATATCATACATTTGGCAAAAAAAAGTTTAATGGTTAATTTGATTTCAGTTTCTTAATGTTTGTCAGCATAAAAAGAACTACGGTACATAAGATGCAACCTGGCATGATCTTGTATAAAAGTAGGATATAAAATTCAGTAAATGAATACATTTATTTATCTGCAATTAAATTGACTATTGCGAAAGCTTGGAAAACCCCCCACTCTCAGCTTCGAAGCTGTCAAAAATCTTCTGAACGACATTATGGTCAATGAGAAATTGACAGCCATATTATCAGACACCCATTAGAAATTCCTTTGGGTTTGGCAACCTTGGATTGTCCACAAACAGCCATGTTGATTTGACAATACTCCTCTGTCGATCTAGTGATCCCCAATCGCTGACTCCTTTTCTTCTTCCCCCTCTTTCTATTCTTTCCTTATTCTGCCTCCCTTTTTCCGCTTCTCCTGCCTTCTTATTTCTGGTTATCTTACATTATCCGGCCGCCAGCCATTGCCCTGTTTGGATAGTTGCAACTTGTGTATTTACTGTTTATGCTTATAGAACAAGCCTTTGGTAATATTAATATTTGATGGTTCATGTCTATGTTTATCCCGACACATGGTCTGATATTTCTACCGAATCTTATACATTGGCTTGAATCTGGAATTTTTCTATTTTTTATTTTTCCTTCTTTCTTTTTTTTGTGTTATATATACTGTAAGGCTTTGTGCCTTGGCTATGCAAGCCTTTCCAGTCTGTACATGATTACTTTGCATTGTAATTGTCCAATTATTGGCTGTTTGTTTGACTGAACATTAATAAAAAACCTTTGTAAAATAATACATTTATTTATACACTCAATGTATATGTTAGCTTTAATTTTCTGATAATTGTAGCTTGCTTGCCTTCACATCACTTTGGACTTAGTAAATAACTTATTCAGAGAGCCTAAAACTCATATTTGGTTAGTCTGATATTGAATTTAAAGTGCAAGTTCACCTTTACAGAAAATCTGTAAGGTGAACTTTCACTGGACCCTCTCCCCATCCCCCCTGGTCCCGCTGACCTTGAGTGCCGTGATCTCTCACTGTGACACAATGTATAGCCGCTTTACCGGTCCAGGGATTTGAAATCACTTTCTCTCTTCTTCTCCCCTGCTGACAGGATGGGCTACGTGGGTTCTGATTGGTTGGCGCAGAACAATTAGAATGCCTCCTATACGTACATTTACGAGGTACGTTTAGGAGATTAAGCCGTGGGGATTTCATATCCCTGGACTGGTAAAGCGGCTATACGATGTACCTGATACCCATTCACATAGGAGGGGGGCGGGATTTTTGGGCCCCCTTGTTAAAGGGGACTTCCAGATTCCTATAAGTCCCCCGCCTGCAGACCCCGACAACCACTGGCCAGGGTTGTCAGGAAGAGGCCCTTGTCTCCATCAACATGGGGGCAAGGTGCTTTGGGGTGGGGAGCGCAGAGTCCTCCCTGCCCCAAAGCACCCACCACCCAATGTTTAGGGCATGCTGTCTTGTATGGTTCAGGAGAGGGGGGGGGCTCTCTTTTGTCCCCTCCCTTTCCTGACCTGCTGTGCTGCATGCTCGGATAAGTGTCTGGTATGGATTTTGTGGGGGACCCCACGCCATGTTTTTAAAAAAATTTGGCGTGGGGGTGTCCCCTCCAAATCCAAAAAATTTTTTTTACATTCAGCTGTCAGAGGGGAAGCCCCCTGACAGCTGATGACTCATCCGTTGCTAAGGATGCGGCGGCCAGCTTCCCGACCCGCTCCTTAGCAACCAGCTCTATACAGTGAATGTCAAAAAAGATGCAAAGCGCAAGTCACGCCAAAATCGCTGTAAAAATGCAGTACTTACATTTTGGATGCGGGTCCATTGAAGTCTATTTTGCAGGGAAAAAAGTCCCTTTCCAAGAACGCACAAAAATGCATTGATGTGAACATGTTCCACAGGAACCCATGTTAAAAAAATTCCCTGCATTTCTGCAAAAGGCATCAAAAAACGCATTAGTGTGAATCAAGCCTTAGAAGGGCTTCCACTTGTGCTGGAAAGATATCCTCTCACTTCCTATTGAGTCAACAGGACAGGAATTGAAAGGAAATCCCCCTAATGTCTGACTCAAAAAAACTGAAAACGGTTGAAACTCTCCACTATTTTATCCAAAATGTAGTTTGGCTTCAGGTATACAGTACTTTAATGAAACAGATCCCACTACTGAGCCTAGAGCTTTGATTCATTTTTATGCTATTAATATTTATTGTTTTATTTTCATCTTCAGGGCCCACAAGGTTTGCCGGGAACAGTTGGACCAAAAGGAGAAAAAGTATGTTTCATTTAGAGCATATCTGATGTCTATGAATAGGGATGCTAAATTATTCATTCTACTTAGGGATGCTTAATAACATCTTTCATTCATGTGTGATGATTTAAGTCTTTAAAGTGGTAATAAGCCCAAAAACAAACATTTGTTATATTGCAACTTAGCAATTCTTAGATGTGGTGGCTACATTAGTTTTCTTTTTTTAGGCTCTCCTGCAGATGCATCAGTTACCACTGACAGTGATGCTTGTAATGATCAGCTTTTATGTATTTGTGTAAAACCTATATTCCAAAAGAAATAAAACTGTTTTCTGTGTAACTGCTTAATAAGTGTTAGCTGGCTTCCATTTATTAGTGTATTCAAATCTGCTAGTACATCTAACACTCCCCTTCCCCCAGACTGACCATGCTGATGTCCAAATGTGCCCCCTGTGCTCATTCATCAAAGGTGGTGGCACTCTAATACAGGAGGTATGTTATTGGCCAGATAACCAGGTGAAAACAGAAGTTAAAAAGCCAAAAAATAAAACAAATGCAGCCACCACATCTAGTAGTTGGTAAGCTGCAATATATTACCATTTTGGTTTTGGGTTTAATACCACTTTAAACTCACAGAGCAGTTTGCCTGTTCAGTAGTTACTCTAAAAATGTTGTGTGACTTAATTCTGAGATACAAAAGGGTCTGCTTGTAAAAGTCAACTGTTTGCAAAGGTCGGAGAATTAAATCTTGAGCTTTTTGTGTATTTAAAGTTGTTCCCCTTTGAAGTTATTTGTAAAATACCAAATCTGTTCTTTTACTTCCATCGATACTGCGTTTTGTCCTTTTTGGAAAACCAGGGTCTGCTGTAATCTAGTACTCCCAGTGGAAAAACCTGAAAAAGGAATTTTTCTCTAGGTGGCATATTTGACTTTTTTGTTATTTTTTAAAAGTTTCATACAAAAAAATGAAAAGTAAAGCATAGTGTAAAGTCAGAATTTTTATATATTTTTTGTAAATATGCCCCAAAGTCTGTAGTCAATTTCACGTTCCAGCATTTTGGACTTATAGATATACAATTTACTTCAATATAGCATATACAGTGCCTTGAAAAAGTATTCACACCCCTTGAAATGTTCCACATTTTTGTCACAACCAAAAATGGAAATTAATTTTATTGGGATTTTATGTGATAGACTAACACAAAGTGACACATAATTGTGAAGTGATAGGAAAATGATAAATGGTTTTCAATTTTTTTACAAATAAATATGTGAAAAGTGTGGTGTACATTTGTATTCAGCCCCCCCGAGTAAATACTTTGTAGAACCTCCTTTCGCTGCAATTATAGCTGCAAGTCCTTTTGGGTATGTCTCTACCAGCTTTGCACATCTAGAGAGTGACATTTTTGCCCATTCTTTTTTGCAAAATAGCTCAAGCTCTGTCAGATTGTTTAGAGATCATCTGTGAGCAGCAATTTTCAATTCTTGCCACAGATTCTTAATTGGATTTAGGTCTGGACTTTGACAGGGCCATTCTAACACATGAATATACTTTGATCTAAACCATTCCATTGTAGCTCTGGCTGTATGTTTAGGGTCGTTTTCCTGCTGGAAGGTGAAGCTCTGCCCCAGTCTCAAGTCCTTTGCAGACTCTAAAGCCGTGTACACACGAGCGGAATGTCCGACAGAAAAAGTCAGACGGAAGCTTTTCATCATCTATTCCGATCATGTGTAGGCCTCATCTGACTTTTTTTTCAAAAATTCTGATGGACCTAGAAATGGAACATGTTCTAAATATTTCCGACTGAACCAATTACTATCAGGAAAACCGATCGTCTGTATGCTGTTCCGAAGGACCAAAAACGGCGCATGCTGTGAAGCAAGTACGAGACGGAAGCTATTGGCTACTGGCTGTTGAACTTCCTTTTTCTAGTCCTGTCGTAAGTGTTGTACGTCACCGCGTTCTGGACGGTTGGACTTTGGTCGGACTTTGGGTTGACCGTGTGTAGGCAGGACCGCTTGATTGAAATTCCGTCGGAGTTCTGTCGGAGAAACCTTCGGAGTTTATTCCGACGGCAAAACCGGTCGTGTGTAAGCGGCATAACAGGTTTTCTTCTAAGATTGCCCTGTATTTGGCTCCATTCATCTTCCCATCGATTCTAACCAGCTTCCCTGTCCCTACTGAAGAAAAGCATCCCCACAACATGATGCTGCCAGGGTGATGCACAGTGTTAGTTTTCGGCCACACATAGCGCTTTGCTTTTAGGCCAAAAAGTTACATTTTGGTCTCATCTGACCAGAGCACCTTCTTTCACATGTTTGCCGTTTCCCCCACATGGCTTCTTCCAAACTGCAAACGGACTTCTTATGGCTTTCTTTCAACAAAGGCTTTCTTCTTGCCACTCTTTTATAAAGGCCAAATTTGTGGAGTGCATGACTAGTAGTTGTCCTGTGGACAGATTCTCCCACCTGAGCTGTGGATCTCTGCAGTTCCTCCAGAGTTACCATGGGCCTCTTGGCTGCTTCTCCTATTAATGCTTGGCCTGTCAGTTTAGGTGGACGGCCATGTCCTGGTAGGTTTGCGGTTGTGCCATACTCTTTCCATTTTCAGATGATGGATTGAACAGTGCCCCGAAAGATGTTCAAAGCTTGGGATATTTTTTATAACCTAACCCTGCTTTAAACTTCTCCATAACGTTATCCCTGACCTGTCTGGTGTGTTCCTTGGCCTTCATGATGCTGTTTGTTCACTAGAGTTCTCTAACAAACCTCTGAGGGCTTCACAGAACAGTCATATTTATACAGTACTGAGATTATATTACACACATGCGTGGACTCTACTTACTAATTAGGTGACTTCTGAAAGCAATTGGTTCCACTGGATTTTAGTTAGGGGTGTCAGAGTAAAGGGGACTGAATACAAACGCACGCCCCACTTTTAAGATATTTCTTTGTAAAACATTTTAAAAACCATTTATCAATTTTCTTCCACTTCACAATTATGTGTCACTTTGTGTTGGTCTATCACATAAAATCCCAATAAAATACATTTACATTTTTTGTTGTAACATGAAAAAGTGTGGAAAATTTTAAGGGGTATGAATACTTTTTCAAGGCACTGTAGCTTTAGTGATGAATGTATAGCAAACAGCATACAGGTGAATAAAAATATTTAAATTCAAGACAACACTTGCCATAGGGCAGTAGGGTAAACTGGCAGCACATAAGTGAGCCAGTCCAGCAGCATTTTGTTAAATTGGAATTCCAGTCAAAGCTCTTTTTTCATCAAGTACGGGAAGGTTAGAAACATGTTAGCTTTATATTGCTGTTTGTTACCCTGTTGATTTTTCCCCATTTCCTGTCTAGTAAAACCATTGTCACTGAGATAGAAAGTGAGGAAATGCCTCTCTGATGGAGCCCTGAATAGAAGTAAAACACCAACAGAGTTTCCAATCCTTCCAACTTTATCCAACTTTATCCAACTTTATTAAGTAGTAATGAAATGATTGACTAAGTCCAGTGATGGCAAACCTTGGTACCCCAGATGTTTTGAAACTACATTTCCCACAATGCTCAAGTATACTTCAGTGTGCATGAGCATCATGGAAAATGTAGTTCCAAAACCTCTGGGGTGCCAAAGTTCGCCATCACTGGACTAGGCAATCACTTTAACCTTCTTGGACTGCACAGTTTCTCAAAGTGCAAAGAGATCTACAAATCAATAAATGTGTTAGTGTCTTCTTGTGTAAAGATGTTTTTTCCCTTGATTATTGTGTACAATATAATAATTTAAAGGGAAGCTGGATTGCATTACTTGTGAAGGAGAATAATACAAATAGTAAAGAATGTTGTCTATAAATTATCGTGATTGGTACTTTGATACTTTAGGTCCCAGGCACACTGGGCCCAGGCACACTGGGCGTTTAGCCCCATACATGGGGCTGCAGCATTTCGTTTCGGGTGGAGGGCACAGATGTACTATCAAACCCTGGTGCCAACAGCCTGTCACATTCTATAAGAGGCTGAAAGCTGCTGTGGATGGATGAGGCACCTAGCGATATATAACGTTTGGGGCAGTGTGCACCCAGGGACGAATGCCCAAAACGCAAACTTATTGTGTTCTAGGCATTCATTCTGGGCAGAGACTGCCTTTAATATTCATACCGCTAGGTCCCCTGTCTAGTACCATCCAACTGTCAGCCTCCCATAGAGTTTGACAGGCTGCTGGCAGCAGGGCTGATCGGGAAATTTGTGCCCTCTGGCTAAACCTAAATGCCAGAGCCCCATGCAAGTGTGAGAAGATCTTAATTGTAAAAATATTCTAACAAAACTTAAGTGTGCTTAGCATGTTCCCAATTACAACATATTTCTGTTTACGTTTGAATTTAGTACAGTAGTTTTCTTTTTTTTTTTTGCAGGGTGAAATTGGCAGGCCGGGCAGAAAGGTATAATCTAATATTTCTTTCACAACTTAAATAAGCACTATCATTCACCAGAAAAAAAACACTTAGGAATGTTGCAGATCACTAATTTGCTAAAGGAACATCATTCCTGTATGCCTGGAAGAATTACATGAATACATGTAATCATGAATACATGAATTTGAATAGGGCCTCATATAGACAGGCATACAAATCCATACACTCATGCAAAGGGTTGACTTCGCCCACGCAGGATGTACAGGTGTTCCTTGCATCTGTGTGCAGGCAGTTCCGTTTATTTCTATTGTGGATGTAGCAGCTGCATAGACACAACTACTTGTCCCAATTTGACAGGTATGCGGATGCTGGTGTACGGCCCGAAACCCTTGAAATTTTACTATGCAAATACAATTTAGCGTTACAGAGACAATTTTCATCTACTCTTCTTCACACTGCTAAAAAAAAACTTTTGTACTAGGCTAGTATCACACTAGTGAGGCTGGGATTTGATCCAATTTTCAGTGCGATTATGTAGTGTAACCTAGTTGTGTTTTTTTGTGTTTTTTATGCATTTTCAATACTAATGCGTTTTGACTCTTCCATCCTGCCAGCCTGCATAGATGAGTCATTGGTAGTTATGGAGTCAGCACCCACCAGCATCCTAACAGCCAGTGACTTGTCCCTGCTGTGAGCCGGAGGATTCCCCCGCCCCGTGTTGCAGGCATGTAAACTGGTATGTTTTGTGGGGGGAGGAAACGGAACGCTTCCCCCCCTTTCCTGGTTTGCTAGGCTGCATGCACGGATAAGGGTCTGTAGGGATTTTGAGGCCGGGGTTTTGTGGGGGGACCCTACAAATTTTTTTTTGGCATGGGGCCCCCCTAAAGTCCATACCAGACCCGAAGGGCCTGGTATGGATTGGGGGGACCCCCACACCGTTTTTTTCTTTTTATTTTTTTACTGATAGGCATATCTGTTTACATTGAGATGATTCATTGGTTGATAGGACACTGCCAGGGGCCAGCTTCAAACAACACACACAAGTCACAGCCACAAATCCATTAAAAAAAACATGCATTTTTGGTGCGCCTACATTGAAGTCTATGTGGCACAAAATCATGCTGCAGCACACCTGCAGGACTCTTTTCCAAAATCAGGGCATGCTGAGTTGCATTAATGTGAATGGGCATCATTGCAAACAGTTTGATTTCCATTGTCATGCGATACTGTGCAACTGAAATCACAACTAAAATTGCATAGTGTGAACCAGGCCTTATAGGTGGATGGAAAGCAGCAAGTCTGTTGTAATTGATCTTTTGTTAATATTGAGACTCCTTTCAGTATTTAATAGTTGTTTGTACCCAAAAACATCCACATTTTCTACATCTCCTCTACAACACTTTCTCCCAATATACACACATATGAACTTTAATGACATCCCAGTCTTATGCCCCGTACACACGGTCAGACTTTGTTCGGACATTCCGACAACAAAATCCTAGGATTTTTTCCGACGGATGTTGGCTCAAACTTGTCTTGCATACACACGGTCAAACAAAGTTGTCGGAAAATCCAATCATTCTGAACGCGGTGACGTAAAACACGTACGTCGGGACTATAAACGGGGCAGTAGCCAATAGCTTTCATCTGTTTATTTATTCTGAGCATGCGTGGCACTTTGTGCGTCGGATTTGTGTACACACGATCGGAAATTCCGACAACGGATTTGGTTGTGGGAAAATTTTATAGCCTGCTCTCAAACTTTGTGTGTCGGAAAATCCGATGGAAAATGTGTGATGGAGCCTACACACAGTCAGAATTTCCGACAACAGGGTCCTATCGCACATTTTCCATCGGAAAATCCGACTGTGTGTACGGGGCATTAGTCTGTAGGAACACGGTCGGAATTTTCGACAACAAGCTCACATCGAACATTTTCCGTTGGAAAATCCTATCGTGTGTACGGGGCATAAGACTGGAATGCCATTAAAGTTCATGTGCCTGTAAAGGCAGGTGTCCCAATACTTTTGGTAATATAGTGTCTATTTTAAAGCAGGAAAACTCTTTTGCAGACTAGGGGAGCCTTGAAAGTTTATCTGGTCCACATATTGATACCAGCCCATTTACCCTAAAAAAAATGGGTACTCCATGAGGTGTGGAGCTCCTAAAGTCAGTGCTCTAGGAGGTGTGTGGGACGTGATCTGTTAAAGCCCTATGAGTGACTGTTCTCCAGTCATGGAGTGTACTTTGCTGCATTAACTGAGAAATCTGTACAACACTGCAGTCTCCTCACCACAACCTGTGTTTCAAGAATAGGACAAAAAAGCAGGCCTGTTGTGTGGACAAACATTGCAGTGTATAGCAGAGGGCATGTTATAAATGGAGACCAGAATAGCTATTTGTTTGAATGGCAGCTAGTTCTACCCAGGTCCCCCTGGTGCTTACAATTACATCATGTCCAAGACAGTGTGGCACCACTAAAGACCATGTCATTTGTTTTCTATGCACCATAAAAATACTTTGTACAGACTCTGCAAGTCTGAATTCTAGACATTCACATGGTAAATCCCATACTGGTCAGCTACAAATAGCATGGGACCCTCTCTCATGCTATGCAGCGTCACACACATCCTCTTGCCGTCGGAAGTGATCAGATTTAGAAGCTGGGGAAGATGAAGTTATTAATAAACCATCCTGTGATAGCTCTAACAGAACAGAAAATGACTGCATGGTTCAAGGCAGCCAAGTGTTTCCTCAGATCTAGACGTCTAAGAAGATATTGTTACATTAGTGAATCCATGTTGCTTTTCAGTTTTTACAGAACAGTGATTGACTATAGTATAGATGTCTTTTTATCTGTTTACCCAATATTGAATTTAGATGAAATACATATTTTCAAAATAAATAGTATTTAGGAATGTGGTTTATGAATGGATTTCGTTAATAGATGTTAACCTACAACATGAGGTATTTTCCATCATATGAAGGTATTCCTCTGTAACTCTGTGTATTATCTGGTCATTTACAGTGAATATTCATATTTTATTCCTGTGAAATAGCTCATTTCTGCATTTCTCTTTTAGGGTAGGACTGGTCCACCTGGTGTTCCGGGAATGCCAGGTCCTATAGGACCACTAGGACCAATGGGACAGAAGGTAGGCACTCTTTAAATGTTATTGTGTACATAATATTGGTAAATCTCAAAATATTCCAGTCTTAAAACAAAATCCACTCTCCTATCCTATATTGTCATATTTACTGTCCAGAGGAAACCGATCGCTATAAGAAATAAGACATTTTATTTTCAGTGCATTCTTCATAAACAACCGTACAATGGCAGCTGATTTATACACAATAAATTATTATTAACTTTGCATCATCATTACTGCTGTGGCAGTTTCAATCTTTTCTTCTAATCACATTCACACTAAACAATACAGAATTGTAGGATTTCTCTACTTATTTGACCAATCTGAACTTGAAACCTTCAATGGTAAAAGAAAACTAAAAAGGTTCCAATTCTAACTATGTTTGTTCCAAAGCTGCAGATATAATAGCGCCCTGTAGTATAATATACAAAATACCCCGATATAAGTTTGTTTAGCTCAACTTCAAGAATTATAAAAAAAAAAAATCTGCCTTTGCAATAGTGTTAATTTCCTCTAAAAAAATAAAATCAAAAATTAACATCAAAATGAACACTACTTTGCTGGCCATTTCTAAATCGGCAACACAATTCCATCCCGAACCTGTAATAATAGCACATTAAAGTATAAACATGTATTGCACTATTCCACTACCGCATTAGGATAAGTAAGGGGCATCTACTAAGCTGCTGAAAGAGAAAAAATTAAGAAAAAGGCTTTTCTTATATTTTTTCTTATTATTTAATATTGGTAATATATTTAGGTAATATGTGCAATGGCATCACAGCCAATAGAGTTTACAGTTTTTTGGGTTTTCTATATTTTAAAGTTGCACTTCTGCTTGTGAAAAAGCAAGATTTTCGTTTCTTTATGAAATTCGGTTTTATTTATAAAGACATTCTTTATCACAATGGCTAAGGCCCCTTTCACACTTATACGACTTGTCCCACGATTTTGTACTGCAAAATCGTATGACAAGTCATTCTCCATGATTTTCAATGACTACCATTCATATTGGCACAACTTTAAGTCGTGCCGACTTGAAAGTAGTCCCTGCACTACTTTGGTCCAACTTCTATGCGAGTTGTACTCCATAGACCTCAATGTTAAACCCTCAAGTAGCATGCAAATGGTGCCTGAATAATATAGACACGATTTCAGTACGACTTTGTAAGCACAAGCCTGGCTCGCTGATCGGGAAAGGAAAACTTTTTTTTCCTTTTGCGATGAGCGACAGGCAGTGCTGACAGCTGTCTGGTATGAATCCTGAGGGGAAACGCCGCGCCAAGTTTTAAATGAAAAAACCAGCGTGGGTTCCCCCCCAGGGGCATACCAGGCCCTTAGGTCTGGTATGGATCTAAGAGGAACCCCCTACGCCAAAAAATCGGCGTGGGGTCCCCCCAAAATCCATACCAGACCCTTATCCGAGCATGCAGCCCGGCCAGTCAGGAATGGGGGTGGGGACGAGCAAGCGCCCCCCCCCCCTCCTGGACCGTACCAGGCCGCATGCTCTCAACATGGGGGGTGGGTGCTTTGGGGCATGGTGGGTAACCTGAGGGCCCCCCCACCCCAAAGCACCTTGTCCCCATGGTAATGAGGACAAGGGCCTCTTCCCGACAACCCTGTTCGTTGGTTGTCGGGGTCTACGGGCAGGGGGCTTATCGGAATCCGGGAGCCCCCTTTAACAAGGGGGCCCCCAGATCCTGGCCCCCCACCCTATGTGAATGAGTATGGGGTACATCGTACCCCTACCCATTCATCTAGGGAAAAAAGTGTCAATAAAAAACACACTACACAGGTTTTTAAAGTAAATTATTAGGCAGCTCCAGGGTCTTCTTCCGACTTCGGGTGTCCTCTCCGACTTCGGGGGTCTCTCCGGCGTCTTCTCCCGGTGTTCGCATCTTCTGCCGGCTCCACCGCTATCTTCTGCTGCTCTTTTGCCGGCGGTGGCCCGGACTTCTGGATCGTCTTCTTCCCTCTTCTCTTCCAGAGATGTTGACACAACGCTCTCTCCAGCTGCAATGGTCTGTGAGTTCTCCGCAACTGACTTATATAGGCGGTGACCCCGCCCCCTTATGCCGTCAAAGTCCCTGGGCATGCTGGGACTGTGACGTTTTAGGGGGCGTGGTCACCGGGTGACGACCACGGCCCCTTATGACGGCACAGTCCCAGCATGCCCCGGGACAGTGACCTCATAAGGGGGCGGGGTCACCGCCTATATAAGTCCATTGCGGATAGCTCAGAGACCATTGCAGCTGGAGAGAGTGTCGTGTTAACATTGGAAGAAAAGAAGAAGGCAGAAGGCAGAAGTTTGGGCCACCGCTAGCAATTGAGCTGCAGAAGATAGCGGAGGAGCCGGCAGAAGATCAGGACACCGGGAGAAGACGCCGGAGAGAGCCCCGAAGTCGGAAGAGGACCCCCGAAGTCGGAAGATGACCCCCGAAGTCGGAAGAGGACCCCCGATGTCGGAAGAAGACCCCGGAGCTGCCTAATAAATTACTTTAAAAACCTGTGTAGTGTGTTTTTTATTGACACTTTTTTCCCTAGGTAAAGGGGTAGGGGTACGATGTACCCCATACTCATTCACAAAGGGGTAGGGGTATGATGTACCCCATACTCATTCACATAGGGTGGGGGGCCGGGATCTGGGGGCCCCCTTATTAAAGGGGGCTCCCGGATTCCGATAAGCCCCCCGCCCGTAGACCCCGACAACCAACGGCCAGGGTTGTCGGGATGAGGCCCTTGTCCTCATCAACATGGGGACAAGGTGCTTTGGGGTGGGGGGGGCCCGCAGGGTACCCCCCATGCCCCAAAACACCCACCCGCCATGTTAAGGGCATGCGGCCTGGTACGGTCCAGGAGGGGGGGGGGGCGCTCGCTCGTCCCCACCCCCATTCCTGACCGGCCGGGCTGCGTGCTCAGGTAAGGGTCTGGTATGGATTTTGGGGGGGACCCCGCGCCGATTTTTTGGCGTAGGGAGTTCCCCTTAGATCCATACCAGACCTAAGGGCCTGGTATGCCCCTGAGGGGGAACCCACGCCGGTTTTTTCATTTAAAACTTGGCGCGGCGTTCCCCCTCAGGATTCATACCAGACAGCTGTCAGCACTGCCTGTCGCTCATCGCGAAAGGAAAAAAAAGTTTTCCTTTCCCGATCAGCGAGCCAGGCTTGTGCTTACAAAGTCGTACTGAAATCGTGTCTATATTATTCAGGCACCATTTGCATGCTACTTGAGGGTTTAACATTGAGGTCTATGTTGTACAACTCGCATAGAAGTTGGACCAAAGTAGTGCAGGGACTACTTTCAAGTCGGCACGACTTAAAGTCGTGCCAGTATGAATGGTAGTCATTGAAAATCATGGAGAATGACTTGTCATACGATTTTGCAGTACAAAATCGTGGGAAAAGTCGTATAGGTGTGAAAGGGGCCTTAATCTGTGTCTGGAGTGCATGTTTACCCACTTCCGGACCAGCACTGCGGCAAATTGGCTCGGTTGGTCAAATCGACATTACCTTACGCCGCTTTTCCTTTTGGCCACTAGGGGCCCGCAGCGTGTGCCCAGAGCTGATGCGAGTGCCTGGCGGGCGCGATGACCGCCGGGCACCTGCGATCGCTCGTGACAGAGCAAGAAGCGGGATCTATGTGTGTAAACACACAAATCCCGGCTCTTTCAGGGGAGTAGAGACAGATCATGTGTTCATAATAAGTGTGAACACCGATCTCTCTCTCCTCCTGAACAGTCCCATCCCCCTACAGTTAGAACACAGTGAGGGAACACTTAACCCCTTGATCGCCCCTAGTGTTAACCCCTTCCCTACCAGTGACATTTATACAGTAATCAGTGCATTTTTATAGCACTGATCGCTGTTAAATTGTCAATGGTACCAAAAATTTGTCAAAAATGTCCAATTTGTCCGCCACAATATCACAGTCCCAATAAAAATCGCAGATCGCTGCCATTACTAGTAAAAAAAAAAAAATATAATAAAAATGCCATATATCTATCCCCTATTTTGTAGACGCTATAACTTTTGCGTATACCAATCAATATACGCTTATTGCAATTTTTTTTACCAAAAATATCTGAGGAAAAAATTTGTTTTTTTGAAAAAAAATGTGGGATATTTATTATAGCAAAAATTAAAAGATATTGTGTTTTTTTCAAAATTGCCACGCTTCTTTTATTTATAGCGCAAAAAATTTAAACGGCAGAGATGATCAAATACCACCAAAAGAAAGCTCTATTTGTGGGGAAAAAATTACGTCAATTTTGTTTGGGTACAGCGTCGCACGACCGCGCAATTGTCAGTTAAAGCGATGCAGTGCCTATCTCAAAAAATGGCGTGGTCATTGAGCAGCCAAATCTTCCAGGGCTAAAGTGGTTAGACCTTACTATATAATAAATAATAGCATATTATTCTATTTTTACTCCAGGAGTATATAATTAGTTTGGAAATTCTAGAAAAATGTTTACATAATGCATTACAATTTAACTAAACCCTTTAGATTTTAGTTAACTAAAATGTATGAGATTTTAGTCGACTAAAATGTACTGGAGATTTTAGTCGACTAAAATGTACTGGAGATTTTAGTTGACATTTTAGACAAAAGACTAAAATACGACTAAAACTAAAATGGCATTTTAGTCAAAAGACTATGACTAAAACTAAATCAAAATTTGCTGCCAAAATTAACACTACTTTGCAGTTTACTCTCTCTGCACTGCAAGGGTTCAATTAAAATTTTTTACATTGTGGCAGTTCTCACACGTTTTAGTTTTGTATTAATAAAATAGCTTCCCTTTTAAAGTAGGACTTTAGCCAGTTTTACACTATGAATATTTTGGTCAAATATTTGTTTAATTATTTAAGAACAGCTTTTCGAGGTACAGACATACATAATTGTATAATTCTGGGAACAGTTACGATGATAAGTATTCAGATACATAAGCCACCAGAGAGAAACTCATAAATACAAAGGTATAGGGTGGTGGGGAATAAGAAGGAAGTGAGTGATAGAAAAAAAGGATGGGAGATCTGAAGATGCTCGAAGAAGCCAATTACGCAACAACTAAATCTTAAAATATGGATGAACCACTATAGGCCAGCACTTCCTCATGGTGTGAACTTTCTCAGGATCGGGGCTATCTTCCACCACGAGAGTTTCCATAACCATGATTCTGTTGAATATCTGGGTCCATTCCAAGAGGTGGGGGGGAGTGAATTTCCAATGAAGAGATATGGCTAGCCCGGCCACTAGTAGACAGTGCCGTTGGATGCCTTTTTTACATTTGGAGATGGACCCAGGGATCATCGAAAGCAGGGCAACAGCAGGGGTTGGCTGGACATCAGAAATACACAGGAAGTTGTAGGAAATGAACACATACTATGTAAATTTGAATGTTATTTACACATTCTTACCAAAGTCATTCCAATCACTTTAAAAAGCATACTGTATTTAATGCTTGTTAAAATTATATAAATATTTGAATGTCCATAACCCAACAACAGTTCTACTTTAGGAAAGTATACATCCTACATTTTGAATCAGAGTTTTCCAAACTCAGGTTTGTGACTGAGCAGCGGATTACCATATAATTATAATAGTTTTATTTGATACATTTAACACATTTTATTGCTTTGATCTAAAGGGTGAAAAGGGAGATTCTACATCATTTGGCACGCCTGGCTCAAGAGGACCAACGGGCCCCAAGGTTTGTTATACAGTATATGCCTTTATAAACACAAGTTGTTCCTGACATTCAGCTCTAGTCACGTTGCTGATAAAAAAAAATAATTCTGCTTATCACTGGAAATGGAGTACTGACATAATTAATTATAGAAAGCCAATGTCATTTCTGGCAGAATTTTATTAGAGATACATCTTTGAAATACTTCACACTCTACCAAGTACAGTATACATTGCAACTTTTCAAGTAAGCATGGGCTTAAAATGTGCCTGATTTGATATAATAGACTCCATAATTACCACAACACTGCATGATAGAAGGCAAGATAGAAGAAGAGAATGAATGTACAGTATCTCACAAAAGTGAGTACAGCCCTTACATTTATGTAAATATTTTATTATATCTTTTTATGTGACAACACTGAAGAAATAACACTTTGCTACAATGTAAAGTAGTAAGTGTACAGCTTGTATAATAGTGTAAATTTGCTGTCCCCTCAAAATAACTTAACACACAGCCACTAATGTCTAAACCGCTGGCAACAAAAGTGAGTACACACCTAAGTGAAAATGTCCAAATTGAGCCCAAAGTGTCAATATTTTGTGTGGCCACCTTATTTTCCAACACTGCCTTAACCCTCTTGGGCATGGAGTTCACCAGAGCTTCACAGGTTGCCACCGGAGTCCTCTTCCACTCCTCCATCACAACATCACAAAGCTGGTGGATGTTAGAGACCTTGTGCTTCTCCATTAAGGATGCCCCACAGATGCTCAATAGGGTTTAGGTCTGGAGACATGCTTGGCCAGTCCATCACCTTTACCCACAGCTTCTTTAGCAAGGCAGTGGTCATCCTGGAGGTATGTTTGGGGTCGTAATCATGTTGGAATACTGTCCTGCGGCCCAGTCTCCGAAGGTAGGGGATTATGCTCTGCTTCAGTATGTCACAGTACATGTTGGCATTCATGGTTCCCTCAATGAACTGTAGCTCCCCAGTGTCAGCTGCACTCATGCATGACATGACACTCTCACCACCATGCTTGACTGTAGGCAAGACACACTTGTCTTTGTACTGCTCACCTGGTTGCCGCCACACACGCTTGACACTATCTGAACCAAATAAGTTTATCTTGGTCTCATCAGACCACAGGACATGGTTCCAGTAATCCATGTCCGTAGTCTGCTTGTCTTCAGCAAACTGTTTGCGACCTTTTCTTGTGCATCATCTTTAGAAGAGGGTTCCTTCTGGGTCAACATTGTGCGGCGTACGATCTGAGAATTGACAGGCTGACTCCCCACCCCTTCAACCTCTGCAGCAATGCTGGCAGCACTCATACATCTATTTCTCAAAGACAACCTCTGGATATGATGCTGAGAACTTGCATTGCTTCTTTGGTCGACCATGGCGAGGCCTGTTCCGAGTGGAACCTGTCCTGTTAAACTGCTGTATGGTCTTGGCCACCATGCTGCAGCTCAGTTTCATGGTCTTGGCAATCTTCTTATAGCCTAGGCCATCTTTATGTAGAGCAACAGTTCTTTTTTTTAGATCCTCAGAGAGTTCTTTGCCATGAGGTGGCATGTTGAACTTCAGTGACCAGTATTCGAGAGTGAGAGCGATAACACCAAATTTAACACTCCTGCTCCCCATTCACACCTGAGACCTTGTAACACTAACGAGTCACATGACACCGGGGAGGGAAAATGCCTAATTGGGCCCAATTTGGACATTTTCACTTAGGGGTGTACTCACTTTTGTTGCCAGCGGTTTAGACATTAATGGCTGTGTGTTGAGTTATTTTGAGAGGACAGCAAATTTACACTGTTATACAAGCTGCCTACCCACTACTTTACATTGTAGCAAAGTGTAATTTCTTCAGTCACATGAAAAGATATAATAAAATATTAACAAAAATGTGAGGGGTGTACTCACTTTTGTGAGATACTGTATGTAGAATGCATGTATGATGCAGATAAAGTTTTGTTCTCTTCCAACCCTACTGTAAATAACTCTTTCATAGCCTTAAAAACATCTAAGCTAACAATGTTGTAGAAGGACATACACCTGTACTTTGGCAGTATTGTTCAACACTTGTCAAGCTATGATGGATTCACTTTAAGAAGACAAATACATCCTGAATTTTTATCTCTGTAGATGTTCTACAACAGGGGTAGGCAACCTTAAAGAATTGGAGATCTACCTGAACAACATGGAAGAAGTCAAAGATCACAGGGCACAGTGCCAACCATTGTCGCCCCCTCACACCTGATTTAAACCTCTAATTGCCGTACTACCGTGTCGCAATCGCGTGCATTGCACGGCAATCATGGGTATAAATCAGGTGGAGAGGAGGCAACATATTGCCTCTACTAATACTATATCGCCTCTACTGGTAAATCGTGATCTATAGGTTGCTGACCCCCATTCTACAAGAAAACACTTCTGTGCTTTGCAGTATAACACTATACATTTTTATTTTACAAGTTTCTTTTTGGAAATGAATAAGGGAACTAATACAGTGCTTGGGCTTCACTATGTTTGATTTATTATATGTAGAGGTTATTGCATCTATAACATGCTAGCTTGAATGCAGAATATTCAGTCACCCATAACACATATGCCAAACATACGTCACCCCAATTATACATTTCATGCCAAAACAGCCATTAATATTGTCATTTCAAGTGCATACCATTTATGTCAACCAATCTTTTAAGACCTGCTGTTCTCCTATAGAAACAATTGAAAGTCAGATATGAAAGACAAAAGTAAGACATGTGGAAGATGGTGCACTTTTGAGGAGGGGGGAGAAGATGGGGTAAGCAGCTGTGGAAGAAGGCTGAACTCTGCACTCTGTGTGTAGCGCACCCCTGAACTCTGCACTCTGTATGCAGCACACCCCTGACCTCTTAACTCTGTGTGCAACTTTCCCCCCGCCCCAAACTCTACACTCTGTACATAATGCACTCCTATTATTTATTGTCCCTGTGCCCCCCCCCCCCCCACACTGTTAGTGAAATTTGACCACACCCACTATTTGCTGAGGTGTGCAGTGTGTGCGTGTATGAGGGGGGTCTTAGGGGGTTGTGGTTGAGTTCCTGCACACATTTTCAGAGAAAAAAGCCCTGTGTGTCAGTTAATTAAAATTCAGGAATTATACTGTTTGATATTCTGCCCCAAACTGCCTCTAACTCTCTGGGTGTTTTTCAAATCAAAGGAAATCAATGGGTCTCTCTTTCTCTGTCTCTCATTTTTCAATATAATCTAGCCATCTGCAAGGGCAACTTCCTAGACCTTTATTATAGGCTTTCCTGAATGTTAGTAGTGTACAAATTTGAATTATTATTATTATTATTATTAATTATTATTATTATCCCCCGAATAGAAGAACTCAGAGTTGGGGAGGGAGGGGCAATACTTGCGACCAATCAGGGGTGCTGCATGCAAGTAAGATAAAGAACATGCTGAAAGGAGAGAGCAGAGGGATCATCTCATCAGTCTGCTGCTGCTCCTTCATTGTTCAGTCACAGACTGGGAGTAGGGAAGTTACACGCCTGTTTTGCTTATCTACAACAGAGAAAAATCAGGTCACCAATTTGGCTGTTATATCTGGCACAGATGTGTAAATCTCATAATTAATTAATGTATGAACAAAAATACAAATCATTTGGCAAGTTAGACAGCTTTATACACAGTATGCAGTTCAACTGTAAATGCACATGCTTGTCTGGAGTTCAGCTGTATTATAGCTTCTATAAATGAAAAATGACTCTAAAATTAAGGGTGGTTGGATGAATGAAAGATCCGCCTACTCCATTCATAGATCACATTTTAATCATAGAAGCCATTGTACAGCTTCTTTGAATGGAGTAGGTGGGCAAGAGGGCAGGTATAGTTGGCACTCTTGATGCGTGCAAATGACAGGTCCCTCGGCTCTGTTGACGCCGGAAGATTACAACGGCTGGGATAGTGGTGGGATTAAAAGAGTAGGATTTCAAGTAACCGAGAAGCCAGCAGCACAACTGACACATTGGATTGATAGTAACCAATGCCCCTTGTGCTGATTTTATGTTCTACTAAATTTAGGCTTTAAGTGTTATGAAACAGGCTAAGCGTTAAGTGTGTGGTATTTGGGAAGGGTGGGGGTGTTAAGTGTTAGGCCCCTTTCACACGGGTGATCTGATCAGGTCCGTCTGTCAGTTTTTCAGGTGTACCTGATTGGAATGTCCATTTACACCTGCCTACCTCCGGGTCTGACCTGGAAAGCTAAAAAAAATGGAATGGGATCTGTCCTCTTCTGTTTAGGCAGATCGGAGGATAGTTGGATGTAAACACAGCGGAGTCTATTGGCTCCCAGCCGCCAATAGCGCAGAACGGCCTCTGTCTTTTTCTTCAGAAAAAGAACCCGACAAAGGTGTGTTATTTGC
Source organism: Lithobates clamitans (assembly GCA_037952925.1). Taxonomy (NCBI): domain Eukaryota; kingdom Metazoa; phylum Chordata; class Amphibia; order Anura; family Ranidae; genus Lithobates; species Lithobates clamitans. The sequence goes on along the minus strand of JBBGZY010000137.1, from coordinate 3,464,951 downwards.
CTGCTTGCTCTGATCAGCAGTGGATCTGTGAGCTGATCCCCTGCTGATCACAACAGAATCCACCACATCTGAAAGAGGCATTTTAAATGTTAAAGCTGATGTTTATGGCGATTTTTTACATAGTTGCATAGGTCCAGCTTGAATGTGTATACTGTATATACCTGGAGGATCCCTGTAGAAGCTGGAAATCACTGTAGGAGGCTCAACTACTACAGTGATTGCCATTGGCTTCCAGGTCCCATGTGAGGCGGCTGATATCTCTCCTCTCTCCGCTGCTGCCTCTGTCAAATTTGCCCAGTCTTCTTCTGGAATCAGAGTATTCAGCCATCTTAATTGGCCAGCCCAAAGTGATACAACTCCCATTCATGCACACAGGAGTTTAATTATCCAGGCACCTAGACATACTGAGAACATACATTGAACTGTTCAGAACCATTATAGAGAATATCATGAGACTCCTAGGGCCAAGCAAGGTGGATTTCACTCAAGTGTGTATTTCCTCTATCTTTGTGTATTTACCAGCAGCATGTTTCTTATTCTGTTTTTGTTGCACATTTAGATAATTTGTCTGCCATTTCTTTAAGGGTTTTCCTGGCATTAGAGGAGAAAAGGTCAGTGCTTCTGCCTAAGTACTAACCAGAGTCTGTGCTGAATGTTAAAAAAAAGGAATCCTGTAGATTGCAGGATTCTCTAACAATTTACTGTTGTTCAGCTTTTATGCTATTTGGACTGCTTCTGATAAACTGTTCTGCCATACTGTAACTGGTGGATAAATTACATGTGCACAAAGCAGGACATGCAGTTATTGAGGATAAATATGTCAATGTGCATTGCTCTATATGACCCACATTAGTATATAAATTATATCTGTCTTTCTTGTTAACCCATGGATATATTTTCTTTGTTTTATGTTAAAAAAATTGATTTTGTTTTTATTGATATAACTGTATGATAAAGTTACATCTGCTACAATGTACATAGAGTTATCACAGTGGGAGATGCAAAATGTTTATAATACAAACAAAAAGATTGGTTGTATCCATGCACTGTTGCCAGGTATCCATTAAAGCGGAGTTCCACTCAAAAGGGGAAGCTTTGCTTGTTTGCTTCCTCCCCCCCTTCGGTGCCACATTTGACAAGTACCTGTCCCCACTTCTGGGAGACCAGGCTGTGGCAAGGTCTCCCGGAAGTTTGGCCCTCCTTTTCCTTCCTCCACCACTGGGCCAGTTAGAAAGCGCAGCGTGCTTTGCGCATGCGCAGTAGGGAACCGGCTGTGAAGCCGAAAGCTTTACTGCCGGTTTCCCTTAACACAAATGTCGTCAGCAGCACCCGAGAGCCGATCAGAAAATCGGCTGAGGTGCTGACGTTGCGGGATCCCTGGACAGGTATGTGTCCTAATATTAAATGTCAGCAGCTACAGTATTTGGAGCTCCGGTTTAAGATGCACAGTAATAACAGTATGGGTCTTGAAAAAGTTGACGCTGTATGAGGTACTGTGGGCCCTCATACACTATATGCGCCCCTGAAATTATCAGTTGCTGATTTTAGAAAAATAATGTTTTAATCCACAGGGGACTCAATGGTCCATAAACTTTCTTTGTACCAGTATAGCTTATCTTAAACCTAGCATTATGCTGTGGTGGAAGGTGGTGAAAAGGTTTATTTTGTAGTTCTGTGCAAAAGTTTTAGGCGGGTGTGAAAAAATGCTGTTAATTAGGAATGCTTTCAGAAATAGAAGTACTAATAGTTTATTTTTATCTATTAACAAAATGGAAAGTAACTGAATAGAAGAGCAATCCAAATCAAATCAATATTTAGTGTGGCCACCTAATGCCTTCAAAACAGCATCAATTCTTCTGGGTACACTTGCACACAACTCCAGGAACTTGGGGGGTAGGTTATTCCAGACATCTGGGAGAACTAACCACAGGCCTTCTGTGAATGTAGACTGCCTCAAATCCTTCTGTCTTTTCATGTAATTCCAGACAGACTCTATATTGAGATCTGGGCTCTGTGGGGGCCAAATCATCACTTCCAGGACCCCTTGTTCTTCTTTATGCTGAAGATAGTTCTTAACCTCCCTGGCGGTATGATTATTTCTGATTTTTGATGCTCAAAGTGGTACAATTCTTTTGCATGTGAATTTGGCGTTTTATATTGTAGGCCTATAATTCTTAGGAATAACACACTTAAATCTGTCCAAACAAGAGTCTAGTAGACATCCAAGGTATGATAAAGTTTGAAACATTAAATCATAAATTATAATATAATAAGTAACTATAAATAATTATAACAAATAATAATATAATAATAATAAAAATGATTCAATAATGTAATCAAATCAAAAACACTGAAATTTGCTCAGTTGCAGAATTGTCACTGTCATTACTTTCAGTGTTTGATGACGAATTTCCTCACAAATCACTATCGCTCAATTCTGCAAGTGATTTAATTTATTATCGCTGTTTTCTAGCTGGTCTAAAACTGCTTTTGATGTAAAGGGACGGTTTTGGTTGCTATGGACAATCTCTAGTTTCCGGGCAGAAAGAACAGTATTTATGATACAAAACTGCATGCAAGGCACTGGACAAACCACTAGGGACAAAAGGGATGTGAAATTATTTGATGCAGTAATGTAATCTGTAAGATTAGTGTACTGTATTGTGTGTGTTTCACTTTTTGAATTTGGCGCCGTGCTCTGTCCCCATGCGTTGCAACACTCACAGGGAACGGAGCTCGGCACTGTGATACATTGAGCGGAGACACAGCCGTCACACACAGCAGGAGGACATCGCAGGATCCTGGGGACAAGGTAAGTAACTGTACCTGGATCCTGAGATGCGATCCCAATTGTGGCTCGAGTTACCACTCTTGGTACTGAAAATCCACCCCGAGCCACACTCGAGATTACTGCCAGGGAGGTTAATGACATTTGTCGTATGTTTGGGGTCATTGCCCTGCAGCAGAATAAATTTGGGACCAATCACACGCCTCTTTGATGGTATTGCATGATGTATAAGTATTTGCCTGTATTGGTCAGCATTGAGGACAACGTTGATCCTGACCAAATCTCCAACTCGATTTGCAGAAATGCAGCCCCAGACTTGCAAGAAACCTCCACCATGCTTCACTGTTGCCTGAGGACACTAATTTATTGTACCACTCTGCAGCCCTTCTGTGAACAAATTGCCTCCTATTACAGCCAAATATTTCAACTTTTGATTCGTTAGTTCAAAGCACCTGCTGCTATTTTTCTGCACCCCAGTTCCTCTGTTCTCATGCATAGTTACTTAGTTACATAGTCACTTAGCCTTGTTTCCACATCAGAGGTATGTCTTTTTGGCCACAATTCTTCCATGAAGGCCACTCCTGGCCAGACTTCCCCAGACAGTCGATAGGACATGAGTCCCACTGGTTTCCACCAGTTCTGTGCTGATGGCACTGCTGGATATCTTCTGATGTCAATGGGAAGTAAGCATGATGTGTCTTTCATCTTCTGCATTAGGTTTCCTTGCCAGACCACAGCATCTCCAGTCCTCAATATTGCCCATTTCTTTGTGCTTCTTCAAAAGAGCACAGCTTAAAACCCCAGTCTGCTTTGAAATCTTTGCCTGGGAGAGACCTTGCTGATGCAGTATAACTATCTTGGGTCTTGTTGCTGTGCTCAGTCTTGCTATGGTGTATGACCTGTGACATGAAACTGTCTTCCACAACCTCACCTTAGTAGCAGGGTTTGGCTGTTTCAACCTACATATGAAATTGACGATCATTAGCATCTGCTTGGTAAAATTGGTTAATCGTACATCTGACTAATCCTACAAAATCCTTTGTAGACTTGTTCAAGTGTACAAAGTATGCAAGTGCAAGAACTGATGGCGTTGTTTAGCCAAAGGGTAGTCACACCAAATATTGATTTGATTTAATTTTTTCTTCTGTTTTCTCACTTTGAATTTTCTAAATTGATAAAAATAAACAGTTAAAATATATATTGTTTAATAATCATGTAATCACTAGGGTTGTTTGCTGCTATGTTGTAGATAGCTTGTCTTGTGAATAAATCTGAGTTGTAGAATATCAGATCACATCCATAGTTAAATGATTCAGAGTAGGGACACTCCTGTTTATTATCCTGCTAGTAATATTGGAACCATCTTGGTTTTCAATCTGTAGAAGCAGTCAACAGGGCATCAAGAGTGCTGGACTTTCTTATTAGAAACCATGTATTAAAATGATGTATTATGTGTTTATTTGTACAATTAGGATTTTAAATACATAATGAAAAGTTATATAAAAACATTTTTGATGTTGCTACATCTGGACATATTGGATGGATAGGTTGACAATGTTCCATGCTATTTGGACAGGCAGATTTCTAGCAGATGGATGCTGTTAGGGTGGACACTTATCAGATGGGTTACAAAACCTGTCTTTTATCCCACATCTCCCCTCCTCTTTTCTTCCTCTTCATTCCCTCTCTGTCTCCTCCCTCTTTCCTCCACATTTTCAAAAGGTCTTATTTCCAAAGGTAAATTACTGTGCTATTTTCTTCTTTCTAATCAGCAAACTGACCTTCAATACTATTTAGGTATATGTTTTTAACTTGAACCCGGTATTTTAACTTACAGTATATATTTACATTTCTACCCTAGTCCTACCTGTGTATACATTACCCTCTAAGCCATAGTCATACGTTTTTCATGCCCACCATTCACTGATACTTCATACATGGTCATGGAATATTCTGCTAGTGCAGCTTACACATACTGTATATTAAAATAACTGGCCTGGATACCACATTTGGTCTAGTTTACTTTTGTTTTTTGACAAGGAAATGTAGTTTATTAAAGGTAGCTCAACAGATAGCTTAACACTGATGTTTGATTTCTTATCTGTGTTACTTCCAGGGTGCAAAAGGAGATACAGGAGAATTGGGTCCCAAAGGCGAACAGGTAGGAAAATTAACGTATATAGGTGAAGCTAGCCACAAAATAGTCTGTGCCCAGGAAAGGAGAATGTCTGTTGTGTATACCACTTCCTTTGTCCCATTTATTATCATTTTTTTTCCTTAGTGACAGTCTTTTATGAACCTGATTACACTCCTAATGACTTTGTGGTGTTAAACTCCTTTTTCCAGTAGGCCACTTACCACAATATATGTAGGCAGGGCTGGTACAAGGGGGGTGGGGGGCTGCCCCAGGCTTATGTTGCATGGGAGGTGGAGGGGGAGCTGTCAGGAGAGTTTCTGCGACCATCAGCTGACTGGAGTAGCGACAGCGGCATCCCAACCTCTGTCGGCTCAGTTTTGCATGACATATGCAAAATCTGGAGAGGAGGAGAGAGCGGGCTGTGCTCTCTCCCCCTCTCCCACTTCACACTCCCATCACTGCAGAGCTCCTCCATCATGACTGTAAAATCAGAACCCCACAGTCTGCCCACCCGCCCCAATCTCCTCGCAGCAAACGTGGGTAGAGGGTGGGCAAGCAAACTCCATTAAGTCCTGAGCTCATATCCAGTGATGGCTTCCCGGAGCCGCAATCCTGTTCACTCCAGCAGTGGCATTCTCTCCGACTCCCAAGTCCTGCTAGCGGTCTGTGCAGGGGTTTAGAAATCGGTCCTCCACCCCCAGGCTCCTCCTCAGCTCTGACTTGTCAAGATGAGGAGGGGCCTCGAAAGAAGAGCATCACAGAGTGATGTACCATGCTGAATCTGAGGTCTGTGTGCTTGAGGAAAGCTACAGCCAAGCTGAGGGAAGGAAGAACTGCACTGGGGACACAAGGGGAGAGAATGAGAGCATTTGCACTAGAAGGGGTAGGGAGAAGATCATTACTTCTAGGTGGGATTGATATGAGGGAGGGGGATACCCATGCTAGTATGGATGATGGGGGGTATTTGTGAAAAAATCCTGGGGGGAAGATCTGCTCCAGGAGGGGAAGGGAAATTTGGGGGATGTGCCAGGAGGGGTGAGCTGAGGGGTCTGCGCTGGGGGTAAGAGGATTTGTGCCAGGAGGGGAGACCTGTTCCGGGAGGATGATGACCCGCGCCAGGAGGGGGGAACCTGTGCCGGAATATGGGAAGGGGAGACCTGCACCGGGAGGATTTGTGCTAGGAGGGGGATCTGTTCTGGGAGATGGAGGTGGGGGGCTGCGCCAGGAGGGGGTATCTGGGGGGGTTGTGCTGGAAGAGATGATTCGGATGGGGGGATTTGTGCCAGCACAGGAAATTCTAGGGCTGTTAGAAAGGTGGATTTGGGGGGAAGATACGTGCTTGTAGGGATGATGGGGGTATTTGTGCTAGGAAAGAAACTTGGGGGGGAACTTACGCCAAGAGGGGGAACCCAGGGGGTGACAGAGGTAAGATCTGCCCCAGGAGGGGGGACCTGTGCTGGGAGAATGAAGACCTGTGCTAGGAGGGGGGATTTATGCTGTGGGAATGGGGGGGAGAGAATCTGTGCTAGAAGGGGGGGATTTGTGCTGTGGGGATGGGGAGGAAGAGGATCTGTACCAAGAGAGGGGATTTGTGCCATGGGAATGGGGGGGAGAGGATTTGCTCCGGGGGGGCTGTGCTAGAGCAGGTGATTGGGGGGGACCCATGCTAGGACGGAAAATATTGGGGCTATTAGAAATGGGGATTGGGGGAGGATTTGTTCCAGGAGGGGGAACCTGAGAGTGGAAATTTTAGGGGTTATTTGGGGGGTTTGTGTGGGGGGGATGAGGATTTGTACTAAGAGGGGGGGACCTGTTCAAGGAGGGGACATTTTTTCTTGGGGGGGTTTGAGGGAGAGGATTTGCACTAGTAGGGATGATTAATGGGTGTTTGCGCTAGAAGGGGGGATTTATGCTAGTAGGGATGACTGGGGGGTATTTGTGCTAGGAGTGGACACCTGAGGGAGGGGAGGATTTGCACCGAGAGGGTGGGATTTGGAGAGAGGGAGGATTTGCACTCGGAGGGGAAGTTTGAGGGGTTAGATGTGTGCTAACAGGGTGCTTTTTTGGTAAGGGATAGTTGTGCTGGCAGGGAACATTTGGGAAGAGAGAGGATTTGAGCTTAGAGGATGGAGGTAAAGATTTGTGCTGAGAGGTGGGGCCTCATCAGGGAGAGATCTGTGACGGGAGGAGGGGGAATTTTTGTTTGGGGAGAATTTCGGCTTGCAAAGGGAATTTATGCTTAGGGCTAAGCGTGCCGATTAGTGTGCAATTTTTTTTTGGGGTGGAGCGGGATCTTTGCTTTTTGCATCATACATCTTGGGGGGGGCGCAGTTTAGCGTCTTCACCCTGGGCACTAGATGACCTTGTCCTGGCACTGTATGTAGGGAACCTTACTGCACTCCAAAGAGACAGACAACTGATGTAGCTGGTTACCAATATAATTTGTAAGGCATCGTTGTTTAATCAGGCAAATATATTGTCAGAACTTTTGTCCTCAAAAAATACTATATTATGCAGGACTGGGTCTGGCAGTATCTAGTGGCTCCCCCAGACACCGACATTTTCTGTCTTTTTATTTCTTGGAACACAAAAAAAGCACAAAGTATTAATGTCATTAATGTCATGATTTATTATAATAAATAATGCTGTTTTTACCTTTTCTTTTGCTTTTCACAGGGTTTTATGGGTCTACCAGGAATGCTCGGACAAAAAGTAAGCACATATACACATTTTATTCATTTGTATGCAAACATCACATTTAGAGTGATTTTTTTTTTTGCTACATACATGGAAAATAGTGTATGTTTTAGGATGTAGTAAACTGAAATGTGGATAAATTGCATAAATACTAATACTAGGAGTAGGTGATCTAGACCAATGGTTCTCAACCTCAGTCCTCAAGTCCCCCCAACAGACCATGTTTGCAGGTTTTCCTTTATCTTGCACAGGTGCTTTAAACCAGAGTCATTGGCTTGGAATTTTGGACAGCTATTATATCTAAGAGAAGTTCCCAAAACATGGCCTGCTGGGGGTACTTGAGGACTGAGGTTGAGAACCACTGGTCTAGACCAGTGTTATCCAACTCCAGTCCTCAAGGCGCCCCAACAGGTCATGTTTTCAGGCTGTCCATTATTTTGCACAGTTGATTTGATCAGTTTCACTGCCTTAGTAATTACCACAGCCGTTTCATCTAAGGGAAATCCTGAAAACATGACCTGTTGGGGAGCCTTGAGGACTGGAGTTGAGAAACACTGGGCTAGACAGCCAGGACAAGCTGAGACACTGAAACTATGGGGGAGATTTACTAAAACCGGAGCACTCAGAATCTGGTGCAGCTGTGCATGGTAGCCAATCAGCTTCTAACTTCCCCTTGTTCAATTAGCCTTTGACAATAAAACATGGAAGCTGATTGGTTTTTATGTACAGCTGCACCGATTTTTTCATTCTCCAGTTTTAGTAAATCACCCCCTATGGCTTATAAACAATTTTACTTACAACTTAAGCATGAAACTTGACCCTTAGAAGGAATTCAGAATTTCTATACACAAAATCAGTTTTTAGGCATGTTTGCTTAAACTCTGTGGGATCCCCAAACTTAATGCCCCACTCCCCCTTCTCCTACATTTAGATATGGGAGCAGCACATTATTAACTTACTGGAACCAGAGGACTGGAGCAAAGTCTGATCTAGGATAGTGAAATGTCCTTTTAACATGACCATTTTGAAAATAGCTTACAAGGTTTTCTTTTGTTGGTATTGGGTACCTGCGCAAATAGTGCATGCTGTCCCGAATAATAGCATCAGGTGTTTCAGGGGCTGTGGTTAACGTGGTGATGCACTGCAAGTTTGGTGGTCCTGTCCTAAGCTGGTTGCCTTCTGTTCTAGAAAATTCTGTTCTCCTGCCTTATCTTTGTTTTCCTATCTCCATTCTTCTCCCTTTGTTGTTATCCCCCCTCACTTTTTTTCCCTCCCCCATCCTCACCTTTCCTCCCTGCACCTCCTCCTATTTGCACAACATGTATCTATAATGGGACACTATAGGAGGGCAATTTTTGTCTTGCAATTGCAACCATATTCCTTGTAGAGCCACCCATTTTTAGAGGAAGCTTGCATGTCGTTGAAAAGCAGTGCTCTCCCCCGGACAGTATGAGTGGTAAATCTGGGGTTCCTGACTTGGTAATACTAGATGTAAACATTTAGAGCAGCCTTTCTCAACCCTTTAAACACAAAAGAACCCTTCAAATATCTTTCTGATCTCAGGGAACCCCTACTAAAAATGATATCTACAACTCATGATACATTAGTGTGATGGTCAGTGGGAAGAATGCTTCTTACACTTCTGGTCATTGGGAAGAATTACCCCCTTACAGATAGCTAAAAAGATCAATGGTGTGAGTGGGAATTTATCTGAGAGGAAGAAATTTCTGATTGCTCGAGGAACCCCTAGCAACCTCTGGAGGAACCCTAAAGTTCCACGGACCCCTGGCTGAGAAACCCTGATTTAGAGCCACAACCTGGGAGTGTTTGAAATTGCAGGCTCCATTTTGTAAAAGACCAAAAGGAGAGATGATGTTAAAAAAATATCTAACCCCCCCCCCAAAAAAATAAGTAATATATTGCAGCTTACTAGTGATTAGATGGCTGCATTCTTTCTTTTTTTTTCGAGCTCTTTAAAATCTATTTTCAACTGTTGATCCGGCTAGTAACACACTTCCTGTCCTAGAGTGATAATGCTCACTGTGTCTATGGAGGAGCAGTGTGCCACCCTAGGACAGGAAGTGTGTTAGGACTACAGAACACCTCCTTCTGGTGTTCTGTATGTTAACAGAAAAAACTGGGATAGCTGATCAGATTTTCAGTTTAGTGCACATAAATTTACAAGTGCAATGGTTTTCTGGCAAGGTCAACAGGTATTTTTCTGTACTATTAAAAAATTGACTTAGCCTGATGGGAAAAGCCACCACATCTAAAGCTGTCCATACACAGCTCAAATTTTGGCGCATTCCAGCTGAATTGGCAGAAATTCAACTCATGGGTTGCCCTGTCATTGCCACCCAGCTCGGCAAAAATTGAAGAAGCCAAGAGGAAACTTAACTGAACACTGACTGCATCCTCTCAGATAAAGTGGCAAGCAGTGGAGATTCCTCTGTTCGCACTTTTTAGTATGGATAGAGGAATCTACTGATTTCCTCTTGTTCAGGCAGCTAAATAAGAGAAATTTAATTTAAGGTTGTAAAGGCTGAAGGTTTTAATAAAGGTAAAAATCCTTTGTGTTGCTCCTCCCACAGCCCCATAATACTCATCTGAGCCCCATCACGATCCAGCAATGTGCACGAGAGCCTCGGCTGTCCCGGGGCCTTTTCCTCATTGGTTGAGACAGCTGCTGTGAGTCACAGCCAGTGAGCCAATGAGAAGAGAGCAGGGGGGTGGGGGCAAAGCCAAGCTGTGGCTCTATTTGTCTTAAGGACGCATAGAGCAGGGCTCGGGAGAAAGCACGCACAGGTGACCCTATAGCAAGAGGCTTGCTACTGGGGGCACTTGTCAAGGGGGAGGAGCCAAGAGTGTCGGGGACTCGAGAAGAAGAGGATTGGAGCTGCTCTGTGCAAAACCACTGCACAGAGCAGGTAAGTATGACATGTTTGTTGTTTTGTTTTTTTTTAAAGCCAAACCTTTAATACCAATTTAAATGCTTGTTCTTAGGTTTAAATATATACTGTAAAAAATTATCTCTGTTGCCATAAAAAAAAAAAAAAAAAAGAATTGGGCATTGGTATCTGCAAAATGTTATTCTCTAGACCCCAGCACCTACATACAAATTGTATCTTTGCTGCCCTCATTGGTAGCCAAGCCTGTTCTTTTTACTTGTAGTTTCATCAATGTTTTGTGAGGATGTGTTAACCACTTGCTGACCCCCCTATAGCAGTTTTACATATTTCCTGTGTGCTGCCAGTGGGCCGCTTCAGCTGTGATAATTTACAGCAGAAGCCCACCTGCGGGTGCCGGGCACTCTAAAATTTTTTTTTTTTAGCACTGATCACTGTATTAGTGTTACTGTTTCCCGCAAAGTGTCAAAAGTGTCAGTTGGTGTCAGAATGTCCGCCACAATATTGTAGTCTTGCTATAAGTCACTGATCGCCACCATTACTAGTATAAAAAACAAAATAAATAAAAATTCCATAAATATATCCTATAGTTTTTAGACGCTATAACTTTTAGGCAAACCAATCAATATACGCTTATTGGGATTTTTTTTACCAAAAATATGTAGCCTAAATTTATGAAGAAATTTAATTTTTTTAATTATTTTATTGGATTTGTTTTATAGCAGAAAGTAAAAAATATTGTTTTTGTTTTTTTTTTGTTTAGACCGCAAAAAAACTTAATGGTGATCAAAAAAAAGGGCATACGTTTTATTTGGGTACAGTGTCGCACGACCGCAGAATTTTCAGTTAAAGTAACTCAGTGCTGTATCGGCCTGTAATGGCCTGGTCATGAAGGGGCTTAAATCTTCCGGAGGTCAAGTGGTTAATATATTAGATCAGGAGTTTGCAAATTTACTAAACAAAGGGCCAGTTTCATTGTCCTTCAGACTTTGAGGGGGCCAGACTGTGGCCAGTATGAGTAGAAAATGCCCCTACATCAATGGGAGTAAGCAATGCCCCATCAGTGGGAGGAGTAGTGCTATGTCATTGGTGTCAGTGGGAGGAATAGTGCCCCATTGTTGGTATCAGTGGGAGAAATTATGCCCCACTGGATTTTTACAAGTGCCTTGTATCTGTGGGAGAAATAGTGTCCCAGGGGCTTGATAAAGGCAAGCAAAGGGTTGTAGTTTGGAGACCACTGTATTAGATCGAACAAGCTATGTTGCTTCAGGTAGGGTATTTTCAACACTCTTTAATCAGTAGTGTAATTATAGCGTTTGTAGATGGAAATGGGTCGAACAATACAGCAGAGTCAGTGCATTGTCCCTATTGCAGTACAGTATGTACTGACATGTATCCTGGAGTACCAATTTTTACTGGTCTATGACCACATGAAAACAAAGAGTATTCAACAGCACTGGGATTCATCTAAATAGATTGGAAGATACATTAATATGGATTTAAATTTGTGGTTTAACATAAATAAGTGATGGACACAGCCGACGACAAGAAGGAATGCAAGTAACAATATATTTGTAGCTCTAGGGAATTTCATACTTCATTTAGCTTCTCATGTTACAATTATTTAACTTTTGCTTTCTGAGCTTGTGTCACCTCGATGCCTGTGTTATGTGCACTGTCGGAAGTGAGCAGACTGAGCAGAGTATTTGTATTATCTGCAATATCATTCTTAATAAATCAGCTAAATATAGCACTCCTTACTGGCAGCAACTGTGTTATCTGTGATAATCATATAATTTCTAAATAAGGATCATGTTAAGGAAATCTATTTTGTTCTCTTAACTTGTGGATGAACCCACTAAGGGGAAAAATGATTTAATGAATGTAATTTAGTCTGGAAGTACAAATTAAATTGTATTCCTGTTGGCTATTGGGAAAACATGCAAAGATAAGGCTGGGTAAACCATAAACAAAGCACAATTTAAAAAGGAATATATTTGTATATACCTCACATTTTATCTATTTATTTCTTAATTTTAAGTTTTGTGGTGGGAAGTGTAAAAAATGGCACCTGAGCATCCTACAGAGAAAAAACATACCGGTAGTCAAAAACAAGCAGTCAGATGGGTTTTTCCCCTTTTAGAGAAAGCTAACAAATTCGATTTTTTTTTACTACAGCCTGTATTTTTCACTTCCTCCAGATTTATAAACACACTATTACATTATATCTAAAGAGCAAATTTTGTATTTTAGTTTTAGGTAGATTCTTGCTGAGATATTCACCCTCACTATTGTTCCTGATCAACACTGTTGCCAGGACCTAAAAAACAAGGTTGCATACAAACATTTTAGTTTTTGCCAAGACAGGAATAGAGAAGAAATCTTCTAAAAGGGACACCTGTTTCAGTGAAAATTGACTAAGAATGGATTTCTTTAACTTCCTGCTGTTTATATTGAAAAGTGAAAAAAAAAATTGGCTTTAAAAATGATTTAAATGTACTTGAAAGTTGTGATGAAAGCAGTTTATAACAGGTATGTTCTACCATATATAGTACACGAATTGCATACTCTCTGTATTTGTTTTTCCCAACATAACTTATTGCATGCGTACATATGTGAAATATTTTTAATTGAGTTATTAAATATTTTAGTAATTAAGCTCTAGATTTCAGACAAAATTTAAACTACCATCGATATGTTAGTTTAATGCTTGCTTCATTGTATTTTTCATTTTTGAATAATAAAAACAAATACAAAATACAAATGCTTATTCGTCAGTAGTAACTGGAGCACTGGCTTCTGGAAGATTGCCATGGTTCAGTTTCCATGTTGCCAGAGTCTTTTTTTGTTTAATGGTAACTTTATTATTTAACAAGATAGAAGTACAGAGAGAAGAGTGCACTTCGCTCACACATATAAACAAAAAATCGCAAGAAAAAAATATGTGCAGAAAAATGTCCGTATAGCATATTATCATCAATCAGAAACCATACAAGTACAGGATACATATGCAGTTGGAGGCCATACATATAGGATCACAAAAAACAATTCCAGATAATAAGTAGTAAGCAAGGCAGGATAAATTGTGGGCTTTTCCTAGAGACACTAGGCATCATGAGCAACTAAACTACCCGGATCCTTGTTATGTCTAATCTGAAGCAATAGATGTAACACTTTGGTCAGAAGACACCCATGGGTCCCAAATTTTATGAAATTTCTTGGAGAATCCCCTGGCCTCGTAGGTCAACTTGTATAATTGGAATAGCTTGAAAAAGCTTACTACAGTTAGGGAGAGTATCATCATCAATATATCTGAAGAGACAGCGCACTGGACTGGTTGGCATGTTGCCATTGTTAACTGGTTCATTCTCTATAGAGACGAGGTGTCCTAAAAAATTTTTTAAAAACGCAGTCCTTTGTAAAATACATGTATAACACTGAATTTACCAGTTTCATTGCAGATAATCTTCCCTCTCTTGCAGAGCTAGAACTGCCACAAGAATTCAGAGAATCCAGCACTATCAGGTCCACTATTATGCCTTGATTGCTCGGTGCCTGTCAGTACTAAGCTAGTGCTTGGAGAGGGAAGACCCTTTTTTATGGACCCTGTCCTTGAAGAACCTGCCCACAGCTGAAAAGCATAATGGCATGTCTTGTGTGCCCGTGCTTAATGTTCAGAAAGAGAGCTTATGTCATTAAACTGTAAAATCAAAGTAGAAAATAATAATTATCTAAGGATCAATAAATGTGAAACTGGTGTTTTGCACTGTAGAAGTATACTAGGCCACTTGTTGATACAGATCTACTAGCTTGTTATACATTAGCCATATTTTTACTGCATCTTTTACATACTGACAATAGAGAAAAAATGTGTGATAATCTAGATTATTTGTTTGTTTTCATAATGTAGATTATATTGCCCACACTAATACAAAAATATTTTATTGATTATTATTTACTCAATTTCAAAGGGGGAAATGGGCCCAAAAGGAGAGGCAGGGATTCCTGGAAATAGAGGGCCTACTGGGAGACCTGGAAAACGAGGAAAACAGGTACTGTCAGCTCTAATTAGTTGTTTTCTGTCGACTAATCTTTCTTTTTATCTATGAGACTATATATATAATGACTAATAACTAATGTACTTTGGTTGACAAAACAGTTAGCAGTATTAACCCATTGTTTTAATTCATAAATCCTGACAGCAGTGTAGAGATGGCTATACCTTATTTAGTAGATGGCTAAAAAATATTTTGTTTTTAGAACACATATGACTATTTCCATCCAGTTCTTTAACCACTTTTATGGACTTGTTGATAGCTTTTTTAGCCAAATTACCTATGCATTATAACTGCTTTTGTTTTCTATGGTATAACTGGGTATTTGTAGGATAAGGGATAGAACTCAATGACCAGCTGTGAAATTCAACCATTTGTAACAATCATAAAATTAGCATAGCTCAAGTTGTTAGGATATTTTTAATTGTCTTTTTGTATTTCTCCAAAATCTATTCCAAGCTGGTACATACTGTATGCCAGGGTGTAATATTCAACCAAAGCTTACAATAAGCTGGTGAATAGAACCCATTACATAATTTTGTCTTTTATTCAAAAAATAACACCATCATTTGGCTAATTAGAATACACATTTATATATCAGTTACACAGTAGAAAAGTGTTTTTTCATCCATTTAAAGGTTATATTTTCAAGCCTAACATTATATATGCAGCTGAGAAAAATGCTAACAAAGGGGGAGAGATTTTGGGAAGAGTTTTGGAGGGGGGGGGGATGGTTTTAACCCTATTTGAAATAATTTCAAATTAATTAGGGCTATTTAAAACTGAAAGGTTTTGGCTGCTTCTTGGGAATATTAAAGGGATATAAACATAGTATTCAAAATATTTTAGAAGAATCCGGAATTAATCTTGTCTGTTAAAGCGGAACTTTACCCATAACAACTTGATAAAAAATAATGTTCTTTAGCAAGGAAAGTACATTCTACATTAATATTTATGCTAACAACATTAGTAGGTGCTGTAAATTGCCTACAGCAGTACTCCTGTTTTTTGTTGCCAGAGGCTATCATTTTGTTGAATCCTAGAGTTCTTGAGTAGCAGTAAATGTTTAGGCTGTCAGCAGATTGGCCTTTAAATTTTCAACACATTTCTGAAAAATAGAGCAACTGAGCATGTGCAGAGTGAGGTGAGACAGTGTATTACTGGATTTTAATTAAACAGTAAAGGCATTTATTTTTAAAGGTTTACATAATTATACCTGCAAAAGGGGCCAGCCTGAAGTGATCTAGCAGGACTTAATTTTCTGTTCCACTTTAAGACAAACATTTTACTTTACTAATTATGACCCAAAACAACACTGAATAACTCATGTATGAGTTTCATGTATGTTGGTAGGACACCAGTTCAGTTTTATAATGTTTAACCTGAAAACCATACTGTAGCTCACTGATCCTTAACTGTGGTAACTGCATTAGAATGCAGAGTAACACTTGTCTTATCTCTTTGTGGATATGCATACTTTTCCACTTATCTGTGGAGGGTGCAATATACTTTTGTAATAGTGCAAACCTTCTTAGCCTGAAAAAAAGGAAACAAATACACCCATTTTATGTCTGATAAAGTGTAAAATTTTAAATGTTTGTTTTTGAGTTCATATATGCTTTAAGCTGACCATTCAAGAAGGGCTTTGATCAAAAGTCTCTTCAGCTTATTTACTATTCATTTAATGAAATCAATTTATCCAACACTGCCTCTAGGAAGTTATTACAGGTTAGGGGTACTTGGGCATGTGAAGACTGCCAAAGCCACTCCTGACTAGGCTGCTTTGGGTAAATAAATCCTACAAGCAGCATTCCCTTCTCTTTTTCTGTTCTGCAGAATACAGTGGAATTGGAAAGTAATTAGGCCATGTTCTTGTACAGGTCGTTTCCACAGTTTTTTTTCTAAAAACAGCCAAACAAACGTATAATCTGCTGGAGCTCTGCAGGAGGAAGGGGGTGCTATGGCTTCCATTCAAGCTGCTCTGGTGGAGCTCAGCCAATCTACAGCAGATCATGTATACCTAGTCTCAATAAGACAAATTAAGGTTTTGTATATAATATTCACTTCCAACTGTTTCCTTTGGTTGTTGTTCCTTTCATTGCTTTTAATAACCTTCTTCGTGTATAATGTTACGAAATCAAAGTTTGCCAGTGGTCGAGACTCTCTGGAGTGTAATATGATTAATTTGATCCACAAATATATGTATAATCATGAACTTTGCAATGTTTTCTGCTGATAATCCCATCTAAAGATGAAGATGTCAAGTGATTTATCTAAAAGTGTGTGTGTGCTAATTCAGCACAAAGTACTGTGTTATGTTATAGGTTCGGGGTTCTATTTTAAGTTGATGATTCGTTAGGTATTTTCATCCTAGTTTAGTAACTCAGCAGTTCACAAAAACTTCTTCCTACCTGCTCAAGTTAGTTAATAAGTCAAGTATGATGATCCAAACAAAAAAAATAAAAATAGTTATACAGTTTTTGTGCTACCCCTAAGAGCTGACCAGTAACATATGTTAAAAGTTATTATTATACAGTATGTATTAGTCTAGCATAAATAGAGCAGCTAACATAAAAAGGAAAAGAATTTCAGATCAGGCTGTTTTGAGTATACAGTGGGGAAAAATAATTATTTTCCCCACTGTATATATGTAAAAACAAAAAAATCAGCTGTAATGTTGGCTGTAATATTGTTTGTAGCTGCTGTCTTTAATGAAAAACCATCTGCTAAGTAAACTATGTCCCAGTATATACCAAACTATAAAAATATCACTTTTAAATCTGCTGTAAATCAAGAAAGCGCTACATCCTACAACCTCTTTTACAAACTGCCTCCCTCAGTTCATTTATATGATGTATAACTTCTAACTCTCGTTATGTAGGTTTTTTTTCTTATGTGTAACTAATTTATTTATTTACCAGATAATATAGCAAATTGTCAAAGGCATCATTCATTGCAATTGGTAGTTTGGTATGTTTTTTTTTACTCATTTAGCTGACATAAGAGTTACTCGCATCTCTTACATTTGTGTTCTGTATTATGGCTATGGTTACTTGTTTATCTGGGTTTTAATTCCAATCCAGTTTGTTAAATTAAAACAAAATTAAGCAGGCTTACAAATGAAAAAAATTCTCGCTGCAATACTTACCTCCTCTTCAACACTGTCTACCAAAGACTCATGGGGGGCGATTTACTAAAACTGGAGAGTGCAAAATCTGGTGCAGCTGTGCATAGTAGACAATCAGATTCTAACTTCAGCTTGTTCAATTAACCTTTGGCAATGAAACCTGGAAGATGATTGGTTTCTATGCAGACCATATCCAGATTTTGCACTCTCCAGTTTTAGTAAATTAACCCCCGGATGTCCAGTACTGGTCTTCTCCCAGGTTAAACGATGGCTAGCATCCTTCAGCCCATTATTTGTAATGCCAGGCTGTCATGAACAACCCCCTGGGGCTTTGTCAAACAACGCTGGCGTGAGCTCACATTAGAATACTTTAGAGGGCTGCACTGAAGTTGTAGCATCGAGTTGCTGCTCTCTGCAGTATGGAAGACTTCCCACCACTGACACTGGAAGGAAGAAGGGGACCCAAGACATCATGTTGGCAACCAAAAGACTCCTTAATTGAAGGTATGTATAAGGGAAAGTAAAAAAAAAAATAGGTACAAGAGAGGTGCATGGGTAGAGTTTCACTAGTAACCTCTATATATAGATATATCAAAAATAGTTAAAAATGTTTGTTTCTATCTTGCTTTTTGTACATTGTACTATATTATGGTTGTTTTTCTTATTTCTTAATCATTTATTTATGTGTTTGTTTACAGGGAGACAAGGGTGTCACTGGTGCTATGGGAGTCATGGGCCCTCCTGGTAGACCTGGTGCTATTGGCCCAGCTGGACCCCCAGGACCAGGTGATAAGGATACATATAAAAAACCTTTCTAGAGGAAGTACTCATAAGATAACAGCACTGTATAGTTAATTATAAAAAAAGAAGATAATACAGTTAGGCTAAAGTCTGAGGTGAAGGAATATAATAGTGTTGCCCACAGCCACCAACCAGTTATTTTTTATGTTTCAGCATACCTAGAAAATATGGAAATCAGATTCTGGGCACCTCCTCCAGTTTTTGCATTTGTTAATAAGCAAGTCTTTATATAATGTAATATTTCAAGGTGAATTTGTAAAGATGTTTGAGAAAGTGAGCAGCCCAAAAATGCCTGCACATACCGTCCTGGAGCCATGCAACCCAGTGTATTTTATAGTGCTAATACAGACATCAAGTAGGAAGTCAGCTTTTTGACCCACCTTCCCTCCTGCATTTCTCTAGAAATCTATGCAGAAGGCAAGCCAAGGCATCAACTTCACAGCTGAAGTCCAGCTTTTTTAAATTTCTTTTTTATATTAGCGCACAACAGGGACTTCAGAATGCTGTAGAACAGTTTTTACCACAGACAAGGTAGTTATGCACAACAATTCCTAGCACTGTATTGTCCCACTTGTAATGAAGTTGACTACCACCATTGGTAAATGTCCCACACACTGGGAATCATTGCTGCAGTAACTAACTAGAGGCATGTACCAGCACTCCTGGGTGATTTCACTTGTGATACGTTAGTTTGCATACTTTAACATCAGTACCGGTACACTTTACTAAAGAATAACCATAAGTAAAGTGTATGTAAAGCCAAAAACTATTTCTAGCACTGGATAGAGTAAGGGAGAGGTTAGACCCTCTGCCAAGTGTTTATTGTTGTATGTTTCCAAGATGGAGGGATTCACCCTTCTATTTGTCCTGGAGACCATTGTCACCCAGACAGAACATAAGGGGAAAGCCTGAATTTGAAAGCTGAACACCAGGTATGATCTTTATTGCATAATTACTTTGGTCCTGTTTGGCACAATGTAAGTATGCATATTTTATATCTCGTGGACTGCTGGGGAAAACATTTTATGAATAGCAGCAGTGCCAAGCGAATTACCTCCTTTGGTCAGTGTGATGAGGGGGAGCCGAACGCACAGGATCCGGAAGATTGTGGCCCATGGGGTATGAGCTATACAGTACAGTCATACATTGATCCAAGCCGGGCTAATGTAAATATGCAATACAGATCATAGCTGGAGTTCAGCTTTAAGTTGATAGCAAATAGAAGTAAATGTTCCAGTGGGAACAAATGTTCTGGTGACAACTGTCAAAGAAGGGACTTCCCCTTACCTTGGGAAGATTGCTCTTATTTTCTATTGCATCTCCAAGACAGGAAGTGAAAGGAAATCTCCCCAGGACATAGACGGTAGAAAATAAATAAATAACCTGATAAGGGTTTTAAACTTATCTTACCCTGTCCAAAATAAACAAATACAAGGTTTGGTTATATTTACACTTTAAAAAAAGCGGGAATCTTATTATGAATTTTCCATAACATGTTCTATATGGGAGCTAAAGGGCTCAACACAGTCCCAACAAAATAACAAGACAGTTTTCCTTATATCCTAAAGTTTCAGTTCACATCAATGTGCTTAATAGGGATTTTTGGTGATAAAAAGTAGGGCAGAATGTTTTTTTTATGCAGCTAAGCATGCATTGCAACTCACCGTGGTGCATGAAGTTGAATGAAATATTATCTTGTGACAATTCAATAAAATGAAAAAACAAAACAAAAAGGTAAACCGTGTGGTGCATAACAAGCACTACACCACCTCTACACAACGCACACCAACTGATGCATGTTCTACAGAGCATAATGTGTACCCATTCATGTGAATTGGCGCTAAGTATAGCAGCATCGCTCCTTCCATCCTCCTGATAGCTTATCATTTGGACTGCTTTAGGGTTCATTGTTTTGATTCAAACACAAACCTACGGGAAGGGTTAAATGTATCATAAGGTAGAGTAGGTGTCAGAAACCATGAACCAGACCAGGACAGAAGTACAGTAAAATCACACTTGTTTATTAATAAAAATAAAAAAGGTAAATAGAGTAAGCGTAGTCAGAGCATAGCCAGAGTCCAGTAACTGAAACGGGTAGTCAGCCAAGCCAGAGTTCAGTAACCAGATCGGGTAATCAGCCAGGCCAGAAGTCAGGGATCCAAGTAGAGGAACAGCAAGCAGGATAAGGAGCCAGAAGGGATGTCAGCAAAGCCAGTCTTTAAACAGGAACGCAGGAGATGGTTTCCTGTGATGTGACCAAGGCAAAGGCAGGAATGAAGTGAGCTGGATATCTTTAAGTAGGCGGGACTGACAAGCAGATCCACAACAGCTGGTTAACTGTGGAGAGAGATGAGAGCTGGCAATTAGCCGACAGCTGAGCGGCCAGCTCAGAGAAGGAAGGGCTGAGCCAGCCCTGACAGTAGGTCTGTGCCTATTGGAGATAAAGGTAAATAGAAGGCTTTTCCCTTTATAGTTAATTGTCACTAAAATCCATCATTTTATTCTCATCAACAGACGGTAACTTAAGATAATTTATATGATGATACAATACTGTGTCCTCAGTATAGCTCAATTCCCGCCTGACACTGCAGCGGTCATGCAAACAGCAGAGTGGTTGAAAAGTTTTGTAGGTGAGTGGGTGGAGCCTGATGGGGATTCAGAGACATCAGTTCATGTCCACTTCTCTTATGATTGACAGCAGGTAGTGGGCAAATTCCTTAGCCAACAGGAAGCCTCCTATTGACTATAGGTTCTGCCCACTGCCTGCTGTCAGTCACAAGTACAGAGAGAACTTGTTTGGGAACTAGTCCCTCAGCTTCCCCAACAGGCTCTGCCCACTGTCAGCATCACTAAATAATAGTACTCTGTCTTTATATTCCAACTTGGAGTTTTGTTATCTATGAATAAAGGTAATTCTTTTTAAATTTAGTACAGCCACTTTGTAAGAGGTTCTATTAAGAAATACCTTTTTGGTAGTTACTGAATGGCACAGGCCATTTTAAAGGGCGACAGAAAAATGTCATAAGTGTTTTGTTTTATTCCACTGACTGTCATTATTACTATTTCAGCTCAGCTAATTGTTGGACCAAAAGGAGAGAGAGGAGTTCCTGGTCCTCCAGGAAGGTGTCACTGCAAACACCCCCAGTCTGTGGTTCACCCTCCCAACGAGGAGTCGTTTAATGGAAACAGTTATGCCAAGGTAACCTGGCCACTTCGACATCTACATTATCGCAAAAGGATCACAGTCCACTGAGTACAGCAAGATTAAAGGAGAAGTGTGGGAATCGAAAATAGCAAACATACAGTACATAATCATCGGCCTGCTGCAGCTGTCTCTTCCCCCCTCCCCCCGGGTCTAAGCTTGAGAACCGAGTTATCACATGACCGCTGATCACTCAGTTCTCAGTCTTCCAGGAGCAGAGAGCTCTGACTGGAGCACTGGGCTGGAAAGGTGCTGGAGCAGCTGGCTCAGGCTTCCGGTGATGTGCTGAGAAGCTAAGCCAGCTGCTGGTCAGGCATCTAGGTGGATCCTGACATTGTGGCAGTTGTGGCTGAAATCTTTCTTGATCTACCTGACCTTGGCTAGGTATCAAGAGATCCCCAAATTTTCCACTTCTTATTAAATGATTGAACAGTAATAACTGGCATATTCAAGGCTTTGGATATCTTTTTATATCCTTTTCCATCTTTGTAAAGTTTCATTGCCTTGTTACGCAGGTCTTTTGACTGTTCTTTTCTGCTCCCCATGGCTTAGTATCTAGCCTGCTTAGTGCATCCATGTGAGAGCTAACAAATTCATTGACTGTTTATACGCAGACACTAGATTTTAGACACTAGACACAATTTAAAAAGCCACAAAATTAACTTTTAATAGCCATTTTACCTGTGTGTGCCACCTTCTGTGTCTGTACTAGTGTTAATTTCATCGACTAAAAGATTTTAGTCAACTAAATGAAAACTATTTTAGTCGACTAAAATACGACTAAAACAAACAATTGAGATGACTAAAATACGACTAAAACTACAACTAAAATGGCATTTTAGTCAAAAGACTAAGACTAAAACTAAATTGAAATTTGACTTAGATTATAACACTGGTCTGTAGTGCATGTCCATACCTCAATACCATAAATAATAACATATGAGATTTTTCACTCCAGCAGTATATAATGAGTTTGGAAATTGTAGAGAAATGTTCACGAATGCATTACGATTTAATTACACCCATTAGATTTAAGACGACTAAAATTAATTTTAGTCGACTAAAATGTACTGGAGATTTTAGTCGACTAAAACATAAGACCTTTTAGTAGACTAAAATGCCCTGGAGATTTAGTCGACTAAATACGACTAAAACTAAAACAATTGCAGAAGACTAAAATGGGACTAAATCTAAAATGCCATTTTAGTCCTAAGACTAAGACTAAAACTAAATTGAAATTTGCTGCCAAAATTAACACTGGTCTGTACCAAGGTCAAACATTCCAGGGTATGTAAACTTTTCATCAGGGCCATTTGGGTGATTTCTGTTATCATTATGATTTTAAAAGGAGCCAAAAAACTATGTGATAATAAATGGCTTCATGTGATCAATATCCTTGAATAAAAGACAGTTTTTTGGCATGATTAGTCATATTTTCAATATAAATGCCAAAATGTCACAATTTCTGCGAGGGTATGCAAACTTTTGCGCACAACTGTATATTCAGTAAAAAGAATAGAACATAAGACAAGGTCTTTGCAATATAGAATACACAGAAGGATGGTATTACATAGACAATTGGTAAGTTATCAAACTGCTGCAGACCTAAATGAAAGACCTAATCACAGACATAAATGTAGAAGTGCAAAATAATATGCTAAGCCCATATAATTAGAGTGTAATTGGTTAAGAAACTGTGAAAATCAAAAAGTGACATGTGCCATCTCAAATATAGGGATAATTAGAACTTAGTAGTAACGCCTGAGTACATTGGATATAAACGCATAAGATTCACTGTTCACAATCAAGTAGGATGTGCACCTAATGAACAGCAAGTAGAAGGTTCTGCTTGCCACAAACCCCACATTTTCTGAAATTGTGCCTTTTTTTTATTAACCCCCTTCTTAGGATCGATACACAGCATTCTTTATATAGCTGTTTAGATTTTTATTGCAGTCTCAGAAGTTCCTCCCTCTCTATTTCTCCTGGTGACCATTGCTTCCAGTACAGAAAGTGATGGGAAATCCAAACTGTTATGCCCCGTACACACGATCGGATTTTCCGACAACAAATGTTGGATGTAAGCTTGTTGGCTGAAAGTCTGACCGTGTGTATGCTCCATCGAACATTTGTTGGCGGACTTTCCGCCAACAAATGTTGGCTAGCAGGTTCTCAAATTTTCCACCAACAAAACTTTGTTGTCGATCATGTGTACACAAGTCCGTCACACAAAAGTTCCCGCATGCTCGGAAGCAAGTACGAGCCGGAAGCGCTCGGTCTTGTAAAACTAGCGTTCGTAATGGAGATATCACGTACGTCTTGTACGTCACTATGGTCAAAATTGTTGGCCAATATTTGTGTGAGCGTATGTATGCAAGACAAGTTGGAGCCAACATCCTTCAAACAAAAATCCACAGTTTTGTTGTCGGAAAGTCCGAGCGTGTGTACGGGGCATTAGAGTCACAAAAATGAGAAACACCTATTTAATTAGCAACTATCTAAGATGCAATTCCCCTTGCTTTATAGAAATTTGCTCTTAAGCAGGCAACCACAGGTGTTGATGGGGGAATTCTTCCCACAGAGCTATTGTGGAGAATACAGTGGTTAATGCTAGCAGCTTTATCCGCTGGCAGTAATCTCATGCTTAAAATCCGACATGCTGGTTGTGCCCATGTCGATTGATGGATCGACTTGGGTAAAATCAGCCTGCTGAACCAGGCCAAGATTCAATCCATCTATGGCTGGCTTTACTTTCTGCGTCTCTGCCTCTGGGACAGAAAGTGAAGAGAAATCTCCCCAATGAGACAATAGGAAAAAGACAAACAAAGAAAAAACCCTGAGAGTGGTCTGAACTTTTGCTTACTCTAGTCACAAGCTTAAAAAAAGTTTTGGCTTTATGTGCACTTTAACAAAACTGCTTTTGGCTCTTACTGATTGTGGTAGAAGAATGTCAATGATATTGTATTATCTTCTGGCAATTATAAAGTTACTTCTCTTTGTACCCAAGATATTCCTGGTTAACACACAAGAGGAGCTGGACAGCTTGGATATTGAAAATGCTTTGGCGTTTCGTAAGGACCTCAGATCCCTTTATTTTAGGGACACAAATGGGTGGCTGCCTATTCAGGTATGAAATGTACATTTTTATGTTAAATATAGCATACACAGGGATCTGCAATTAGCGGACCTTCAGCTGTTGCAAAACTACAAGTCCCATCATGCCTCTGCCTCTGGGTGTCATGCTTGTGGCTGTCAGAGTCTTGCTATGCCTCATGGGAGTTGTAGTTCTGCAACAGCTGAAGGTCTGCTAATTGCATATCCCTGGCATACACTAAAGTTGTGTATTGCTTTACAGCTTTTACACTATGTAGCATTATTCCAATCATTTTGTATTTGGGTAATTGAAACCTATTGCCCAATGTGCCCTAGAATAAACAAAATGTAACACAGGCATACCCCATTTTTAGGTACACAATGGGGTTTATTTACTAAAGCTGGAAAGTGCAAAATCAGGCTCCCTTCTGCATAGAAACCAATGAGCTTCTAACCCCAGCTTGTTCAATTAAGCTTTGATAAAAAAACCTGCAATCTCATTGGTTTCTATGCAGAAGTGAGCCTGATTTTGAACTTTCCAGCTTTAGTAAATAAACCCCATTGTGTACTTAAAAGCGGGGTATGCCTGTATATTGTATCTTTCCAGTCCTTAGATGTGGTGGCTGCATTAGTTCAGGATAAGTACATATTTAAGCTAGTGCAGAAAATACTTGTTGATCTTGCTTGAAATTGAGTGAACTTTTCTCTTTCTCTGAGCTGAAAAAAAGCACAAATGTCCTTGTTTCTCTTGCTTAAACTTCTAGTTCCATCAACCCACCATGATCAGGACTGCCAACCCTCTACAACTTTCCAAAACATAGAAAACTTATCATAGACTGCATTATTTACTGACAACCTAAAATATGACAGAAACGCCTATTAGAAAGAGAATATATATTTAAACAATATAAAAATAACAAGTAATCTGCCTGGCTTTACAATGAAAAAGTCAAAACTGCCTGACAAAATGTGAGTATGACTGGCAAATGGTGGTCATGGTCAGGTTGCATCTAACATTGAGCATGACTTAAAGAGGGAT
Source organism: Lithobates clamitans (assembly GCA_037952925.1). Taxonomy (NCBI): domain Eukaryota; kingdom Metazoa; phylum Chordata; class Amphibia; order Anura; family Ranidae; genus Lithobates; species Lithobates clamitans. The sequence continues at coordinate 3,439,106 of JBBGZY010000137.1, read as the reverse complement.
GATTAAGGGTACCTGAGACACAGCCCGTGTACCCACAAAATACTCCTAATTACTGAGCAGTCTCACAGACACACATAACCCTAAGAACACAGGGTCATTCAAAATAAAACAGATTTAATTACATAGGGTTTTCTGCACACAAAATTATAACACTTTATCTTTGTCTGTCATAATAAAAACACTTTGATCAGGACTTTGTACCATACAACATTGAGGTTGATTTACTAAAGGCAAATATACTATGCACTGCAAGCATCGGTATGTGTAGCCTATTGCATTAGGGTGTGCAACCCAAAGCTCAAACACGTGTGTGTGTTCATGTGTATATATACTGACGGTGTCAGTAGAGCAGTGGACGGTGTCAGCAGGATAGAGATTGGTGTCAGTAGGGCAGTGGACAGTGTCAGTATTTTTTAATTTTTATTATTTCGTTTTTTATTATTTTTTACATATTTTTTTATTGTACAATTTTTTTTAGAAGCCTCAATAGGAGGCTTTGGTGAAATATCATGGGTCCAAACAGGGGGAATCCGCCGCTACACGGGATGATTAGGGTTTGCCCAGGCCTATAACTGCAAGTGCACTTGGAAGTGCACTTGCTCTAGATCTGATGGGAAAAGCTGAAATGAGGGGAAGCTCTGCTGAGTTCTATCATCCAATCATGTACAAGCAAAAATGCTGTTTTTTATTTTCCTTGCATGACCCCCTCAGATCTACAGCGACTGCACTTCCAAGTGCACTTGCAGTGCACTTGTAGTGCACAGTGGATTTGCCTTTAGTAAATTAGCTTCATAGTGTAAATGGTGTAAGGGTCAAAAGTATGTAACACACAGCATATTGAATGCAGCAATCAGGATAGGGGGGAAGGGGGGCACAAAGAAAGAGGGGAGAAGAGGGGTGGGGAGAGAGGGAGAAAGATAGGAGGGGGGTTAGGGAGGAAGGGGAAAAGGGAGGGGTCGGAGAGGTGGTGGAGAGAGGGAGAAGGGGGAAGGAGGATGGAAGTGTGAGAGAGTTGAAATTCACTGAGAGCTAACTCTATGGGATTGATTTGCTAAAGGCAAATAGGCTGTTCACTTACCCTGTTTCCCCGAAAATAAGACCTAGCGTGATTGTCGGTGATGGCTGCAATATAAGCCTTACCCCCCAAATAAGCCCTACCCTGTTTCCCCGAAAATAAGCCCTACCCTGAAAAGAAGACCTACAAGGACTTTAACTAGGGCTTATTTGGGGGGTAGGGCTTATATTGCAGCCATCACCGACACTTACGCTAGGTCTTATTTTCGGGGAAACAGGGTAGTAAGAAAATTTGCACTTTGCAAGTAAATTTTTCCTAGAGATTTCTGAATGTGGTGACATTTAACTTTTCAAAGAAGACACAATCACGTGCAAGTAAAATAAAAAATAAATAAAAAAAACCAGCATTTTTGCTTGCGCATGATTGGATGATGGAAATCAGCAGAGCTTCACTTCATTCACTAAGCTCCAGGAATAATTCCCTTGCAAGGTGAACAGTCTATTTGTCTTTTGTCAATCAACCCCCATAAGTAGCATGTGACCTAGAACTCAGATGATGACCACTTCCAGCTTTAATTTTTATTATTACCCAGTTCTTAGATTCATACATTTGTGGCAGTCACAGTTGTCTTCAGGGAGATAACATTACCCAGGTATGAAGGGTGAGGAGGCAGTCCTTTGTAGTCACTTGCAATTCAGCATAGAACTATTGAAAATATATTTAATAAAATTAGAAGGGGAGGGACTTTTACAGGCACATTTTATGGCACATTTGATGTTACTGTAACCATGTGTATTATTGAGAGATTTTTCAGTGCTCACACCCCGTAAAATGGTAATCATGAGGTCATTGGAATTCTTTCAGACCACCGCTTTTTTGGCTGATGGCAGTGGCACCTGTGGAGATGGAATAGTCCAGCATGGAGAAGAATGTGATGATGGCAACAAAATTGTCACTGACAGCTGTATAAGTATGTCTAACCTTCCTTCAGGGGTAAACTCAGAGTAGCAATTTCGTATCAAGATAGCTCAAACTTTATATCAAGCTAAATTTTGCATACCTTTAATATACATATCAGAAGTTAAACATAACTGAAACAATGTATGTGTTGTTTAGTAACAGGAACTGTACAGCTATAGTAACAGTGGCCCTAATACAGTTGGATGCCTAGGAAGACATTCAGCTTGTGGTACATCACAATTGCCGCATTTAATGTACTGCTTTTGCTTCAACATTTTAGGATGTTACAAGATACAGAAACATGTTTTTCTCTAGATTGAACTTTGATTGAAACTTTTTAGAAAAAAATAGCTCTATAACGTTTCAAAGGGCTAAATAGATCATCTTAGATCATTTAGTGTATGTTGGGAGTGGTGACCATATGGGGCCTTTATGTTGACTATTGAAGTATGCTGGGAGTTGGGCTTATACTATGCCAATAGTGTATGTTGGGAGTGGGGATCATATTAGGCTATTGGTGTATGTTGTGAGTTAAAATCATATTAGGCTGTTAGTGTTGTTGGGAGTTGGGATCATTCTATTCTATTAGTGTATTTTGGGAGTTAAGATCAAATGAGGCTGTTAGTGTATGTTGGGATCATACTTTGGGAGTTGGGATCATATTAGGCTATTAGTGTATGTTTGGAGTTTAAATCATATTAGACCATGAGTGTATGTTGGAAGTTGGAATCGCATTGGGCCATTAGTGTATGCTTTGAGATGGGATCATACTAGGCCAGTAATGTATGTTGGGAGTTGGGCTCATACTACGCTGTTGGGAGTTCAGATTATATTAGCTCATTACTGTATGTTTGAAATCATATTAGGTCATTGGTCTATATTATTTATTGGGATCACAATAGGTTAGTAGTGTATGTTGGGGGTTGGAATGGGATATAACAAAGTTTAGTGATTGTTTTCTTACTTTTATGTCAAACTCATAACTTGGCTATGCAAACTCCTAGAATGCAAGCGTGCCTATTGTGGAGATGGTTATCGACAAGAGGGAGTAGAGGAATGTGATAGTAAAGATTTTGGCTACCAGTCCTGCAGAACATATCTACCAGGGTATGTATGTATGATCAAAAGCATCCTTTCCCTGTAATACAGTACATATGTCAATGTCACAACAGTAAGGATAAATTGGGTCTTTAAAAATACATACCGTTTAGAGCAAAGTGACAGTGTCTGTGTAAAGCTCACCTCACTAACTGGTTTATACTGACATCTCCAGCGTCCCACTCCTTCCTCTATCATAGCCATCACTAAAATAACTGGCTGGTGTCGGATCCATAGATAGCAGTGATGTCAGCACCCCCATCATGTGACAATGGTTGGGCCTAGTGATTGCCCACCAGGTCTGACCACAGCTTAAAAGCATTGGGTATTCAGCAGTGGCAACCACATAAGAAAGCGTGATGGGGGATGGCTGGAGAGGTGAATATAAGGTGATTAGGGTGTTGGCTTTACACAGACACTGTAACACTATGAAGTTTTTTTGTAATTTGATCACTTGACAATATAACAGTTGCCTATTTACTGGAGCAATTCAAGCTCTCCTATGCCAGAAACTACCGCCAGCTGAAAGTTTAAGTCGAGTTCCACCCAAAAGTGAAAGTTCCACTTTAAGGACTCCTCACCCCCTTACATGCCACATTTGGTATGTCATTTTTTTTGGGGGGGGGGGTACCTACATTTGACAGGTACCCAGCTCCCACCTCTGCTCGGGCCGCCTAGCTTAGGCGACTCTAGCGGAAGTTCTTCTCTCCCCCTCCCTCCCTGCAATCTTTTGAGGCACGTCACACGTGAGCCAGCACCAGGGAGAGGTGAGGGAGAGAACCAAGGGTTCGAGTGGCCGCATCGCTGCATTGTGGGACAAGTGAGTGTGTGTTTATTAAAAGTCAGCAGATACACTTTTTGTAGCTGCTGTCTTTTATTAAACACAAAAACTACTGAAACTCCACTTTAAGTCTTGGTACTGAAAAACATTGATGTGCTCAAAGCCAGTCCTTAAATCCATAATAGGAAAATGATAGAGCATCTTCATGCAGATCTGAGCCTCTTCGTAACTGAAAATGCAGAATGGCAGTTGAGATGGACGCAACAGAGATAAAAGGCAATAAAATTGGCACAATGTTGGTGAATAAACTGTGTTCTTTTATCCCCAAAAAATCCACCTTTTCTCTCAACACTAGATTTCACATTCGCATGTCCAACCCAATTAAAATCCTGGATGATTTCCAGCATTATCTTGCAAAACCTGCTGCTGCTAAAAAAATTTCTAAGGCCTCATGCACACAAGGCACATGCTTTGCTCCTCTAAATGCAGAACTCCTGGCAAGAGAAAAGCTGCCTAAAAAACACATTTAAAGCTGCATATTGCACACATGCTTAGGCACGTCAAGCGTTTGAACCTTAAAAAAAAACCTTAAGTGTAACTACAGGCAAAACATTTTTTTTTTTCCATTTTGGATAAGTAAGGGAGGGTTATAACGCCTGTCCATTTTTTTTTATCTGTGTCACATAAAGGAGATTACCCTTCACTTCCTGTCCCATAGCCAAAACAAGAAGCGAGAGGAAACCTCTCCAAAGTGAGGGAATCCCAGGATGTCACCAAAACTACTGTCCCCATTGTAATATTTCTGCTCTATTACTTTTCTGATGCCAAAGCAAAATGTACGATTTTCTTTTACTTTCACTTTTAATTATACCGGTAAACTGGACAAATAGAGAGGTTGAATCTCCCTAACAGGGGCACAGACAGCAATAAAAATTGACAGGTGTTTTAATCCCTCTCTACTCTATCCAAAACTAGAATATAAAATATTGCCCTTTGTTACACTTTAACCGCTTCCAGACTGCCCACCGCATATATACTGCGGCAGGGCGGCCCATCTGCACAAAATCACGTACCTGTACTTGATTTTGTGTACGAAATCTGGGGCATAGCAAGTAAAAACACTACAAAATACCCAAAACAAATGCATGTGGAAATGTGAGTTTTCTATATGGGTATGTGAATGGGGCCCTACAACTGAGTGTCTCTGTCCACTCCCTCCTATTCACTTGTATAAAGATGGCCATACAGTATGCAATCTGATTGTGCAATCTCTGTACAGTTTCCTTTAGATTTGCCAGAACTATGGACACCTGAACAATCCATTTGTATCCAGATAGGCCCTTGTACTACATAGTTGATGGGAGATCTAATGGAGATTGTACTGTAATTAGATTGTATAGGGAGTAGGTGGAAGGTGCTATTGTAATGGGAGAGGTGTGATCCAGAGTGGTGAACACACCCTATCACACCCTCTTCTGTGATGCAACAAGGAAGTGAAGGCTTCTGGGAGATGACCTAACAGGAAGTGAAATCTAAGAGAATCTACAGAAAGTGCTGCCTCTAGGGTTCTTTCCATCCTTCTGCCATTTGCTCCCCCCCCCCATTGTATCCCTTCCCCTCCCTTCTCCCCTTTCCTAACTGGCGTTTATTTTCGCCCACATCTTCTGTCTTATTCCTCTCTACTTATTCTCTTTTTCCATTCTCATGGTAGGAATAGGTTTCTGTTACACATCTTTCATAGTTAATACTTACAGTCCCAGTCTTATGCCGCGTACACACGAGCGGACTTTACGGCGGACTTTGCCCGGCGGACTTTTCGACGTACTTTCCGACGGACTTTGTGAATGAACGGACTTGCCTACACACAATCCACCAAAGTCCGTCGAATTCGTACGTGATGACGTACGACCGGACTAAAACAAGGAAGTTCATAGCCAGTAGCCAATAGCTGCCCTAGCGTGGCTTTTTGTCCGTCAAACTAGCATACAGACGGCGGACTTTTCGACCGGACTCGATTTCAACGGATAAATTTTAAACAAGTTTCAAATCTAAGTCCGTCCAACTTTTGAGAAAACAAAGTCCGCTGGAGCCCACACACATCGAATTGTCCGACGAAATCCAGTCCGCCGGGCAAAGTCCGCCGTAAAGTCCACTCGTGTGTACGCGGCCTTAGAGCTTCATGAGCCTTGTGACATCACTTCTGACTGGTCTTATGCTTGAAGTTATATACTAGTTTTCCTCAATGAAGCACTGTCATGCTTGTTATCAAATTACGATAATGCTGTTTTTTGTGCCTTACTATCGTCAACATTCATCACATCAGGATTTCTGCTGTTCCCATGTGCCTTTATTGTGTTCAATGTCATGTGGCCTCCAGGCTCACTCTGTAATCTTTTCATTAACAACAATTTTGGCAAAAGAAAAGCATTTATCTGACAGTGGCACCCCACTAATGACATTTTACACATTTTTGTGTTCTCTTTTTAAGTTGAAATGAGTTGTGACAGAAAAAAAGAGAGGCAAATCCTAAAATGTGCATTTTCGTATGTTCTCATGAAATATATTTTTGTCTTTTCCTAATGGTATATTAAAGCAATAGAAAATTTAATAGGTAAAAGAATAAGAAAAACAGTGAAACCGAAGAGGGCTTGTATATAAATTAGTGACACCAACATTCACTGTAATGCCCCGTACACACGGTCGGATTTTCCGAAGGAAAATGTGTGATAGGACCTTGTTGTCGGAAATTCCGACCGTGTGTAGGCTCCATCACACATTTTCCATCGGATTTTAAGACACACAAAGTTTGAGAGCTTGCTATAAAATTTTCCAACAACAAAATCCGTTGTCGGAATTTCCAACCGTGTGTACACAAATCCGATGCACAAAGTGCCACGCATGCTCAGAATAAATAAAGAGATGAAAGCTATTGGCTACTGCCCCGTTTATAGTCCCGACGTACGTGTTTTACGTCACCACGTTTAGAATGATCGGATTTTACGACAACTTTGTGTGACCGTGTGTATGCAAGATAAGTTTGAGCCAACATCCGTCGGAAAAAATCCTAGGATTTTGTTGTCGGAATGTCCGATCAATGTCCGACCGTGTGTACAGGGCATTAGTGAAGCTTCCTGTTGAAGGTGTTTTATAATTACAATGAAAAATGTACCACCGGTGAATGTTTTGGTGCAGGTCACATTTGTTGGTTTATAATTTTGCCTTTAAATAAACCCCAAATCAAATTTTACAGTATGTTGTTACTGACAGGACCTTCAGGCAGGAAACTGCAACAAATTTGCTTAAGAAAACTGTATGCAGTGTGGCATTACACAAACATAGATTCTGGTTCGGTTCATACTGCCACAGCCAGCGGTGTGACTTTGCCAGGTGACTTCCTGGTGACTTGAGAACTACTTTGATAGAAGTACAGAATAGAAGGTGCGTTGAAGTAGTACAGAAACCTTTTCTGATGTCAGAGTGACTTCAGTAGTGCTAATTAAGACTCTCGTTGACTAACATGGGATTACACATGTCACGTGACTTGGGGTCTCACAAGTCGCGGCAGTGTGAACCAAGCCTAAGGGTTAACAAAGACTTTGATAAAACACTCCAAAAAAAAAGCAGGTTAGTTAGGTCGTAGCGTGTGTCTCACTCAGGAAGAAACACAAAAAGTTATATGTGGTAGTATCAAACAAAAGTCCAGTTGATAAAATTGAGTATTCTTTTTCAACAGATCTTATGGACAGTTGCGTTGCACATCTTTTTGCTACATTGACTCCACACAGTGCCGATACTTCACATGAAGAACCAGTGGGAAGGAACAGAATCAACTTTGATGTCACACAAACACTGGGTGCTAGCATAAAAGAAATTAAACATGACTGGGCAATAGACTAACCCTACAATATAAGTGAAAGAGAAATGCCTGCTGCCGATGGCTTATTGAGAATTGTCATAAATATGTCTGACTGGAAGAAATAGGACCACTGCATCCTGTCTTAATAAAACATGCCAATCAATACTTGCCAGCAAGAATTGTTTCTAACTTACCTTTATAATAAGAACTCTTAACAGGGCGAATGCATATGGCTGGAACAGTAAATCTCACTCTACAGGAATATTATATTGAGAAGACAACATGACAAGATTACCTCGACTTAGCACTGTTAACTCTGCATAATGAACTTGTATGTTTTTTTCCTCTGTCGACTGTTATGAAATGAGCACCAAGCATACCCTCACTTGTGGCATTTTCAGAAGAACATTTAACCTCTGAATAATAATGTGAATCTTGATTGTACTATACCTCCTATGTTACTTATAAAGTTAGTGTTTGGTATCGAGTTCCACTTGTGAATCTTATTGGTCTGGTGCGTTGAGATAAGCAGGAAATTAAATAAGATGAAGACAAAGAAAGGAATTTCTGCGAAACAGATGTCACGTGCAGTCATTTGTGGTTAAAGTGGACAGTAATGCTGTGTAGACCAAGCACTCAAGGTTGCTCCAGCAAGAAAAAAAAACATTGTGGACAATTCCTTGTGTTATCAAATCAATCTCAGTGCATGAAGCAGTATTCAGGGTTTCATAGAGTTGGCGTAGCAGCAAACCAAAAACACCCAGGCAATTAGCTTGCACATCCTTTGGTCTAAAACAGGGTCAATGGATGCTGTGCTGTGTCATAGTACCTAGACCATTAACAATGATAACACCTATTTTACAATCAAATATAATAATATTACATTTAAAAAAAAAAGGAAAAAATAATAGATAGCTGTATATAGTTCTAGTAAGATCAGATGTAATGTACTGCTGTTTTAAGCACTCTTAAGTGTAAAGTGCCATTCTTTGTTCCTTGAATTAGTCCATCTTCTTATTTAATTTCCACCTTTTTTGTAGACCTTGTAATTTATTTTTATTATTGTACATTTCTGTATACCTTTGCTGTTTTTCGCTGCTCCAATAATGTCATGCATAATTTTGCAGAATTGTTTTCTTATTTTTTACTCAGATATCACATTAGACATCTATGTGTGTCACTGTCATGTTTTGTCATATGTTGTATAGTATTGCGTAGTCTTGGTCCCATGTCTGTTTGGCAGGTTCCAAATGTCTATCTATTATGCATATGCTGTCTGCATTCTATGGTATTTCATGCTGCCTGTTAGGTGTACATAAACTTATATGGTATATGAATACTACAAAGTTTAAGTGGACTGATAAAGCTCTGGACTGTTATTAAAGCAAGCTAATGTGCATATTTGTCTATGTTAACTAATCCCCATTGAAAAGCCCCATGGGCCAGTTTACAATGATGAGGTAACATAACACAATAACAGTTTGAACTTTGGCACAAGCAAAGCAAATGAAGACTTAGCATGCATGTGTTCCAGGTTATGGTGACAGCATTGCATTGTTGTCAGTGAGTTGCAGTATGCGCATCAAAATATTGTAATGCCATAAAAATGCGCTAATGTATGTAGTGTTTGTATCAGTTTTGTCAGTATAATCACATGGGTCTCTTTATCTCTGCATGCCCTTGATCATGGAACTCGCCAGTGAAAATAAAACAATCTCCTGTCTCAAATCTGTCTCCAATCCTTACACATCCAAAATCATGGCACTGATTATGGATAATATTTGGTGCGAACAGATCCACAATTTCAAAGCTATATAATGAATAGTTTGCTAATAGTAAGGGTAAATCCAGCCAAAACTGATATTTTAGTTTCTGATAGACACTGGATTGTGAAAGCACGAGTCTAATCAAACCTTTTTTATAGAGTTTTGGGTAGAGTGTGGTAAGGGTTAGATGAGACTGAAGGCCACATTCACCTCAAAAAACCTTTTCTCCAGATACCACCAAATAAATAAATAAACAAACAAGATTGAATTTGGCAAAATTATGGCCGCGGCACCTTTATTGGTTTACATATTTCAATATACAGTAATACATTTTATATTTTAAATAATAAATTTCAGCATCACTTTAATGAAAACAAACATTATTAACTGCCCAGTTTTTAGAACTCAAGCAGCAAGGCATCAACATTGTACCATATACAAACGTCCCCCCTAGAAATCCAGGGTGACCTGACCACATAAAAAGTGCCTGTGACTGGGAAGGGAGGAAGCTCTTGTGCTGCTGCTCTGGTCCTGGGGGAAAAGGAATAAGCCCCACAGCAGCAGTTCTTAAATAACCTATCCCGGTTTCAAGAAAATTCCAATGATTCCCATTGGATCCTGAAATCTTCATTCCTATTTCTTAAAGAGACAGTAACCTTAACTATCTAACCTGCACAATAGCTAATAACTAATGTTTCTTATCCCAATACGAGGTGAGTGGCCACAGTTTCAAGCCGGTGGGGACCTAATTGTGCCCCCCCTTTTCATGAGACTGAAGGCCACACTCACCTCAAATAAACCTTTTCCCCAGAGACCACCAATTAAATAAACAAACAAGATTGAATTTACATATTTCAATATAATACATTTTATTTTAAATAATACATTTCAGCATCACTTTAATGAAAACAAACATTATTAACTGCCCAGTTGTTAGAACTCGAGCAGCAAGGCATCAACAGTGTACCATATATAAAAATGTCCCCACAAGCCGGGCCTGAAGTCAAGCCCGGCCCACCCCCTCCATGGCGGCCATTTCAATCCCCTACTGCAAGCCAAGGTTAAATATATCGTCACCAACATCCGAGAAGTGCACCACGTCTGGCCTGTACAGCCCCAGGATTCCACCTTCCAGATCCACGTGTTTATATGATACCCCACCGATCAAGGGCATGTATTTTTTCACTGCCCTGTTCACTCTCTTTCTCATCTTCTCCATCACTCTCCTCTGGGGTGAGGACAGCCAAGAAAGACGTGGAACAATCTCAGAAAACAAAATAGTAGTACCTGGGGAAATCAAGGTGAAACGGTGGAGATCCTGTTTTATCCTAAACAGCAAATCAAACGTTCTAATGTTTCCCAAGTCGTTGCCCCCTAAATGCACAACTAATATAGAGGGCGGGGGCCAAACCTGCAATAACCTGGATAAGTAACCTGGATAAGTGGAAGTATAATTGGTGCCACTGAAGACCTCTTACCCCTTTCCAAAATACATGAAAGGATTCCAGATGTAATGATAAATTTACAGAGAAAGTACGTTGAGCCACTTTTTTTCGCACCCAGTAAATAAAAAAATGTCCCAGAATCCATACATTGCGACGTAAATCTGAAAAATTAAACAAACAATACCTAAAAACATTTTGACCTCTACCTCCCCATTGCTTTAATGGCTGATTCTTCCCAACCCCTCCTGGCCGCCTCTGAAGCTGTGCCCATTCTAAAGGAATGGGAAGAGAACCTAAACTCGTGTAAACCCATGTGGCTGAGGCATTTACCCAAAAAAATATCAAATTGGTACTTTGTTAATTGTGTTAAATTCAAATGAACAAATAAATGCCCTGACACTGGGGGCCTGACCCCTAAAAACTCCTAAACTACCGATTAAGGGTACACTGATTTATTAACCTGAGTCCATAAATTAACCCACAAACCTCTCCCGCAAGGGTCAGTTTTGGAACGTTGCAACCAAATGTGAACTGCTGATTGTTCCACAAAAATATGCTCATGACATATACCCGAACTGCCCATTTTAGAACCTGGAATAAGCTCCAAAATGCGAAATGCCCCCAAAAAAGGGGAGGAAAAAGACAGTCCTAAACAGTAAAGCTTCATGTGCAGAAGCACAGACTGCTGGCGTTGCCGCTCCCAGAACACCTAAAATTTCTAATGAAACTGGCCTCCTGACATCGGGCACAGCCGTCATTGTTTTGTAACCTATGACCGCCTGTTTAACCGAGAAGTAAGACATACATAGGCTCCTCAACCCTAAGAAAAAAGAGAGACCTGCCAACGTCTTCACTAACTGACTGCAGGAGTAATGTTGTAGCATGAGGGAGGTCATGAAAGCCAAAACACTTCCTTCCGTTGGTCTGACAGCATCAAAACCCTGTCATTCACAAATGACAGCCAACAGTGGAATAACTCATCCAAGTCTTTGGAGCAACCGATCCTTGTAAAGCCTCTGACACCAGCTTCAGATTATCTGCCACAGGCTCTCCAGGCACCAGATGCCCTGCTCGTCTGCATCTGGAAGTAACTGACGAAAGCGGTCCATCTGAAACCGGGGCAAAGAATCAGCTATAATGTTCAAACTACCCGGAGTGTATTTAGCTTTTAACCATACGTTGTACTGAAGACATAAGAAAACAATCTGTCTCAAGACCTTAATTACAAATAAAGAACTAGAAGAAAGGCAATTCACCGCAAAAAGAACTCCCTTATTATCCGTTTCCACCAAATTCTCCTATTGGCAAAGCAGGGGCCCCAAAGCTACATAGCAACCAAAATTGGGAACAATTCCAAAAGGACTACATTCTTTGTGGCGTTTTTTCTAACCCAAGAATCAGGCCATGCCGCACAACACCAATGCGTCCCCCAAATTGCCGTAAAACCTTTGGAACTGGCCGCATCGGTGAACGAACGAAAATCCAGGGCAGACACAAATTCACTCTGAAAGAAAGACCGCCCATTATATGTATCCAGAAACTTAGCCCGCACCAACAAATCTTCTTTAAGGGGATTAGACAGTGTAATATGTGCAAACGCAGACTTGAGTCCTGATATAGAAAGGTACGAACGTCAAGAAAAAAATCTGACCTACCGGCATGATCCTGCGTGCAAAAGCTAAATAACCTAGGAGCGATTGCACGTCCTTCAGAATCACTTTCTTCTTTTTTTAAGAAACGTACCATCAAAAACTTTAATTTTGCAAGCTTTGCCTCAGGCAAACGGAATTCCATTCTGCGCGTATCTATGTAAATCCCCAAGAATTCTAGCGACGAGGTAGGCAAACATGTCTTTTCCTCTGCCAATGGCACCCCCAAAATCTTGGGCGATACTACAAAATGTTTGCAACAATTTTGCACAGAGATTAGAGTCAGGCGGTCCCACAAATAAAAAATCATCCAAAAAATGGATCACACTGTCCCTCCGTGACTGAAAACACACCACCCAATGAAGGAAGGTTTCGAAATAGGAACACGACAAGGAACATCCCATAGGTAGACACTTGTCAAAGAAAAAACAATCCTTAAAATGAAAACCTAGGGGACTGAATGCTTCCGGAAAGATTGGCATGAGGCAGAAAGCTGATTTTATATCAGCTTTAGCCATTAGAGCTCCCACCCCAAATGACCTGATTTTAATAATAGCGTCCTTGAACGTCGCATAAGAGATGGAGCATGAGGCTATGTCAATCTCTTAGTTTAGGGAATGCTCTTTCTGAAAAAAACAGGTGATGTATAAGGCTGAATGCATTGGGTTCCCACTTAGGCACCACCCCCAACGGAGAGATGCGAAAATTCTGAAAAGGCAGATCCCTAAACAGGCCCTCAATGCGCCCCTCATTGATTTCTTTAAACACCTTATCCCTAAATACCTGGGGAAAAATCCCAACAGACTTCAGATTACCCACCACCTCACATTCTTTACCTAAAAAGGGGGCAATGGAAAACCCTCTGCAAAACCTTTAGTGAGGAAAAACCACCTTCCCCTTGTTTGGGTACCTGTCCAACCATGGACACATTTTTTCCAGCCTCATTGGCATGCAGGCTTTTCTGAAAAATATGGCTAGGTGTGTTACTGGACCCGGCATTCGCATTCTTCTTGAAACACATGACCACCAGATGTGCTCCTGCGCAAAAGGTACATTCATGCCTATATTTGCAGGAGGCATTCAAGCGGCATTGGCTTTCATTGAAAGCAAAACAACAGCCTTGTCTATACGCTGTTTGTGAAAGGTTAACCTAGCCCTGCTTTGGAGTAGCTGACTTCTGGGGCGAAATCAAATTCAGCCACAAACCCACATCTTTCATTCCCCATCTAAGTGCCGGATGAATAGATAGTTTCTGTCTAAAAAACTCATAAATGTAGCACCCGAGCCAAAATTTTTGTACGCCTCCAAGATGTGATCCAAGTGCTGGAACATACAACCACACAACTCTGGGTGTTTCTCTGCCAACACGCCAGCATATATACAAAAGGCTTGTAGCTTGTATGCCTGTCCTCCTCCTGCTTCTCTTCCCCCCTTCTGTCTGCTACATAGCATCCTTGTGAAAAGGGAGGAGTGACAATATTTCTATAAAATCACCCTTCCATATCTTCTCTTTAACAGACTGACTCAAATGATAACCTAGGGGTGAAATTTCACATGTTAAAACCTCCTTCATGCAAGCTTCAGGGACATTGTTCCTAACAGGCACAGCAGCATTCACTGATTCAGGAAATAATACCTTGCTCTGCATCTCACTGTCCATTACATTGTGCTGAGAGAATGAAAAAGTGGGCATTAATTAAGTGCCCACGGCATGGGGACTGTGGCTGGCAAAAGAAATATTTAAAAAAAAAAAATAATAATTTGTTGGTTACTGTTCCTTTAAGAAATGGAATATGAGAGGCATGTTAAAAAAAAAAAAAAAAAATCAACGTGACCTACGGGCGGGAAAAACACGTGTATTGTGGAATAATACACGTGTTCTGGGGGCTATATAAGACCCCCGCACTCAGGTTTCCAGTCACTGTTGTCCCCACAGCGGCTTGACGAGCTCAGCTCAGCTCCATAGGTTCTAGGTTACAGGAGCTCGTCTGCCGTTTAGGTCATGAAGACGCTTGTGAGGAGGGTCCTTGAGAGGGCGGCGTCGGAGGGGGGTGAGGAATGGCTTATGAAATGCCTGGCTGAATTTGAAGCGGACCCGGCGGAGGAAGCGGGCATGAGAGACCCAGAAGATTGTACGCCGGCCCCAGCCGCAATTGACATGCAGAGCCTATCACCACCAGCGAGCAGTCCAGCGACTCACCTGAGAGCAGCAAGCAGGCAGCGACGAAGCCGCCCGCCGGAGCGTCCGGCTATGGCAGCTTCTGAAGGAAGAACGGAGTCCCGCCCAGCTGAAGAGGTTACTGCGGATGATGTCATGCCGCCTCAACGCTGTGGAGGCCGTGTCCGCAAGAAGAAGAGGAATTTCTCTCCGTCGCCTCTTCGTAAAGGGGGGCGGGGTAATACTCATCTATCCCCGCCTCGCGGGGATAATCTCTCTTTTTCTCCACAGGTTACTAGGCAAGCTGTTGCCATGGCGACGGGTTCGAGAGTGTCCAGGCTTGATCAGCTGGACGAAAGGATGTCAGAAGCCCGTATTGAAACAGCTGCAGCAGATAGACAATTTCAACAGACACCTGATCTTCAATCTACCACAGGAACACCCCCTGCTGGTGAGTCAGCACAACAACTTTTCATAACCCAACTTTTTGATTCTTTGTCTAAATTTACAGCTTCTTTAGGTAATACAAATTTATCTGCACCTGTTATTTCACCAGCTAATGTTTGGTCACATAATACTTCATCATCTGTCAATTCACATGATATGGTTAACACGAATGTGGTTAATAATACCCAAGATTGTGTTACTAAGGCACATATACTGTCCCCTGTGCCGGAAACATGTTTTAAGGAAGTATTACCTTGCGAGATGTCTCCGTTAGGTTTTCATTTAACTTCAAATATAAAAGAAAAAATATGGAAAGGTGAATTCATTGATCTTTTGACATTATTACCTAGCAACAAGGAGTTACCTTTTAAATATGATAAACGGAACGATGATGAGGATAGACGCCGTACAGCTCCAAAATCTTTTCATAACTGGTTGCAAGCATTCTGTATTTTTTCAGCAATAATGGGCGAAAAGTTCCCGGAAAAATGTAGTGGTTTATTCCAACATCTAGAAAACATTTTGGAAGCTTATAGAAATTTTGGCGGTTTTGGTTGGTACAACTATGATGAATCATTCCGCCAAAAAATGGCTGTCTTCCCTTCTTTGAAGTGGGGAATGAAGGATGTTGGCTTATGGTTAAACTTAATTCTTCACACGTCATCAGTCTATAAAAAAGGCATTTGTTATGCATATAACGAGTCACAGTGTAAATGGTCAGCTTCGTGCCGTTATAAGCATGAATGTTCTTTTTGTTTCGGGACTCATCCTTTAGTGAAATGTTTTAAAAGAAGTTATTCCAATGTGCAATCCCGGGACAATTCAAAAAGCTCACACGCCAGTGAGGCTGGAAAACATGTACCCGTGGCTACTTCTGTACCCAGACAAGGAGAAAGCGGGAATTTTAATTAACGGTTTTACTTTCGGTTTTAAACTCCCTGTTTTTTCTGGTAATGGGTGCCATGTAGTGGATAATCTGAAATCAGTCTTTCTTCATAGACAGGTGGTTAGGAAAAAGTTGATCAAAGAGATCATAGCTGGTCGGGTAGCCGGTCCTTTCGTTTCTCCACCTTTCGAAAATTTTCGTATATCCCCATTAGGTTTAGTGCCAAAAAAAGAACCAAACTCTTATCGTCTTATTCATCATCTTTCCTTTCCTAAAGGTAACTCTTTAAATGATGAAATTGACGATTCTTTATCATCGGTTAAATATGCTAGTTTTGACGACGCTGTTTCATTAATAAAAAAATTTGGGATTGGAGCCTTGTTAGCTAAATCAGATATCAAGGCTGCTTTTAGATTATTACCCATTGCACCGGAGTCCTTTAATTCTTTAGGTTTTTGTTTCGAAGGTTATTTTTTCTATGACATGTGTCTACCAATGGGTTGCTCTTTATCATGTCAGTATTTTGAGACGTTTGCTACCTTTTTGCAATGGGTTATTTTGCATGTTTCAGGTTCGGAAGGAATAATCCATTACTTGGATGATTTCCTGTTTATAGGACCGCCTGATTCCCCAATTTGCGCTCTGCTGTTGCAATTATTTTTAGCTATCTCTAACAATTTTGGAATTCCTATTGCTGATGAAAAAACGGTTCTTCCTTCTCCGGTTATCGAATTTTTAGGTATTACGATCGATACTGTTTTATTTCAGTTTCAACTTCCCGTGTTAAAGATTAATAGGATTCAGGAGTTGATCTGTCTCTTTTTGCGCAGGAAAAAGGTTTTGCTGAAAGAACTTCAATCCTTTTTAGGATTGTTGGCTTTTGCGTCTCGAGTTATGCCAGTTGGCAGAATATTTTCAAGAAGACTGTCTATGGCTATGTCGGGGTTTAAATCTCCTTTTTCACATATTCGGCTTACCAATGATCTTAAAGATGATCTATTGGTATGGTCTCAATTTCTTTTAGATTACAATGGTCGTACGTTTTTTCAGGAAGAACTCGTTTTTTCAGCTGATATGGAGTTGTTTACTGATTCTGCAGGATCATTGGGTTTCGCAGCAATATGGCGCACTCATTGGTGCTCTGGTTCTTGGCCTCCTTTTTGGGTTTCTACAAAAGCCACGAAGAATATTGTGTTACTGGAGCTTTTTCCGATTGTTGTGGCTTTTGAGCTATGGGGTGAATTTTTCACAAACAAGCGAATTCTGATTCATTCTGATAACAAAGGAGTACTTTTTGCAATAAACTGCCTATCTTCTAAATCCATTTCTGTCATAAAACTTTTGCGTTACTTTGTATTTTTATGTTTAAAATGGAATATTTGGGTTAAGGCAAAATATGTTCCTGGTAAGCAGAATGAGATAGCAGATGCATTATCTCGTTTTCAGATGGCTCGTTTCAGGCAGCTTTTTCCCGAAGCGGACCTAGTTGGTTACACATGCCCAAATCATCTATGGGATTTGATTTAACCCCTGTCTGTTCAGCTATTCAGCATTCTTTAGCTCCTAGAACATGGACCGAATATTTGGTTGCATGGAAAAAATGGCTATTGTTTAATGATGCAATGGGCTTCTCCGGTTGTTCACCAACGGAACAAACAGTTTTAGCATATTTTTGTTTTCTTATGCAAAAGAATTTTTCTTATAATCATATTAACAAAAGCTTGGCTGGAATTTCCTTTTTCTTAAAACTTCATAACTTGCCAGTTTGCACGAGTTTCTTTACGGTTCGCCAAGCTCTTAAAGGTTATAAGAAAAAAACGTTCACACCGGATATGCGTAGGCCTATTTCATTGGATATATTACGGGATATTTGTTTAGTGACGCCTAAAGTATGCAATTCAGAATATGAAGCGATATTACTTCATTCAGCCTTTGTTTTAATTTTCTTTGCTGCGCTTCGAATTTCAGAGATGGTCCCGGCTAACAAAAAAGGTAATTCTGGGTTATTCTTTAACGAAGTATTAATTTCACCAGGTAAAGTACAAGTTTTTATAAGTCGATCTAAGACGGACGTGCATGGTAGAGGTAATTGGCTCAGTCTATATGCCTGTGGTGACTCTATTATTTGTCCTTATGTAACCCTTTCTACATATATCTCTATTCGTCCTTTGTGTTCGGGTAATTTTTTAGTTCACTTGGATCATTCCCCTCTTACTAAATTTCAATTTTCCGTTTTATTACGTCGTTGTTTATCTCATTTAGGTCTCTCTCATCTTAATTTTTCGTCACATTCTTTTCGCATTGGAGCCGCCACAGAAGCAGCTAGATTGGGTCTTGAGGATACAGTCATTATGAAATTAGGGAGGTGGGAGTCCAAGAGGTATAATTTATATGTTCGCCCTAATTTATGTCTTTGATTTCATAGGTCGCAAGTCTTACATTTGGATCATTGGACATTCGTTTGTTTATTGGGCTCACAAAAGAGCAGGTCAACGTTGTTATACTTCCAATTTATCTTTACCCCATGCTTCTTTTAAAGTTCTTTGGAAGGGCATTCGTGGGCTTCAATGGAACAATCTTTTCTGTCATCTCTCTGCATTATCTCAGCGATGGCCCTCTCCTGATATATTGATAATTCATTTAGGGGGTAATGATGTAGGTAAACAATCCACTTTGGATTTAATTTTTATGATGAAACAGGATTTACATCGCATACATCTTTCTTTTCCGGGTACTCGGGTACTATTTTCAGAAATGGTGCCACGTCTTGTATGGTTGTCTTCCCCAGAGACAAAGCCTTTGGAGAAGATTAGAAGACGTGTGAACCATTCTATTGCAAAATTTATGCCTTTTTTAGATAGTTTTTCTTTCAGACATGTCGATTTGGAAGGAGGTTTTTCAGGCCTTTACCGACAAGACGGAGTTCACTTGTCGGATGTAGGCTTGGATATATTTAATTTAGATTTGCAAAACATGATTGAGATGGCCGCGGTGGTGGGGTAGGCCGTTTTTTGTTTTTGCTAAAACACAAACGGCTGGTGGGGACTTTGAAGAAGGTTTTATTTATGGTACTTGCTCGAGTTCTATAACTGAGTGAGATATTGATATATGTTTTATTGAAAATATTAATTAAATGAACAAATAAATAAATAAATATAAGAAAAAGAAAATTTAAAAGAATTTATTTATGTTTTAATTATAAAGTTTATTTATACCAATAAAGGTGCCGCGGCCATTTATCACCATTAAATAAGTCTGAGTGTGGATTATTCTTTATTTAAGATTCTTTTGTACAGCCTACATTCCCATGAAAAAGTGGGCATTAATTAAGTGCCCACGGCATGGGGACTGTGGCTGGCAAAAGAAATATTTAAAAAAAAAAAAAAAATAATTTGTTGGTTACTGTTCCTTTAAGAAATGGAATATGAGAGGCATGTTAAAAAAAAAAAAAAAAAAAAAAAATCAACGTGACCTACGGGCGGGAAAAACACGTGTATTGTGGAATAATACACGTGTTCTGGGGGCTATATAAGACCCCCGCACTCAGGTTTCCAGTCACTGTTGTCCCCACAGCGGCTTGACGAGCTCCCCATCCCTCCCACCCTTGTCGCAGCACCGTTTATGTGGTTTGTCACCCTTGGATCAAGGGGGGACTTTGAAGAAGGTTTTATTTATGGTACTCGCTCGAGTTCTATAACTGAGTGAGATATTGATATATGTTTTATTGAAAATATTAATTAAATGAACAAATAAATAAATAAATATAAGAAAAAGAAAATTTAAAAGAATTTATTTATGTTTTAATTATAAAGTTTATTTATACCAATAAAGGTGCCGCGGCCATTTATCACCATTAAATAAGTCTGAGTGTGGATTATTCTTTATTTAAGATTCTTTTGTACAGCCTACATTCCCATGAATGAGAAGGATAGCCAGCAGCCATAGAAGGGGCAGAGAAAGATACAGAAGGTGAAGGAGCTGGAACAGAGTTAAACATAGGTGATAAGTGTTTTACCAGAGAAGACAGAGACACAGCCAATTCAGAAAAAGCAGTAAAATTAGCTGACTCACCAGCTGCTGGAGATTGCCTCACCTGCTGAGCAATCCCCTCCAGCCGCACACTTGGATCAGGGACCTGTGGACTCTGCACCACCAAGGACAGATGCTGTCTGTCACCTGCATACACTCTCTCCTGCTG
This sequence comes from Lithobates clamitans, assembly GCA_037952925.1. Classification (NCBI taxonomy): domain Eukaryota; kingdom Metazoa; phylum Chordata; class Amphibia; order Anura; family Ranidae; genus Lithobates; species Lithobates clamitans. The sequence continues at coordinate 3,418,847 of JBBGZY010000137.1, read as the reverse complement.
ATGAGACGTCTCCTCCTGTGTGCTAGGGACCCGTGGCGACGGCGGCGGGCCCCCACTTTCTATTTTTGCGGGCTGTCTGGTACTGCCCCGCTTGCCTCTTCTACTCACCGGTGACGGAGAAACAGTCTGTTTCTTCACTAATTGTGCCCCCCTCCCCTTTTCATTCTCTGCCAAATTTATGGATGGCCAATACATAGAAAGGGGGCCATTCAATGAGTAATATTGAAATGTTTACCACCAGGGGTAAAAAAAAAAAATGGAAATGACTATTGAATATAAGAACTGTTATTCAAAATTATTTAACAGAGTTGCAAAGGCCCTTTATTGTTATCTGGCCAGATATAAGCTATATGTCTCTAGTAATCCAATATTTGCATACTGTGATAAAGCTGCAGCACCCATTTCTACAGGTCTGTACATTCATCTGACATTTCCTGCTCTGCAGCTGGAACTGGAAATGCCAGATCAAGGCATGAACCTCTCATAAGATTTGTACATTCACATATTCAGAGGCGGCTCTCTAATTAGGCAAATTAGGCCTTTGCCTAAGGCCTCGCAATCTAAGGGGCCTCGCAAAAGCCTAATTTGCCTGTAGCTCAACCTCCCCAGAATAGTCCTGGTGAATCAGAGTCCCTGCATGACCGTGGGGTGTCTTGGTTCCCACGAGCAACGCTTCGTATGGCAGCCGCAAAGTGGCATCTCTCCCCGGCTGACACACACATACGGAGCTCTGCGCACTGACCCCGCCCCCTCCTCCTCCTGCTGTGATGTTTTCCTGGACACAGAAGAGGAGGCGGGGAAAAAGCACGGCCATGCATAGGGGCGGGGATGCAATTGCCCCCTGGGCTGCTCTAATGTCCTGCACAAAGGCCGCTGAGCTGGCCGAGGGTGGCTGCTCGGGTGGAGGGCACGGCCGGATTCAGTACTGCAAGCCAGCGATGAGCTCTGTCACAGGGCTGACAGTCTGTGTTAGCCCCGCCCCGCCCCTCCCTCCTGCACACGAAGCTCTGGCAGAGGCTGGATGGATCTGCTTTTTCTTTCCCCGCCCACACTCTGTGCAGCCCCGCCCACACTCCGGGCAGCCTGTGTGCTGTCTGTGAAGAGGATGTGTGAGCAACCACAGTCTTTGAAAAAAAAAAAAAAACAAGTGAGCCTCCTGGGACTAGTGTCTATTGCATCCAAGTAAGTGACAAGTGAGCTTCTCCTCCCTCCCTCCCTTCCTGCTGTCTCTTCCCCTCTCTGCAGCTTAAGTGTTATATTACAGCCTGTGACAGTACCTTGCCCTCCTAGATGTTATGATGTGGGTTCACACTGGCATGCTGCAGTGCTGGTGTACTGGCAGTCTTCCTGCATGTTACCCCCCCGGTCCCATAGACTTCTATTAGGTTGTACATTTTTGCTGCATGTTCTGAAAGTGCACAAGAAGTCCTGCATGCTGCATCTTGAGGCGATTCAGTTCGCATTTGCAGCGCTTTATAAATCATTCATTCATTCATTCATTCATTCATCTTTGGTGCAATTCGAGAAAATGCAGCAAAACGCACAATCTAATTAGAAGTCTGAAGGACTGCGGCTATGGAAAACCACTCCCTGTATATAAAATGTATAGATTCATGCACTGCATTAATCTATCCACGGCCACCGTGGCTACCCCCTGTTCAGGCGTCTGTACCCACTGCATGTCCCACAGCTCGCCACCATCACCCACTGCCTGACCCGTCACCAAGATGGGGTAAGTGTCAGACAGCAAGTGGGCGGAGGGGGTGTCACAGTGGCTGCATTTGATGGGGGCACAGTGGCTGCATTTGATGGGGGCACAGTGGCTGCAATTGATGGTTTTTTTTCAGTTTGCTTGCCTACCCCCTACCTTCAGTCTCTGACCATCTCTTGTATCATGTCCGCAGTTCGATCATCTATTGTATAATTTACGCAGTCTCTGACCATCTCTTGTATCATGTCTGCAGTCTCTGACCATCTCTTGTATCATGCCCGCAGTTTCTGACCATCTATTGTATAATTCCTGCAGTCTCTGACTATCTCTTGTATCATGTCTGCACAGACCTTTTTCTGTATCATATCTGCACAGCCTCTGACCATCTACTTTATTGTGTCTGCAGTCTCTGGGGGGGGGGGGTTGTTACAGAGGAGTCAAGAGCTGGAGCACTGCTAGGAGGGGGGTCACAAGAGGAGTTGGACTTGTGTGGAGTAGGATAATATAGGATGAAACTAGAGCCACCAAGCTGGAGCCCAGAGAGGACCGTCTGGCTGAGCCCTGTACGGTGCACCTGAGATGAGGTCAGTGACAGTGCTGCAAGGATAGTCTGATGGGGGTCAGTGATGTAAGGGGGAGTGAATACAGTAAGGTAAGGGGGCACTGATATAAAGGTTCCCCCTTATATTAGTACCCCCCCCCTTTTACCTTAGTGTATTCACTCTGCGGGTGGTCTGTGGTCACCAGCGTATTCCCCACATTGGAGTTCTCATTTTAAATGCAAGTTGGAACTCCACGGACCCTGATAAAAAGGGGAACTCTGATGTAAATGGGAATGCTGTACACTCTGATATAAGGTGATCTCTGGTCACCAGAGCCCCCCTTACTTTAGTGTTCCCCCTTACTCCAGTCTGCAGCATTTCCCCTTGCACTGTAAGGGGGAATCTTGCAGACTCTGATGTAAGGGGGAACTCTGTGCTGGGTTATATTAACCTGAGCTTTATGTGAATGAAGAAATATGATTTTTGACTTTTTTTTTACTACTACTACTACACATTACTAGTAGCAGCTGCACAAATTGTATTTATATTTGTGTGCATGTAATATATATATGTTTAATGATAATTTGCTAGAGAAAATTCTAGAAACTGTGAAATTATAGTTCATAGTGTTTAAGGCTTTTAATATATACAATTTATACAGTTCATTTTTATTGCTTTAATTATTTTTCCCATTATGGGAGTGAATGGGGCCTCATGTCTAGGTTTTGCCTAAGGCCTCACAAAGCCTAGAGCCGCCTCTGCACATATTGGAGCTCAGGAGGAAGATCACAATGGAGTGCAATCAGAGACATAAAATACTAGTTGTAATAAAAAATAAAAACCTACCAAACTGACAATACTCAACTTTACATATGGAATAGCTCAGCCCTGCTTTTGACCAGAAGTCTTTCTAACCCCAAGGTTCTCAAAACCCAGACACCATTGTGCAAGCAATGTGGAACTCCTAAGAATTGTTTAGGTTCCTGCAAATGAATCCTAAAATAGAATGTGACCTTCGTTAACCACTTATCTACCATCACTGTTTATAAAGGGCAGCTGGTAGACCAGGATTTGAAAAACACTCCCAACTGATATACAGTAGCATCCAGGTGTGTGTTTTTGAATTGTAGAACTGGCGATGGGTTTTTAGGTGCAAGGAGACCACAGGCAATACTGGTCATTAGTCCTTTGCCTTTTACCTGCCAGCTTCCAGAGTTTAGTTGCCTTTTAAGAGCTGCTCCAACATGCTGTAATAGTATTACATCTATGTAGCATTTTCTAAATATTAACCAATGTACCCCATGGAAACTTCATACCTCCACATCCACTTTTCTACACTAACGTGTTATGCACGCTGCAGGTTCTTCTATTTATGGGCATGTACATATTTAGTGATTTTAATCAGGACCAAAGAATAAATATGTCACCGGCACAGCTCAGATCCTTATTGCAAAATCCAAATATTTATTAAGAGATCACATGACAATGCAAGTCAGTACAATGTCATAAAGCTGTACAGGATCCCTTTGTCAGGCACATGATGACAACAGGGGTCTTGTGCTTTTCCAAAACGTTGCATCGTCAAAAGACCAGACGTTGTAAAAATATACGTGTTGTGCTGGCAACACATTTTCCATACAACTATCAGTTCACAGTCACTGCTGCATCCCACACCTACAAGGTTCATTCCAGTATGGTGTGTGAAGGGAAAATATTGATCGATAAATGTGTCAAAAGTCCCAGAAAAATGACGGAATACTTTATATTGGCTTTATATTAGCGTAGTCACAGGGACAACAAAGTGAAGATGAGTACCTTGAGGGAAGTAAAATTTTGCTTAGGGTCCCAAAAAATGTTGATCTGTTCTGTCTATATGACTGCATGACACTAGAAAAACTAAAACAAGAGTAGTATTAATGGTTTCTTTGGAGGAAATAATTGCTTTCCCGAAAAATATTATTGCCTAATCGGTCTCAAAACTGCGGCCTGGAGGCTGGATGTGGCCCTTTGCTTGCCTTTATCCTGCCCTTGGGGCACTATTCCTCTCACTGACATTAGCATTGAGACATAGGTCCTGTCACTGACACCAACGGTGGGACACTATTCCTCTCACTGACATTAATTATGGGGCACTATTTCCCTAATACCAAAAATAGGGCATTGTTCACTCCCACTGATGCCAGGATATTTTTGGACCCTAATCCTTTTGCTTGTTGACCAAGTCCTACTTTTGACTGAACATGCAGTCACAACCTTTGTGCTCTAATGCGTCATGGAGGGAATGCAATGAGTTGGAGGAGAGGAATGAAATTCCAATGGCTTCCTTAATGCACAGGACCCACGGATCCTAAAGCTCAGATTTTACATAAAATTCTGTCAGCTGACCCTACTGGGCGACTTGGGTTTAGGTAAACAAATAAAGATGATTATTGATTCTTTATTCTCATCTATAGTTTTCCCAGGTTTAATCTGTCATTCAATCTTCATTACTTTGCCTTTTGGCTATCCTCTGGTCATTGGTAATTAACACAAGGGATTAATCCCCCTTCTAGATCTCACAAGATGCGACTTGAACAGTCACCACTCTGACTTAAAAGTGGTATGTGATACTTGTGGGATGAGCCATAAGGGTTAACCGACCACAACGGACTACCAGAGAAACAGCATACAGTCTTGTATCCACAGTGGAGGAACTGCACCACTGGCCACTGGCCACATTATGTGCACTCTTTTAGGATATAGAATATACCTACCTGCCCTCACCTTAATGAACGTTGCTGGTCTCTAGGAAGGCTGATGCTACTGGTCCACAGATGCGCTGAAAGACTGGAGCCATGCCTGGGAGTATTTGTTTAAAAAATCCATCAGTAGTAACCACTACAAACAGCAAACCACATATCCCTCTGTGGTGTACCACAAATAGCAGAAGCAATTACACATTGCTAACAGGTAAGGACTAAGGAAACGTAACTAAGCAGATCCTGATTTTCATTTCCACATCAAGGTCAGCATAGAGATAAACCAATAGCAGTCATAGTACTGTTGAGTCAATGTAATCACAGGTAAACAGCGCAGGTTAATAGTCATCAGACAATTAGCACTAGCAGGTTAAACTTACCTTAGACACATGTACCGCAAAAAAGGTCCATACCACAACAAAGCATTAAGGCCAGGTTTACACTGGTGCAACACGACAGCCGTCCTAGTTTGTATCCGACTTTGCCCTGCGACTTGAAGCTGACATACATGCGAATTTCAATGAACAGGGATCCAACTTGGATCCCCACCAATATCAGTCACTGTGTTTGGTATGAATCTTGAGGGGGAACCCTGCGCCAAATTTTAAACAAAAAATCGGCATGGGTTCCCCCTCCAAAAGCATACCAGACCCTTCGGAACACCGAAAAAAGGGCGTGGGGGTCCCCCCAAAATCCATACCAGACCCTTATCCGAGCACGCAGCCCGACTGGTCAGGAAAAGGGGATGGGGATGAGCGAGCGCCCCCCCGAACCGTACCAGGCCGCATGCCCTCAACATGGGGGGTGGGTGCTTTGGGGCAGGGGGGTGCCCCACCCCAAAGCACCTTGTCCCCATGTTGATGAGGACAAGGGCCTCTTCCTGACAACCCTGAGTATGGAGTACATTGTACCCCTACCCATTCACCTGGGGGAAAAAAGTGTCAATAAAAAAAAACGCACTAGACAGGGTTTTAAAGTAATTTATTAGGAAGCTCCGAGGGTCTTCTTCTGACTTGGGGGTCTCTTCCACGCTCTCCGGCCTCTTCTCTGCGCTCTCCGGTTCTTCTCTCGCTCTCCGGTGTCTTCTGCTGGGCTCCTCCTCTATCTTCTGCTCCTTTGCTGGCTCTTTTGCTAGCGTTGGCCCGGTCTTTTCCGTCATCTTCTTCCCTCCGGTCTTCTTCTGATGTTGACGCAACGCTCTCTCCTGCTGTAATGCCGCGTGCACGGTGCGCAGCGACTTATATAGGCATTGGGAGTGGTCACTGGGTGATGTCACCCGATGACCCCGCCCCTTATGATATCACCGCCCCATCATGCCCGGGCCGTGACGTCATAAGGGGCAAGGCCATCGGGTGACATCACCCGGTGACCACGCCCCATGCCTATATAAGTTGTTGCGCACCGCGCACACTGCATTACAGCGGGTCTCCCGGATTCTGATAATCCCCCCGCCCGCAGACCCTGACAACCAATGGCCAGGGTTGTCGGGAAAAGGCCCTTGTCCTCATCAACATGGGGACGAGGTGCTTTGGGGTGGGGGGGCCGCAGGGTGCCCCCCTGCCCTAAAGCACCCACCCGCCATGTTGAGGGCATGCGGCCTGGTACGGTTCAGGGGGGGGGGCGCTCGTTCATCCCCACCACTTTTCCTGACCCTTGGATAAGGGTCTGGTATGGATTTTGGGGGGACTCCTTAAAATCCATACCAGACCCAAGGGTCTGGAATGCCCTTGGAGGGGGAGCCAATGCCGGTTTTATATTTAAAATTTGGCATGGAGTTCGCCCTCAAGATCATCAGAGCACAAGTCGCATGCCAAAGTCGGATCATGCAAGACGGTGATCCGACTTCAATGAGAGTCAATGGGCTGAAGTAGGATCAAAGTCAGATCAAAGTAGTACAGGGAGCATTTTCAAAGTCGGACCAACATGTGTCAGGCCAGTTAAGACGGCTCCCATAGGGAAACATTGATTTTCACATGTCATGCGACATCCCAATCTCGGAGCGTTTGTCACACTAGTGTGAACCCGGCCTAATACACAATAAGCCCAGCCTGCAGGGCCAGGCCCTGCGTTAATAGGAAAGGCTCAGCACCACCTGAAATCAGCCTAAGCATTAGCAATACTGCAGACACAGACCACAACCTGTGAAGCATTCGTGAACAGAATGGCACAATGGACAGCCCGTAAAATTCACATGTGTGATATACGCTTTCAGTGGTGCAAGCTAACAGCATACCTGCAGACAATAAGCCAAGCCTGTAGGACCAGGCCTTGCTGAGTTAATAGGAAGGCTTTAGCCCAGCACAGCACACCTGCTATCAGCAATAGCAGTAATGTAGACACAAATCACAACCTGTGAGGCAATAGTAAACAGACTGAAACTATGGACGGGCCAGAAAATTTGCATGTGTGACATATGCTTACAGCAGTAACTGAATACTATGGATTTGTGCACCATGTGGTGCCTTACCACCTGCACGCTTCATGGTCAAACCGGAAGTCCAATGAATGTCCCTCCTTTGAGTCATGATGAAGCAGCAATCCCTGGAGACCAGATACCATCATCCCCTTATCCTGGATCTTGAGGGGGGGGGGGTCTCCCCCATATAGGCGTTTGTGTCAACCTGTACAGCAGGGAGATTTGTCACAGGAGAGGCTTGAACCTGTGCGGCTTGGCCAGATGAATCCGGCAAGGTGAGAGAAAAGAAAAATCCTGCTTTCAACAGTAGCATAACTGGCTGTAGCAGTGAGCAAAAAAAAGAGATCGTGACCTGCAGGGAGGAGACTTACTTATATAGTATAACCGATCCTGGAATAGGGCAGGGGCAGAGCCTACCCATAGGTATATGCTGTCATGCTGTGTCAGGAAAGACATATTTGCAATGGAGTGTTTAAAGGCAGAAAAAAATCTTAGAAGTACATTTTTGAGAGGAGCTTTTGGGCAGAAAAAATGCTTAACGCTCATAGACGTGGCATTAAGGACTGTTCGGCATTTTCAAGTGTACATTGAAAAATGAACAGAGGGAAATGTTTTGGAAGAAAACGCTTATAGAAGCAAATGTCCATCAACTCTTTTAAACTCATGAGCACATTTTCTGCTGTTTTTTTCTGCCAGAGGTTCTGACATTTTTTCTGCTCCTAGTGTGCATGGACCATACCTATAACCACCAATGAAAAGCGTAAATCGCCACTCATCATCAATTCCAAATATGCATTTCTCTTTTACTGCTGGAGGGGATCTGCAATCCAGCAAGCACAACTCACTCCCCAATACCAATGTAACCAGTGAGATGCACTTTCCAGTAAAAAGAAAATGACTTTCAGCATTTACGCCAGCTTTGTGTGCACATTACCCCTCGGTGACCTGGCTCTAGTAAATATACTTTAACTCCCTTTGTTCTTTAAGTGATACAGAATATGTATATAACCCTCCTACTAACAAGTGTCCACTATATGAGCAGTAACTCCTCAGTGACCAATGTCCAAAAAATGTGCAATAACCCCTCAATAACTATGCTCCAATGTACAAGTTATGCATTACTCCACTCTGTAACAGCTCCGCAGTATATGCACATTACCTGCTCAATGACTGGTCCCCGGAATATGTGCATAAGCTTCTTAGTCTCCAGACTATGTTTATTTACACCTCAGTGACCAGTCTCCAGATAATGTGTATTAGACCTTCAGTAACCAGTCTCTTGTGTATGAGCATTATGTGGCATAAGCCGCGCTGGACCCCCAGGTTTAGAAGATATGCTTTGGCTCTGCTGCTTGGTGTGTTGGCTCTAGCAAAAAAAAAAAAAAAAAAGAGAAGATCCCTCCCACTCCAGAGTGCTTACATAAGGTAAGTACCTACTGATACTGATGAACAATTTAGCTACCACTGACCACCAACGTAAGGGTGTAGTTCACCATTTACCACTAACATAAAGGGGAACTACACCACCAAGCACCAATGTAAAAGGGCACTTAAACTAACCACCAATCTAAAGAGACACTATACCACTATACTCCAAAGTAAGGGGGCATTACACTGACTAACATTGGAAGGCAGCACTTTCCCACTGACCACCAGCATAAAGAGGCACTGGTGCTGACCACCAATTTTAGGGGACCTCCACCACTAACCATCATTGTAGGGGGGCACCTCATCACTGTCCACTAACATAAGTGGATCTTTTACCAGCGACTAGTATTATTCAGAGGCAATACACCAATAACCACTAAGGTAAGGGGGGCACTACACCACTGAACACCAATATTAGGGGGCAATACACTGGCCAGAAATGTAAGGAAGCCTCCCTCAAATAACAACTAATATAAGGGGGACTTCTTCACTGATCACCAATGTAAGAGTATCACGTACCTGATTGAGGCCGAGCTGACGGGAGGGCTTACCCTTACACCTCCTGTCCTGTTTCTCCTGAAGGTGGTGACGGGCTATAACAGGGCACGGAGTGGCACGGGTGCCTGGTTGGAGTTCCTGGACAGAAGGTACTTGCAGCAGGTGCCAAGCAGCGGGCAGGTTTGTGGACTGGCAGATGCGGATACATGCCAACAGGTGCAGAACAGCAGGCAGACTGGCAGGTGCAGGTACACAGCAACAGTTGCAGGATAGCAGACGGTACAGAATCGGATCCAGAGATAAGTCAGGGCTAAGCCAGGGTCAGTATTGAACAGAGAAGGCACCGAAATGGTAGGAAAAAAGGCAGAGTCGGGTCACAAGCCGGGTCAGCAATGAGGTATCAGTAATGAGCAGAATCAAACAGGCCAGGTATGCACAGGAACAAGCATAAGATCAGGTCACAAATGGGTGAAGCTGATCTTCTGGCCTATGGAGCCAGTTTAAATAGGCAAGAGGGCACCAATATTCACGCACGCTTACACTAATGCGCACGTTAGCGATTCAGAAATGTCTTGTTGTCACTTGCGAATTCTTATGCGCATGCATGCAAGTTACGGAACTTCTAATTGTCACTCGAGAATTCTTATTAGCAAGAGCACATCTTCATGCACGTCTTAGTGCATGACTATGCATAAGATTTCCCTGACAAAGAGGCACTTCTCCACTCACCACCAATGTAAGGGTAGAGAATTTGAAGTGATCAGTTCCCAAAGTTGATTAGTCAACACCAACGTCCCTTTATGATGAAAAGAAAAAGAGAGCCCCTGAATGGGGAGTGTATGGGACTTTCTGGGTGCTATTCAGATACTCACAAACAATAGTTATGGTTAAAAAAGATATTTTATTTTGACACATATACAGGAAAGAAAAAGATATATAAAAATAAATTTCCTCCATACAAAAAATACCACACTTTTTGTTCTACATGTTTCGCCTTACGGCTTCCTCCAACACACTGCTCTGCGGACTGGCAGCCCCATCCTCCTTACCCTCAACCTTACATTAATATCTCCCCCCCTCACCCCCACCAGCTACACACCCTACTCAAATCACACCACCTTCAACAGCAAATATTATAGTTAACATAATAATTTTATATAATAATGTATACTTTAACTACATTTATTCAGTACATCTATAAAATATCCATACACTCGCTGCACACATTTATCCTTCTTTGTTGAATGTCACGAACTGGTGTCTCTTTCTCTCACTGGGATCTAAGATATAAGCTTGAAAAAAAATTGTTAAAGATACTAAGTATAAAGCAAAAAATAAATGAAAAAATCTTTAAAAAGTTTTTTAAAACTACCCTGAAAAATAGATTTTTTATTATTTTTTTTAAGGGTATTAAAGCCATGGCCAATTGGGATGGAGGAGGGGTGAGACAGAACGCCTAAAAATTTGAAAGTAAAATGAATGTTGGGTTTCTTGGAATATATTGTATTGCCCACCAATGAGTCATAGTAGCTTATTAGAATACAAAGGAGAACTGCATTATGATTATTCTCTTATTCTCGAATAGCCACAGCTAATGTCCAATGAATTAACCCTCACTAGCCATGCACTGTGCTGCAGGACTGCTCAATATAGCCATGAGAAATGAAAGCAGTGACAGCAGTTCCCAGGAGTCATTATATAAAGTGATTGTCCAGTTCCCAGAGATCCATTCAATTATGCTAATAATACTGAGTTATGGCATATTGACTTTTTTTGCTCTGTGGCAGTTTCATGGCACTGCTGGTGATGCAATATAATTAAATGGAGCAGGAGCCTGGCAAACGTTAAAAAACCTTCGACAAGCAAAATAGCAGCAGTCTAGTGTAGAGAAGTGAGCGTCTACTTGCTCTATCCAAACAGATTAGAACGTGATAGTAACTAAAAAGAGCTTCTCTGTTCCATTACGTGGATGACATATGAATGCTGCAGTTGTTCACCAATATATCCCCCAAGGAATAATTCTCCTCTTTTCATTTATGTATTGATGGCTGGCCAAGAGCCAGAGTCTAGTAGGCCAGAGAGAGTAAGTTTGCTGCATTGTCATTACATCTGCAATTCCTGGGATGTAGAGAATGATCACCAGCCAATATGCGGAGAAAAACAACCTGTCTAAATGATGTTAGCAAAGTGCTCTCTTACATTAAGCTAATTAGGCATTGCTAATGGTATCTATGGGACCTGCACCAATGCTGCTTTAGAGAATTCTGCATGCTATAGTAAAGGTTCAGTGATATACAGTACTGTGCAAAAGCTTTAGGCAGGTATGATGAAATGCTGTAAAAAAAAGAATGCTTTTTTTTAACTGTTTATTTTTTTATCAATTTACAAAATGCAAAGTGCTCAAAGAAGAAAAATCTAAATTAAGTCTATAGACCCATTTACCTTTTACATGGCCCTTCGGTTATAAAACCAGCATCAATTCCTACACTTACATACTTTGTACACTTGCACAAAGTAAGACCCCTTTTACACCGAGGGCGTTTTGCAGGCGCTATAGCGTTAAAAATAGCGCCTGCAATCCGCCCTCAAACAGTTGCTGCATTGTCTCCAGTGTGAAAGCCCGAGGGCTTTCACACTGGAGCAGTGCCCTGGCAGGACATCAAGAAAAGTCCCGCCAGCAGCTTCTTTGTATCTGTGAAGGAGCGGTGTGTTTACCGCTCCTCCACCACTGCTCCCCATTGAAATCAATGGGGCAGCGCGGCTATACCATCGATAAAACGCTGCTATTGCGGCACATTGCGGCACATTGCGGGCCGTTTTTGACCCTTTCTCGGCCGCTAGCGGGGGTTAATAGCGCCCCGCTAGCGTCTGAAATGCGCTGCAAATCCGACGGTAAAACGCAGCTAAAAATATCAGCCGATGGCTATGGGCGGCACAGTGTGAAAGAGGTCTAAGGGATTTTGTAAGATTAGAGCCTGGTGTAGGATTAACCAATTATACTAAGCAGGTGCTAATAATCAACAATGTCATATATAGGTTGAAAAAAATCATTTACTGAAACAGAAACAGCTTGTGTTGGGGGGCTTAAAACTAGATGCTACTAAGGTACTAAGGTGAGGTTATGGAAGATAGGTTTATGTCATACACCATGGCAAGACTGAGCACAGCAACAAGACACAAGGTAGATGCATTAGCAAGGTCTCTTCCAGGCAAAGATTTCAAAGCAGACTGGTGTTTCAAGATGTGCTGTTCAAGCTCTTTTGAAGAAGCACATAGAAAAGGGGAACTTTGATTATGATAGAAGCAGTGGTCTGCCAAGGAAACTTAATGCAGCATATGAAAGATGCATCATGCTTACTTCCCTTCGACATCAGAAGATGTCCAGCAATGCCATCAGCACAGAACTAGCAGAAACCAGTGGGACCCAGGCAGTGGCATAACTAGAACCTTTAGGGCCCCAATGCAAGAAACCATGAAGGGTCCCCCTGACCCCCAGACAGGGCCCTTTCCTCCGAGCCTGGTGGCGGAACAACAGGGTCTGGTCGCAAGTGGGTGCGTGCATATAAAGAAACCGATTTCTCCATTCCCCCCCCCCCCCCGCTTCTCCTCCTCTCGCTCCCGCAGGCATTCAGCAGCTGCAGGAGGAAAATGGATAGATTGGTTCCTCTATGCTGGTGTTTCTCAATCTTTTTCCAGTCAGGGCACCCTTGAAGTATACCCCGAGGTGAATGGGGCTGCACTGCAACCACTTTGCAACTGTGTGCATTGCATGCAGTTGCAGCAAAGTGATGATGCATTTAAGGGGTTAAAACAGGCGGTCAGGAAGCAACATATTGCCTCTTTACCGGCTGTCAAATCCCTCTGAGAAGCATGGATCGCTTTTCAGAGGAACAGCATTTTTTTGCTGGTAGTATGAACAACCAAGAAAAAAAAAAACAGTTCTGATTGTACACATATAGGATTAAGCGCGCATACATAAAATGTGCATACATACATGTAAACACACATACATACACATATATAAAACACACACACATAATACACACACATATACTGTATATATACACACACACATATAAACACACACACATATATAAACACACACGTATATATAAATGCACATATGCACACACATATAAACACATGTAATACATGCAAACACACCTATATACATACATGTACATGCACGCACACAAACATACATGCACATGCACACACACACATACGCTCATGCACACATGCACATACATGCACACTCATACATGCATATACACACATACATGCACATACACACCTACATGCACATGCACACACACATATAAACACACATACATAGATAGCCTTTTAAAAAAATGGCAGTGCTTTACCTGTAGGGGGAGACAAAGAGCACAGTTTGGATGAGGATAGGGGGGCTCAGTCTCAGCCACCCTTGTCACTCCTCCAATCGAGGTATACAGGGGGTCCCCTGCAGCATGGGGCCCAGTCGCCATGGTGACCCCTATACTTTCGCCACTGGACCCAGGTACACCCATCTACTGTCCAGAGAAGTCTGGCCAGAAGTGATCTTAATGGAAGAAATGCAGCCAAAAAAGCCATTCCTTCTTGATGTGGAAACAAGGCTAAGCAACTCAACTATGCACGAAAACATAGGAACCAGGCTGCAGAAAATTGGCAGCAGGTGATCTGGACTGATGAGTGAAAATGTTAGGTATTTGGCTGTAAAAGGAGGCAGTTTGGTTGCAAAGGGCTGGAGAGCGGTACAATAATGAGTGTCTGCAGGCATCAGTGAAGCATGGTGGAGGTTCCGTGTAAGTTTGGGGCTGCATTTCTACAAATGGAGCGTGAGATTTGGTCAGGATCAAGGGTGTCCATAATGTTGAGAAATACAGGCAGACACTTTTGGGCCAATCACAATTTGTGATTGGCCCAAATTTATTCTGCAGAAGTACAACAACCCTAAACATACATCCAATGTCACTAAGACCTATCTTCAGCCTAAAGAAGAACAAGGTGCCTTGGAAGTGATGGTTTGGCCCCCCACATAGCCCTGATCTCAACATTTTTGAGTCTGTCTGGGATTACATCCAGCCAGCATCCACAAAAGATTTGTGGTTAGTTCTCCAAGATGTTTGGAATAACCTTCAAAAACTGTGAGCAAGTGTACCTAGAAGAATTGATGCTGGTTTGGACTCAAAGGGTGGTCACACTAAATATTGATTTGATTTGGATTTCTCTTCTGTTCATTTACTTTCTATTATGTTAATTGCTCAAAATAAACGCATAGAGTGCATGGATCAAGAATGCAACTTGGCGTATGGAGTGCATGGGTCAGGAACAACACATGGCATAGAGTGTGCAGATCAGGAATATAACATGACATAAAGAGTGCCCTGGTTAGGAATACAACATATCATATAGGGTGCACCATGCATGGGTCAGGACTTAAACTACAGAGTGGCTTAGTGGTTAGCATCTGTATGGAGTTTGCGTGTTCTCCATGGGCTTGCATTGTGGTATTTTGATTTTCTCGCACAGTCCACAGACATGCTGGTTAATTGTCTCCTGTCTAAATGACCCTCAGTTGGTGTATGCATGCGAGATAAGGACCTTTGACTGCTCTTTGAGGACAGGGACTGATGTGAATGTACATGTATATGTAAAGCATAAACTGTTGGTGCTATATTATTACCTGTACCTGTAACAAATAAATGCAGTAAGGCAGTGCAGAATAGGAACATATAGCATGACATGCAGAATGTGGCGATTTTGAATAGGCAACATACCGCATGGCATACAGAATGATGGTGTGTGGAATATAGAATCTATAGCTACGCATATGGAATGAGGCAGTGCAGAATAGGGAACATACATTATGGCATAAGGAATGAGGTCGTGGGTACAGGGAATGTATGGCATACGGAATCAAGCATTGCAAAATGAGAAAGTTATACAGAGTACGCATAGCTCCCAACTGTCCCTGATTTCGAGGGACTATCCCTGATTTGGAGCAATGTCCCTCTGTCCCTCATTCCTCCTCATTTGTCCCTCGTTTTGGTCTGATCTATATAGTTGTATATAAAATGCACTTTTTATTCATAAAAAAGTGTTTTCCAGCACTAAACCTTTTATCTGATTTCTAAATTGCTGCATTTGTAAATTCCAAAAGCCAATATAAAGTTTTTTTGTACAATTCTCCTTTAATGGGGTTAGCAAGGGGTGTGTCCTATGCCTGCATACTTTTGCTGATAGGTGTCCCTCATTCCCATCTCAAAAAGTTGGGAGGTATGGAGTACGGACAAAATATCAGTAGGGAATCATTTTATTATCAAAATATGACTTTATGTTGCTGCTCAGTGTCCTGCTCTGTCCACCTCTCTGACTGCCTTCAGGTCAAATGCAGATGAATGATCCCAGCCCCACATAAACCTTCATCAGCGGGACCCGGAATTCTATGACAGCTCACCAGATTGCTGCTGTCACTTGTAAACAGAGCCAGCAGAGGAAATCCTCTACTACTCATGCCCACTTTTTCAATAGTTCTGCTTTAAGGGGTTGTAAACCCTCAAGCTTTTTCACCCTAATGCATTCCATGCATTAAGGTGAAAAACCTCCTGTGATGCAACAGCCCCCTAGAGCCCCCCTTTTACTTACCTGAACCCGATCTTTCCAGCGACAGGGATGAGTACACCAGTTCCAGCCGGTGTCTCGGGTCCTGATTGGATAGATTGATAGCAGCGCAGCCATTGGCTCCCGCTGCTGTCAATCAAATCCAACGACGTGGGGGGCGGGGCCGAGTCCTGCAGCAGGACTCGGGAGAGTGCCTGCATGAGTGCCCCCAGGGAGAGCGGCTCTCCAACAGGGCACTCGAGAAGAGGAGGAGCCAGGAGCACCGCTGAGGGACCCTAGAAGAGGAGGATCAGGGCCACTCTGTGCAAAACCAACTGCACAGAGGTGGTTAGTATGACTTTTTTTTTTCTTTAAACCGAACCTTTACATACTCTTTAAAGTGGAGTTCCACCCAAAATTGTTACTTCCACTTTAAGCACTCCTCCCCTCTTACATGCCACATTTGGCATGTCATTTTTTTGGGGGGGGAGTGGGTGCTTAGTTTTGAAGGGCACTTCCTGTCCCACTTCCTGGTTCCGGCTACAGACCGCCTAGGCGACTCCTCTCCCCCTAGGCAGCCCCTCCCTCTTGGTAATCTTCTGGGACACGTGACAGGTCCCAGAAGATTGCCTGTCCACTGGGAGAGCGCAGCGTGACTCGCGCACGCGCAGTGTGCGCCCGGCCGTGAAGCCGCAAGCTATCACGGCCGGGTGCCCACAGTATCAATGGAGGCGCCGAGGAGAGAAGGGGGAGAGAAGCGGGGCTCCGTGCGGCTGCATCGCTGGTCCGTGAAACAGGTAAGTGTCTGTTTATTAAAAGTCAGCAGCTATTCAAATCTTTCTACGAAAAACTATACAACATCCCCACGACAAGCCCACCGACAGAGCGAATGAGAGAATATTTAACTAACTCCCTAATGCCCACATTGTCCAACGAAACACACGACTTACTAGAGGACCCTATAACATTATCTGAACTACAAGCAGCAATAGGCAGCACCAAACCGGGGAAGGCCCCGGGCCCAGACGGTCTAACAGTGCAGTACTATAAAACCCTTCTACCATCCCTGGGGATCCACATGGTGGAGCTGTTTAATAGTCACACAGAGGGGGGCGGGTTCCATGACTCCTCCTTGCAGGCCCAGATCTCGGTCATCCCTAAAGAAGGGAAGGATCTGACCAGGTGCGGAAGCTACCGGCCAATTTCCCTGCTCAATACGGATATAAAATTATTCACTAAAATAATAGCATCCAGACTACAGCTACACCTCCCACACCTAATACATCTAGATCAGGTGGGCTTTGTGCCCACTAGAGAGGCGAGGGACAACACCACTAAGGTATTGAACTTAATTCACACAGCCAACCGCACAAAAACACCGAGTGTCTTCGTCAGCACAGATGCGGAAAAGGCATTCGACCGTGTAAACTGGGCCTTTATGTTCGAAACACTCAGACACGTAGGGGTTGGGAGAAAGATGTTAAGATGGATTATGGCAGTTTACACGACACCGTCCGCCAGAGTCAGAGCTAACGGGATGTTGTCAGACCCGTTCCCAATTACCAATGGAACGAGACAGGGCTGCCCACTTTGCCCCCTCCTCTTTGCCCTATCTCTCGAACCCTTCCTATGCCATGTAAGATTAAACCCCAACATTAAGGGGGTGGAGATAAATCAAACCCAATACAAGGTATCCGCTTATGCGGACGACCTCATGTTCTCACTTACAAACCCAACAATTTCCCTACCAAATCTGCTGAAAGAGTTTGAACTATACGGCAGTCTCACCAACCTAAAGATAAACTTCGCCAAATCGGAAGCTATGGGAGTTGGAATACCACATTCACAGCTGTTGCACCTCCAATCCAGTATTCATTTGAAATGGAATAACAAGTCCCTAAAATATTTAGGTACACAAATTCCCCATAATCTATCACAGCTTTATGAACTAAATTTTCCGCCACTGCTTAAAACGACAAGGGAGCTTCTTAACAAATGGGGCGCGGGCTTACACTCCTGGGTGGGAAGGTGCAACGTACTGAAAATGTCCATCCTTCCTAAATTCCTCTACCTTATGCAAGCACTACCTGTGAACATTCCTACACCTTATTTCAAGAAAGTACAATCGATGTTTTCGGAATTTGTTTGGGCTAAACAAAAACCGAGACTAGCTCACAAAATTTTGGTCCTCCCCAAGCAGTACGGTGGCCTAGCACTACCAGACGTTCGTGCCTACTATCAGGTGGTCCATCTGGGCAGATTGATCGACTGGTGTCGACACCAAGAGACCAAGCTCTGGATTAGCTTGGAACAAAACCAAAGCCAAGTCCCGCTCCGAAGAGCTCCTTGGTGTCATCCGGCCATCCCGGCGGAGATCAAGAGACACCCACTAATAGGGAACACCATACTCGTCTGTGCTAGACTGCTTACAAGGACTAACCTGTCATCACTGAATTCTCCTTTATACCCAATACTAGGGAACCCGCTGTTCACACTGGGACTGCAAGATCAGGTATTTGGAAACCTAGCTAGGTTGGACCTTTATCAAGCCTCCCACTTTAGTGCGGATGGGCGCTGGAAAACAACCGCAGAACTCACTGACCCAACAGGCACATACAGACTGGACTTCCTGAGGGCACTTCAACTGAGTCATTTCCTCCAAACCATTCAACCCCCAACGAACGGACAGATACTCACCACGTTCGAAGACATATGCTCAACCCCGGGGGCTCTACCACACACACTCTCCCTGACCTACAACATCCTCAATACTCCCCCAACAGATTTTGTCCCACCGGGACTGACCAAATGGAAAAAAGAACTGAACTTAACATTCAGCCTAGCCAAGAAACAACAGATTCTGAAATTCACACACAAATCCTCTATATGTGCCAAAACTCAAGAGACGAACTATAAAATTCTATCACACTGGTACAGAACCCCAACACAGTTAAGCAGATTCTTCCCAGCAACATCTGACCTTTGCTGGCGATGCCAAAAGGAAAAAGGAACACTATTACACATCTTTTGGTCATGCCCTGGTCTGACAATTTTCTGGCAAACTGTAAAGCAGACCATACAGAAATTTACAGAATATACTATAACTGATGATCCGGCCTTCTTCCTCCTGCATGCGGCAAACATTCCCATGAAAGCATATAAAAAGTCAGTGCTGCGTCATCTTTTAGACGCAGCTAAGGCCTGTATCCCATTATATTGGAAATCCACAACTCCACCACCCATAGCATTATGGATTAAAAAAGTAGAAGAGATTAAACCAGGGGCGTCGGGAGGGGGTGGCTAGGGGGGGCTGAAGCCCCGAATGTGACCCCCAAAAGCCCAGAGTATACGGAATGCTGAATTCCGTTGTTAGCCCCGAGCGCCGGCCGCAAGGACAGTTCTGGTTGTGAGTGCGGCCGAAAGTGGCCGAGCGCGGCCGAAAGAATCCGACTGCCAGAGCGGCCGAGTGCGGCCGAAAGAATCCGACTGCCAGAGCGGCCGAGTGCGGCCGAAAGAATCCGACTGCCAGAGCGGCCGAGTGCGGCCGAAAGAATCCGACTGCCAGAGCGGCCGAGTGCGGCCGAAAGAATCCGACTGCCAGAGCGGCCGAGTGCGGCCGAAAGAATCCGACTGCCAGAGCGGCCGAGTGCGGCCGAAAGAATCCGACTGCCAGAGCGGCCGAGTGCGGCCGAAAAAAACGACTGCCATAGCGGTCGAAAGTGGCCGAGTGCCGCAGGTCCCGCCTTCTGGAGTCTGCAGCGCCAATGTCAGGACAGCGCGGGACGTGTGACGTGATGTCCATCTTAGCCTGCAGGCTCCAGAAGGCGGGAACGCTACATCCCTGCTCAGGCGGGCGGCTCTCCTCTCCTCCTCGGCTCCTCTCTGATGGTGAGGAGTGACTGACTGCCTGCTGTGACCACACAGTGCACACACCACGGCTGAGCTGAGGTAGGTCAGACACACAGTGTATGTAGGTCAGGCAGGTCACTGGTCACTGTTAGTGTATGTAGGTCAGGCTGGTCACTGTTAGTGTGTGTAGGTCAGGCTGGTCACTGTTAGTGTGTGTAGGTCAGGCAGGTCACTGTTAGTGTATGTAGGTCAGGCTGGTCAGTGTATGTAGGTCAGGCAGGTCACTGGTCACTGTTAGTGTATGTAGGTCAGGCTGGTCACTGTTAGTGTATGTAGGTCAGGCTGGTCACTGTTAGTGTATGTAGGTCAGGCTGGTCACTGTTAGTGTATGTAGGTCAGGCTGGTCACTGTTAGTGTATGTAGGTCAGGCTGGTCAGTGTATGTAGGTCAGGCAGGTCACTGTTAGTGTATGTAGGTCAGGCAGGTCACTGTTAGTGTATGTAGGTCAGGCTGGTCAGTGTATGTAGGTCAGGCAGGTCACTGGTCACTGTTAGTGTGTGTAGGTCAGGCTGGTCACTGTTAGTGTGTGTAGGTCAGGCTGGTCACTGTTAGTGTGTGTAGGTCAGGCTGGTCACTGTT
Source organism: Lithobates clamitans (assembly GCA_037952925.1). Taxonomy (NCBI): domain Eukaryota; kingdom Metazoa; phylum Chordata; class Amphibia; order Anura; family Ranidae; genus Lithobates; species Lithobates clamitans. The sequence goes on along the minus strand of JBBGZY010000137.1, from coordinate 3,398,420 downwards.
AGTGTGTGTAGGTCAGGCTGGTCACTGTTAGTGTGTGTAGGTCAGGCTGGTCACTGTTAGTGTGTGTAGGTCAGGCTGGTCACTGTTAGTGTGTGTAGGTCAGGCTGGTCACTGTTAGTGTGTGTAGGTCAGGCTGGTCACTGTTAGTGTGTGTAGGTCAGGCAGGTCACTGTTAGTGTGTGTAGGTCAGGCTGGTCACTGTTAGTGTGTGTAGGTCAGGCAGGTCAGTGTATGTACGTCAGTGTATAATATAGGTTATGTAGGTCAGTGTATAATATAGGTCAGTGTATGTACGTCAGTGTATAATATAGGTTATGTAGGTCAGTGTATAATATAGGTCAGTGTATGTACGTCAGTGTAATGGTGTAACCCCACCATCCCGCCCAAAAAAAACACAGCGACCCCGCCCCCCCCCCCCCCCCCCCCGGTTGTTGGACTTCGGGCTGAAGCCCCTGGTCTTTTTGCCACCTAGCAACGCCCCTGGATTAAACATATGGAAGATCTCATCCATACAGCGCAAAACAGACAAGAGAAATGTTCCAAAACGTGGCAGTTGTGGAACATGTTTATATACTCCAGTGAAGGACAGGCTTTACAAACAACTATACCGATTTAACTCGGTTTGCCGCATGCCGGACACAGGGAATTCAGTAATGCTGCTGCACTACATCACATTCGATCCATGATTCTGGGGACTCTCTCCCCACCCCCACCCCCCCACCCCTGTCTTCCCCTTATACTTCCCCCACTCTATATCTCTTTTCTTCTTCTTCACTTTGCTACCCCTTTCTTTTCCTGCTTGCAGGACCCCTCCATAACTTCTTGGAAAAAGGGAAAAAAGAAGGAGAGGGGGAACACATGGGACTGTACTAATTAATTCACCATGATTCCGCAAACATAATTGCCTTGAATGTACTGTATTATGTAAAAAATCAGTGGTGGAGATATACTGCTGGATGTACTGTTTGGTCCATGTGGACCCACTCTGTCTGTTATAAATAAAAAATTAAAAAAAAAAAAGTCAGCAGCTAAACTTTTTGTAGCTGCTGACTTTTAATTAAAAAAAAAAGCCTGGAACTCGGCGGCTTTAAGTTTAGTGAGTTTTTTTTTTCAGCACCAGGGACGGTACTTACAACAAATGAACAGTGTGCTGGTGGATGCTGTGTTGCTTGAAATCTTTAGTCCTCTGCCCTCTCAAATACCTCTGCAGAGTTGATTCTCTGGTGCCGGGAGGTTAATACATGTAGTTGCATCTGTGCTCTTTCTGTGCCTAGCATTAACACGCGTTTATGCGCGTCAAGCGTTTTTTTTTTCTACCAAAATGCTGCTGTTCCTGGACGCACTGGCAGTGGGTTTTTTTCTGCCTCTAAATGCCCCTGCCTTTTATATGCTTCTAAATGTCTATATGTGCATGGACAGAAAGCTAACATGGAGGGCTGTCTAGAGGCAGGAAAAAAATATTCCAGACGCCCCTAAAAGCGGTGTTATTAACGCTCAGCGCACATGAGTTCTTATTATAATGTAAATATAACAATACCTTAGCTTTGGCACATAAGAATATTGGTTCACATTTGTGACTAAAGCTGAACATACATTTTGGCTGATCCCTGCTGAACTGGTGGAATTGTGAGCTTTGGGTGGCCATTCAGCACTGGCCGGAATGACACACTTTCAGTGAAAACGTATCCAGGGAATAGGGCGCCGCGTGCATTTGGAATTTATATTTGCTACGTAATTTACTAAGGTAAAAATGGACATAAACATCTTGTGGTGAGGTAGCTTTGAAAGATATTCAGTATATCTTTGTAGCAAGGTCCCAGGCCTCCTTTGGTCTAATGAGAACCTCCAGGGCCAGGGATAGCTGACATCCTTCTGTATGCTGTGGGTTGTGAGCAGGCCCGGACTGGGACAAAAAAAAGTCCAGGGCATTTTAGACTGAGCAGCCAACTTTTCCAGGGACTGGGGGGGGGAGGTTGTCGGTAGACATTCGCGGGGGTGGCTGGTGTCGGTCCTCCACACTGTAATGTGCAGGGACACTGTGATATAAAGGGGACTGCACTGTAAAGGGGCACTGCAATTCTGAAAGTCCGCCGTAACTCCGGCGAAAGTCCGTCGGAAAGACGGGCGGACTTAGCCCGCCGGAAAGTCCAGGCGTGTGTGGGCAAGTCCGTCCGTTTTAAAGTCCGGCGCACCTGGCAGACAAAGTCCGTTGGAAAGTGTGCCGGACCAAGTAGGATAGAAAGTCCGACCGTGTGTACGCGGCATAAATCTCACTGTGGAAATTTGGGAGTAAAACCTTTCACTTATACAAACAGGACATTACAGGAGACGCACCCTGTGATTTAGATATGGGGGGGGGGCAGTTTGAGTTTGGGGGTTGATTACTGATAAATAATAAAAAAAATGTACATGAAACATGTTCAAAAAGGTGGACTAAACCTTAACAAAATGATTTTGGCTAAAATTGTACTTTAAAAAGAAAAACTACCTCTTCTAAAATCACAGTTTTTACATTTTGTCCTGTGTTCCTTTGTTCGGTGCTGTTGATCTCCTGCAGACTCTTTGCGGCCACTTCTTGCAGTCCCACGGTTCCTGCATAGCATTTCTCTGGTTGGGCTTCCTGGTGGTGACTGCAATAGATCATATCTTTACAATGTGTGTTGAAATTGCTATTTGTAGTCTGCACTTGAAATCTGTTTCAAAATGACATAACAGGAAGTCCCAAACAAGGACCTCCACTGCAGAAACATCAGGTTGTTGCAGATTTAAAATGATTAAACATTTGTTTATATGAGATTTTAATAAATAAGTTTACTCCTATTTACCATTATAGAGCACTTGGAGAATGAGCACCCTCTGCTGGACACATCCGGTATAGGAGCATACTTGCAAAGAAGTAGACTTATTATGTTAGGTATTTTACCTGGTCATTTGCCTCTATAGAATGCCATATAAAAATGATTATTGATAGAAAACAAGTAACTTTCTCAGGTCTAGGCCTCCCGGAATCTTGCCCTGATTTGGGATATTGCATTGTAAATGATGCTGAGCAGTTAATATTACTAGGACAGAAACTGTTCTCCAGAACAATATCTGCCTCCTTAATAAAATAATGACATTCTAGATGTAAATATGGGGACTTTCAAAAGTTTAACAATACCTACAAAACCGGTAAAGTATACAGTACCTATTCTCAAAGGAAGCCCCAGGGCTGGGTTTCAGAATACACATTAGTTATGTCATGGTGTGTATCCCATTTTCTGCAGGCAGCTGTTTCTGCTAAAAAAAAAACCCTCCCAGCAGTCCTTCCTCAAAGCCGTCTGAAACTACCCTGAGCCGCTGTAAGAATTAACGGCAGTCCCTGCTACTGAGAAAAGTTGCCCCGCTTGTCCTTCCCACCATTCACATGTACTTGTATTACTACACTCCCACAATGCACCACATTCTGTAAATGGGTGGTGGAGCAGTTGAATGACAGGATTCTATTTACAGTGTAGTAATACAAGTTCTGTGAATGATGTGGAGGACAGGAGGTTTGGCGGCGCAACTTTTCTCAGCAGCAAAGGGTGGAACATGTAACATGGTCCCAAAGGTGAACTTATCCTTTAATGCACCGCACAGATTGCTTTAGTGTGAATGGGCCCTTAGGAAAAATGCTGACATGAGTATCCTTGCAGTTGCTACAGCTGATCTGTAGCTTGTATGGGCCTCCTCACCAAATATCCACCATAAACCTGTACTGAGGCTGCTATTGCCGACCTTCTGAAAATGCTAGATCCCTGGCTGTTACTGGTTTCGATACTTTCATTCAATAGTTCAAGAAAAGCATGAGGTCAGTGAAGTCAGACCACCTGACCTGCTTAATTTGCCAACAACTCAAAGTAAGTCATTGGATCAGTGTGGCAGCTAGTCAGCAATAACAGCCTTGTATATTTTGCTCAGGACAAGCTCCTTTTAAAGCATTTTGCATGTACTACAAACAATTGCAATAAAAAGTTTCTTATAAAACATAAGGGCCCCAACACATATCTTTATGTATGTATCAATGGTATATTATAGCACAATTAGTGGTGGTGACGGTACATTATTCGGATACATACATTCACTTACAGTGAGGGAAAAAAGTATTTGATCCCCTTCTTATTTTGTACATTTGCCTACTGACAAAAAATGATCAATCTATAATTTGAATGGTAAGTTTATTTTAAAAGTGAGAGAAATCCAGAAAAATGCATTTAATAAAAGTTATAAATTGATTTGGATTTTAATGGATGAAATAAGTATTTGACCCCTTCACAAAACATGACTTAGTACTTGGTGGCAAAACCCTTGTTGGCAATCACAGAGGTCAGACGTTTCTTGTAGTTGGCCACCAGGTTTGCACACATCTCAGGAGGGATTTTGTCCCACCTCTCTTAGCCGATCCTATCCAAGTTATTAAGGTTTCGAGGCTGACGCTAAACTTTAGCTCCCTCCACATATTTTCTATGGGATTAAGGTCTAGAGACTGGCTAGGCCACTCCAGGACCTTAATGTGCTTCTTCTTGAGCTCCTCCTTTGTTGACTTGGCCGCATGTTTTGGATCATTGTAATGCTGGAATACCCATCCACGGCCCATTTTCAATGCCCTGGCTGAGGGAAGGAGGTTCTCAACCATGATTTGAGGGTACATGGCCCCATCCCTTTGATGCAGTAAAGTTGTCCTGTCCCCTTAGCAGAAAAACACCACCAAAGTATAATGTTTCCATCTCCATGTTTGCCGGAGGAGATGGTGTTCTTGGGGTCATAGGCAGCATTCCTCCTCCTCCAAACATGGCGAGTTGAGTTGATGCCAAAGAGCTTGATTTTGGTCTCATCTGACCACAACACTTTCACCCAGTTCTCCTCCGAATCATTTAGATGTTCATTAGCAAACATTAGACTAGCCTGTACATGTGCTTTCTTGAGCAGGGGGACCTTGCGGGCACTGCAGGATTTCAGGCCCTCACAGTGTAGTGTGTTACCAATTGATTTCTTGGTGACTATGGTCCCAGCTGCCTTGAGATCATTGACATGATTCTCCCATGTAGCTCTGGACTGATTCCTCACCGTTCTCATGATCATTGAAACGAGGTCTCTTACATGGAGCCCCAGACCGAGGGAGATCAACAGTTATTTTGTGTTTCCTCCATTTGCGAATAATCTCACCAACTGTTGTCGCCCTCTCACGGCGATGGTCTTGTAGTCCATTCCAGCCTTGTGTAGTTCTACAATCTTGTCTCTGACATCCTTGGACAGCTCTTTGGTCTCGGTCTTTGCCATATGGGAGAGATTGGAATCTAATTGATTGCTTCTGTGGACAGGTGTCATTTATACAGGTTACAAGCTGAGATTAATCTCAGCTCATTAACTGTATAGTCGACTCCTGAGAGCCAGAAATCTTGATGATTGATAGGGGATCAAATACTTATTTCACTAATTAAAATGCAAATCAATTTATAACTTTTTTGAAATGTGTTTTTCTGCATATTTTTGTTGTTTTTTTTGTTTCTCATTGTTATAATAAACCTACCATTAAAATTATAGACGGATCATTTCTTTGTCAGTGGGCAAAGTAAAAATCAGCAGGGCATCAAATACATTTTTCCCTCACTATAAAGGATATGTATGGAGAGAGAAAATTGAAAATTGTAGCCTCCCGAGAACCATTTTGGGGTTGGGCTGTGAGAGGGGAATGCAACCATAGGCCCCAGTTCTGGTTGAAACTCTTTGAGAATCCTCTAGTAGTGTTAGCACCGGTTTACACGGGCCCGACATGCGCTCCGACTTCCAGACCACAAGTCGCATGACATGTTAAAATCAATGGTTCCCTATGAGAGCCATCTTAACTGGTCTGACTTGTGTCGGTCCGACTTTGAAAAAGGTTCCTGCACTACTTTGGTCTGACTTGGGCACGATTTCAGCCCACTGATTTGAATTAAAGTCAGGATCATCATCTTAACTGGCCAGACTTGTGGCATTCAACTTGTGCTCAGAGGATCTTGAGAGGGAACCCCACACCTAAATTGAAAAATAAAAAAAAACAGCGTCGAAGGAAGACCTGTGCTCTGTCTGTGCTTTCAATGCTGACTGCTGCAATATGTAACCTGAGCAGATATCAAAGTGTTATTTTAATATGTGTGAGAACAGTTAAAAATTACATTTAAAAGTCATTTTAAAGTGTATGTATGGGCAAAAAAAAAAAAAAAAGAAGAATATATATGTAGCATCCTGGGGTTTAGTCAGGGAGCTCCTCACAAATTTACTTGCCAAGAGTAGTCATCTTGGTCAATTGATAGAGATCCAAACTGCCTAAGTATGGCCTTGCTGCACTTTTCTCTTCTACCACTAGGTGGCTGGGAACTTGGTGCTACTAGATATGAGGAGGGCAACCCAAGGTCAGGTTATGAGTATATGGGGTATCGCAGCCAATGGGCAGGGGTTTTCTTGAATCCCTTGGCCTGCTGGGAGAACCTATATAATCGGGAGAGGTCAGGTGATCTGTGTTCTGTGCCACACGGACTGCCATCTGGGTGGACGTGGGTCATCTGCCCCGGGCTGCTATGCCGGAGATTGGGCCTATCCCGGGGGCATCTGGCTGCCAGGCTGTGTGAGGACCTATCTAGAAGTAAGAGGGCAGAGCAGGGTTGGGACTGCGGCTTGCAGTCCAACCAAAAAGTGACGGTTTTGCCAGCTGGAGAACCTGTCGTGGTCAGAGGTAGAAGGGAAGCTGTCGTCCCAAAGGGACCAACCACCTATACCAGGGACCACAGTGAGTAACTGAAGCAAGTACCGGAGCAGTATTCTCACCGAGGGCATGAGAATCGGGAAACTTCAGGCGGTGTCCAAGTCAGGGACCCAACCAGCAGAGGTGACGCTTGCAGAGCAGCCTTGTGTGCCAAGCTAGGAACTGAGCCGGCCAGCAGGGGTGAAGCTTGAAGGTATCCGAAGTGCCAATCTAGGGACCCAGCAGGGAAGCGTGGGTGACACTTAAGGGAGATACACACACAGCACTGGGAGGAAGGCCCAGTTGGAGCGTGTCATTGATCACTGTACAGTGAGCCCCGTGGATGAGGACCAAAGACAATCCTCAGTTACCCTTCATCACGTCCACTCTGCCAGTTCCGGACAAGTGGATTACAGTGGGCAGGAGCTCAAGGAAGTGGTGAGAGCCCTCGGCATCCCCTTATATAGTACCAATGCTTGAATAGGTGGCAAGGCAACTATTTGAACAAATTGTGGGACTGTTTGCCTGTAGTGTGTTATACTTTCATACTCCACTGTCCTATACTGAGAAACTGCACCGGTCCTATAGACTGCATGTTGGTCAATAGGCAGGCCATTTGCCCTAACCATCTAACAATACACACCTGCGGGAACTCTGTAGGAACCAGAAGTATTTACCTCTGTCCTATATTTGACATTCTCCATTACAGTGAATCAGTTGCAATCCCACAGTGACTTGGTGCCTGAGCACTAACGCAGCAGTGAACGTGCTAGGAATCATTAATGCTGTAGTGTACGCACCGGAAAGTGGTGCAGTGAAGCCTGTCTGCATTGATGGACAGCATGCAATATCCTAATATGTGAGCCGGCCAGCAGGGGTGAAGCTTGAAGGTATCCGAAGTGCCAATCTAGGGACCCAGCAGGGAAGCGTGGGTGACACTTAAGGGAGATACCACTGCAAAAGCCTTGAGCTCATTGGATTCAGAGATAGTGAATCAGAGGTTCCAGCGAGAGACCAGGAACTCACAGGGCTGAAGAACTACAAGGAGAAGTTGTAGTACAGCTGAGAGAACTGTTACGTCTGAATTAGGAACTGTTACGTACTGTAGCCATAGGGGACAGCAAACCTGCACGTGCAGAAGTGGCACCTTGCTGGGGCCTTTCCCTGTACAGCTGTCCTATTGAAGCTTCGGAGTCTGCCTATTGAAATTGCAACTACATAAGGGTGTCCTGGCCCCAACCCTCTTTCCCTTGCAAAATATAAAAACCCCAAGAAATAAAACCCCAGAGGATGCCTTATTAGGACGAAACGTCGGGATGGGCTCTGCTGATGCCACTGCCTTGCTTTGATTTTATCCAATGCTTTTAATGTCTTCTCAAATGTGAGTGATCATTTTATCATTTTTCAATAAATGCTTTATATTTTACGGTATTACGCTATGTGGCCCTATTTTTTCTCCTTTTGCCATATGCCATATTGAGAGGAATCGCTCACGAACTCTGGTCACTATTCCTATGGTAGACAGCTACTGATGTCAAAACGGTCACGGATCCCTATCTGATATGGTCTATTTTGGAAGTCGTGGTTGCTGTACCTCCTTGGGTGTGTTACACCAAAAGCTTGGTTGACTCATCAGGCATATACCTAGTTGAGTTCAACATGTTTGGTAAGCCCCTTTCCTTACGGTGGTGGATTATCTACAGACAACCAGTTCACACAGATTCACAGTCACTATATTTGATGTCATATATGGACTTTATGCACTTTATATGCACTGACACTGTTGGTTTATACTATTTTATCATTATTGTTGTGATATTTTATTGCGATGTATTTTTGTTTTGAATATTAATTTATTATATTCACTTTATATTGGTAAAATTTTATTGCTTATTTCATCTTCATCAGCGCTGCACTATACTACTTTAAAAGAAATAAAACCTCTTTTGCATCCAAGAAGTGTCTGGCACCCAATGACTTTTACTACCTTTGCACCCACTATGCCTCACAACCCACTACATATTGAAGGATGTCAGCAGTCTGTGGCCTCAAAGGTTCTCATTAGAATGGAGGAGGTTAGAGATTCTGCTACATATATATATATATACAGTATCTCACAAACGTGAGTACACCCCTCACATTTCTGTAAATATGTTATTATATATTTTCATGTGATAACACTAAAGAAATGACACTTTGCTACAATGTAAAGTAGTGAGTGTACAGCTTGTATAACAGTGTAAATGTGCTGTCTCCTCAAAATAACTCAACACACATCCATTAATTTCTAAACCGCTGGCAACAAAAGTGAGTTCACCCCTAAGTGAAAAGGACAAAATGCGTGATGATGTGCGAAACGCGTCGACGTTTGAGGCACCAATGAGCTCGGAGCCTGCTAAACAAGCCAGCAATAGTGATACATTACACACCATTTTCGTGAAGCCTAAGTGGGACATAGGAGACAACACACAGCACTGGGAGGAAGGCCCAGTTGGAGCGTGTCATTGATCACTGTACAGTGAGCCCCGTGGATGAGGACCAAAGACGATCCTCAGTTACCCTTCATCACGTCCACTCTGCCAGTTCCGGACAAGTGGATTACAGTGGGCAGGAGCTCAAGGAAGTGGTGAGAGCCCTCGGTCATCCCCTTATATAGTACCAATGCTTGAATAAGTGGCAAGGCAACTATTTGAACAAATTGCGGGACTGTTTGCCTGTAGTGTGTTATACTTTCATACTCCACTGTCCTATACTGAGAAATTGCACCGGTCCTATAGACTGTATGTTGGCCAATAGGCAAGCCATTTGCCCTAACCATCTAACAATACACACCTGCGGGAACTCTGTAGGAACCAGAAGTATTTACCTCTGTCCTATATTTGACATTCTCCATTACAGTGAATCAGTTGCAATCCCACAGTGACTTGGTGCCTGAGCACTAACGCTGCAGTGAACGTGCTAGGAATCATTAATGCTGTAGTGTACGCACCGGAAAGTGGTGCAGTGAAGCCTGTCTGCATTGATGGACAGCATGCAATATCCTAATATGTGATGCAATAACACCAGTGCTGGTTCATAGTTGCTGCTGATCCTGCTGAATGATGGCTGGCAAGTTTGTCTGTGGTTCCGAGCTCAGCTGAGTGCTTTTAATTTGTGACAACATTGTCTCATATTTTAATTTGGTGGGTTGTCGGCCAAATAACGGCAGACATTATTGCTGTATATTTTTGGTATCTATAATAAAGGTTCTCTGTACTTTCATAATCACCGTAGTCGGTTCATCAATACCTTCTTGAGTGGCCACTCTAGACCCCCTGATTTTGTATAAAGTTGAATTATACTGGTATAGGACCCCACCTTTTTTTGATTCAGGTGAGTCGGTGCATCACCAGCGGAAACCGCGGATGAGTGTAAAACAATATATAGTGCCATTGATTCCCTGTCTTGGTTTTTACGGTTTTGACTCACTTAAAAAAACAGAAGTAGATTGATGTAAACTGAACTAAATTGAAGTACAAATTGATGTAAACTGAACTGAACACAGATGTGCAATCTGATGTAATCTAATGAAATCTGAATCAGTATTCATAATTTTTTTCTTAAAAAAACGTGACTGATCTAATGACACCCATGTGAAAGGACCAGTCTGTCTGTGATTTGGAAAGAAATCAAACTGCACAAACACAGGAAGTCCCCTTCTATGCAGTTTAGCAAAATGCAGCATTTTCCCAGTTTAAAGAAAACACTGTTTGCAAACCAGACGCAAAATACATGCAACACACAAATCATGTGTATTTTGAAAAAAAAAAAAACACAACAGTGTCCCCCCAGATCTACGCATTGCTATAGGCACTGAATGCCCTGGGTTTCTGGCTGGAGTGTCTCCGAAGTCCTTCTTTTGTTCTCCTCTTCTTCTTTCTATTCTGTTCTATTTCTCTCTCCCTTTCCCGTTCTTCTCTTGGTCCCCTGTTCTGGGAGGCCTTGACAACCAAGTCTCTTGATTATCCTCTGTGCAAGGATTGACTCTCATATCTACTTCGTTACTCCCGATTTATGGTCATTACACTTCCCCTTCCCCTCCACCACCCATTTCCTACCTATCCCTGTAGCTTGTAATAAGTGTATTGTTACTGTAAACCTAACTCATATCGCGCCATATCTATTGATCAGTATCATCATAGCCGTAACTGTTTTCTATGTCTCACAGCTGCACTTGGTACTTTTTTTTTTTACAATGTTGACATCCACAGTGTTCAGCAGACACGTGTCAGACAAAGTGCTTAATCACGATTAAGCACTTTGTGTGAAATGCATCTGCTGAACAGAGAGGATCCCTCGTGTGTCATGTTTTTTAACCTTTGATTCTACAATAAACCAACAAATTTTTCTTCATCTCTGGATGTGCCGCTTTTTCTCTTTGTTGCATATATATTCATCCTGCTATCCAGGAAGGAAATTAACTCACCTTTATCCAACTCCCATGTCCGCTACAAGGTCAAAGTTCAGGACTACAGGAGAAAACAAATATAGAAGTGGTCCCTCTGGAATCTGCGAGGTTCATAAAAACAATGTATGTCCCGTGATGATTGGCTGTGCCCACAGAACATGAGATATAAAACAAAGAGGTTGGTTATATTTAATGATCTGTGGTCTCCCTGAAAAAACAAGGAAGGGTGTGAATTTCATCTTAAATTATTCCAACTAATTTAGCATCTGTTCCCTTGGCGTTAATATTATCAGCTTGTCTGTAGTCTTCCTAGAGTAGACATACCGTACATAGTTTCCTATAGGTCATAGTTTTCCACTTGGTTTTGCTCAACAGCTGGTACCCGGACTCCTTCCTGCAACTGAGAAGTGCTTCATCGTCTGGCTGAGCCCTGCGCTGTCTTCCCTGCACCACACTTACAATCTCTCCACAGTAACCCGATAGTGGCCCTGCCAGGATAAGTATACAACACCCTGCCAAACTTGACATACAGTTCTCTCCCAGGAGTCATGTGGCAGCTGAATTTCCTGAAAGAGCATGTTGTTAAAGGAGGGGTAAAAATAAGGTAATAATTCATCCAACATTTATTGTTAAACAGCAAATGCATTGGCACCACAATATACATGGTGAGTACCACTCTAACCTATATACAAATATACACTAAATAGATAGCGAATGTTATAGTTATTAGCACTGCCTGTTTTCTGGACTAAAGCTGACCATACACTAGTGGAATTTCCTTTTTCCACTGTAAGAACATTCGTTCGATTTTCTTATCGTTAGTGGGTTCAAATCAATGTTCGTTTTCAACCAAAGTGATGAGAAATTTTGAAGGAGCAGGATTGTCATTTTTTTCTCGAATAGACAAGTTTCTTATAGTCAATGTGGTTCTGTAAAGTACATTTGTTCCCAAGTCAAATGTTAAAAGCAAACAACACTAAGGCTGCATTCACACCTGAGCGTAGCATCTTTGAGCGCTTTTCCAGCGTTTTTTTCAGACGTTTTTGGCTTGTTTTTGCTTGTTTGTACGCAGTGTTTTTTGGGCTTTGGCACTTTTTTTATTAGCCAATAGAGAAAACTATTATCTGTTGCATCATTTGGTGCTAGGTATTCAGCTTTTCCATTAGCTTTTATTTCTTATTTTATTATTATTAATTTATTATAATGTTTTTTCATTAGCGTAAGGGGTTCGAGTTCAGTTTAGGTTAGGGTTAGGATTAGGAGTTGGGGTTAGGGTTATTTATTATTATTTTATTTTATTTATTATTATTATACAAATAATAATAAATGAATATATAAATGTAAAATAAATACAAATAAATAAAAATCATTAATAAAAAATAAATTCATTAAATGAATACTAAGTAATAAATAAATATTTAATTAACCCTTAACTTTAAAGGGGTTGTAAACCCTTGTGTTTTTTCACCTTAATGCATCCTATGCATTAAGGTGAAAAAACACCTGGTAGCCACCGGCCCCCCAGCCCCCCTGTTTTACTTACCTGAGCCCCTTTATCTCTTCGGCGGGGATGCGTTGTCCCTCTCTCCACAGGGCCCCGACTCTTGATTGGATAAATTGATAGCAGCGCAGCCATTGACTCCCGCTGCTGTTAATCAAACCCAATGACACGGCCGCCAGGAGGTGGGGCCGAGTCCGGCATTCGTGTCTGTGAACGCAAATGCTGGACTCGGGAGCATGGCCGCAAAGGTAACCCACTTGGGAGAGCGATTCTCCTAGGGGGTTATCTGATGTGGGGAGGCGCCGCGAGAGCCGCCGGAGGACCCCAGAACATGATGTTCAGGGCCACTCTGTGTAAAACGAGCTGCACAGTGGAGGTAAGTATGATATGTTTGTTATTTAAAAGAAAAAAAATGGCTTTTACAATCACTTTAAACCTTACCCCTTAAAAAATAAAATAATAATAAATAACTAAACACCCTACCACAAAAAAAAAAATATTATTATTATTAATAATGTATTTAATATTTTTTAAGGTTAGAGGTTAATTATTATTTATTAATGTATTATTACACATTATTCATTTATTTTACTTTATTTATGATGATTTTTAGTTATTTGTGTATTTATTTACATGTATTTATTCATATATTATTACTATTTTATTTTTTACGTTTTTTCAATCGAGCAGAAAATCTCGCAAAAATCTTGCAAAAATCTCGCAATTTGAGCAACAAAAAAAGCTCCAGAACTTGTTTGAGCTTCAGGCAACTTGTAGTGGAGATGTGAACCATCTCCATAGAGAATAATTGATTTTTTTTTCTCCTCCAACGTTTTTGAGCTGCAAGCTTCAAGCAGATAATCGCTCAGGTGTGAATGGGGCCCAAGGCTAGGTACACATACACTATATAACCAAAAGTATCAGGACACCTGCCTTTACATGCACATGAACTTTAATGACATCCCAGTCTTAGTCCGTAGGGTTCAATATTGAGTTGGCCCACCCTTTGCAGCTATAACAGCTTCAACTCTTCTGGGAAGGCTGTCCACAAGGTTTAGAAGTGTGTCTATGGGAATGTTTGATCATTCTTCCAGAAGTGCATTTGTGAGGTCAGGCACTGATGTTGGACGAGAAGGCCTGGCTCGCAGTCTCCGCTCTAAAGTGCGTGTAAAGGCAGGCGTCCCAATACTTTTGGCAATACGGTGTAGTTGCGGCCGCGGTGCCCAGCATAGGGTAGGTGCGTCCCTGTTCACTGGTACAGGTGCAAATCAGGTCCGAAGTTTCGCCTGAATTTGCACCTGAACAAGACCCAAAGATGCACGGGACCCTTTTGGTATGCAGACCGCGACCACCCGGACCTGTGTGAGCCGGGTACACGCACATGCCATGCGAATTGGATGCGGAGAAACCCACATCCAATTCGCACATATGCGAACCTGGCGCAGGGTTGATTTACTAATTGCAAATGGACTTTACGCTTTACAAAGTACAGTTGCACCCTGCAATAGCAGTTGCTCCAGAGCTGAGTAAATGAGGTAAGGCTTCACATTGCAAAGAGTACCCAATCACATGCAAGCAAAAATGATGTATTTTTACTTTTCCTTGGAAATGATGGGGTATTCGTTTCAAAGTGAAGGTTTACCTCATTTTTTAACCTCTGGAGCAACTACTTTTGCAGGGTGCAACTGCACTACAGTCTATTTGCCTTTAGTAAATCAATACCGCACTGTCACTAAATAAAAAATGTTTTATTTTAATCCTACCTAAAACACATATACCCTGACCCCGTCCTACATCAAGCCCTGATCTAGCTATTTTACCTACCTTTACTTTATTTTTTTTTTAGGCCTCGTTCACACAGGCATATTACAGTATACACCCATGGAGGGGAAGTGTTTACCCAGGTTGAGATGCACAGATGTTCTGGGCATCCCATTAATGTCAACTGAGACGCAGTGCCTGCACTCCCAATTTGATATCTGTGTGAGTGTGGTTGCATGGCTCCAAATTCACATTGTTCCAGTTCAGGGTCATGCATCCACACTCACACAGTTGTCACTGTGTCCCAATTGACATGAATGGGATTGCCTGCACAGGGATACAAGAAACACCTGTATATCCCAGTGCAGGTAAACATAGTTGTAAGCTGTAGTAGGCCTGTGCAAATGAGGCCTTATTTTTTAACACAACTTTTTTGTTTACAATCTTCTCCTCTAGCAAGGAGAAAACCATACAATGTATCTTTTTCTCTAGTCAAGAGGAGAAAGAGTACAGAGATTGGCTGTGCAGTTAGGCTCCGTTCACATCTTCGTGTTCAGCAAATTGTGGGATGCCCATGCGTTCCCCGTCGATTTCAATAGCACCCGAAAACACCGCAATTTTCCAGCGAATCGCCATAAAAACGCAAAAACAGAATCGCAGAACGCCGGTCATGCAAAAGAAATACAGTAGCTTCTTTTGGGCGATGGGCATCCCCCAATTCTATTTGCACATTTTTAACACGATTGTCGCCCCCATACGCCCAGATGTGAACGGAGGCATATTGATCACTGAGATCCAGAGCCGGTCTTCCCAACTCCTAATAGTACGAGACCCGGAGCTGTTGGTGACAGCAAAAAAAAAAAGGCCTTATGCGGCCCCACAGAAAAAGATCCACTTTAATGAGTACGTTCAGTAGCAAGGCGTTAAAGAACAACATCAGGCAACAAATACAATATATCAGTCAGTTGATTTTGTGATGTGCAGCTTGCTTACAGTGCTCAAAAACAGATTTTTCACTGGTTCAGATTTAGTGCCAATCAGAAAATGAGAATACCAAGAGCCATATACTGGTCATACACAACACAATACAATTTAGCTGTACTTTTTATCAGATTTCAACCACAAAAACAACAATAAGTTTTTGTGCATGTACTTTTTATAAAATGTGTTTCTTGTCCATTGAGGGACACGGAACTGTAGTAAATATTGGACATATGGGTTATGCTGCCACCTACAGGAGGTTTTGATACTGGTAAACAGGTAGTTCTTACATTAGGCACTTTGATCAGTGAGGCTTGTTCTGTCTATAGTTACATAGTTACATAGTAGGTGAGGTTGAAAAAAGACACATCAAGTCCAACCTATGTGTGATTATGTGTCAGTATTACATTGTATATCCCTGTATGTTGCGGTCATTCAGGTGCTTATCTAATAGTTTCTTGAAGCTATCGATGCTCCTCGCTGAGACCACCGCCTGTGGAAGGGAATTCCACATCCTTGCCGCTCTTACAGTAAAGATCCCTCTACGTATTCTATGGTTAAACCTCTTTTCCTCTAATTTTAATGAGTAGCCACGAGTCTTGTTAAAATCTCTTCTGCGAAAAAGTTTTATTCCTATTGTGGGGTCACCAGTACGGTATTTGTATATTGAAATCATATCTCCTCTCAAGCGTCTCTTCTCCAGAGAGAATAAGTTCAGTGCTCGCAACCTTTCTTCATAACTAATATCCTCCAGACACTTTATTAGCTTTGTTGCCCTTCTTTGTACTCGCTCCATTTCCAGTACATCCTTCCTGAGGACTGGTGCCCAGAACTGGACAGCATACTCTAGGTGCAGCCAGACCAGAGTCTTGTAGAGCGGGAAAATTATCGTTTTATCTCTGGAGTTGATCTCCTTTTTAATGCATGGCAATATTCTGTTTGCTTTGTTAGTAGCAGCTTGGCATTGCATGCCATTGCTGAGCCTATCATCTACTAGGACCCCAGGTCCTTTTCCATCCTAGATTCCCCCAGAGGTTCTCCCCCCAGTGTATAGATTGCATTCATATTTTTGCCACCCAAATGCATTATTTTATATTTTTCTACATTGAACCTCATTTGCCATGTAGTTGCCCACACCATTAATTTAAGATCTTTTTGCAAGGTTTCCACATCCTGCGGAGAAGTTATTGCCCTGCTTAGCTTAATATCTTCTGCAAATACAGAGATTGAACTGTTTATCCCATCCTCCAGGTCGTTTATGAACAAATTAAATAGGATTGGTCCAATCACAGAACCCTGGGGGACGCCACTACCCACCCCTGACCATTCCGAGTACTCCTCATTTATCACCACCCTCTGAACTCGCCCCTGTAGCCAGTTTTCAATACATGTACTCACCCTATGGTCCATGCCAACGGACCTTATTTTGTACAGTAAACGTTTATAGGAAACTGTGTCAAATGCTTTTGAAAAATCCAGATACACCACGTCTACGGGCCTTCTTTTATCTAACTGGCAACTCACCTCCTCATAGAAGGTTAGTAGATTGATTTGGCAAGAACGATTCTTCATGAATCCATGCTGATTACTACTAATGATACCGTTCTCATTACTAAAATCTTGTATATAGTCCCTTATCATCCCCTCCAAGAGTTTACATACTATTGATGTTGGGCTAACTGGTCTGTAATTCCCAGGGATGTATTTTGAGCCCTTTTTAAATATTGGTGCTACATTGGCTTTTCTCCAATCAGCTGATACCATTCCAGCTGATACTGTAAAAATTAGGAACAACGGTCCGGCAATCACTTGACTGTGTTCCCTAAGTACCCTTGGATACAAGCCATCTGGTCCCGGTGATTTATTAATATTAAGTTTCTCAGGTCTAATTTTAATTCTGTCCTCTGTTAACCATGGAGGTGCTTCCTGTGATGTGTCATGAGGATAAACACTGCAGTTTTAGTAACTGAAGCCCCCTGATTCCCTTGTGAAGACCGAGGAGAAGAATAAATTCAATACCTTCGCCATCTTCCCATCCTTTGTAACGAGATGTCCTTCCTCATTCTTTATGGGGCCAATATGGTCTGTCCTCCCTTTTTTACTGTTTACATACTTACAGAATTTCTTGGGTTTTTTTTTTTGCTCTCCTCCGCTATGTGTCTTTCATGTTCTATCTTAGCTGTCCTAATTGCACCCTTACATTTCTTGTTGCATTCTTTATGAAGCCTGAATGCTGATGATGATCCCTCAACCTTGTATTTTTGAAGGCCTTCTCCTTTGTTTTTATATGCATTTTTACATTGGAGTTAAGCCATCCAGGACTTTTGTTCGCTCTTTTAAATTTATTACCCAATGGGATGCATATATATATGCTCTTAAAGCAAACCCATCTCTCCTCCGTGTTCTTTGTTCCTAATATTTTATCCCAATTTATGCCTTTTAGCAAGGTTTGTAGTTTAGGGATGTTGGCTCTTTTGAAATTCAGTGTCTTTGTATTCCCTTTATGTTTCCTATTTGTGTGATTTATATTCAAACTAATTGACCTGTGATCGCTGTTACCCAAATTGCCCCGTATTTCCACATCCGTGATCAGGTCTGTATTGTTGGTAATCAGTAGATCCAGTAATGCTTTATTTCAAGTTGGTGCGTCTACCATCTGACCCATAAAATTGTCCTGCAAGACATTAAAGAACTGGCGAGCCTTAAATGAATGCGCGGTTCCCTCCGCCCAGTCTATGTCTGGATAGTTAAAATCCCCCATTATGATAACACTTCCCATCCTTGCTGGTAATCCAATTGTGATCTGTCTCCACTTCCTCCCTCAGGTTACCCATACCCATAAGGATTCCACCTCCTCCCTAGCTCCCTGTCATGAGCAGGTGTGACCAGAACCGTGTGATCTGCGACAGAGGACACCAAAACGTATATAAGTGAAAATATGTTAATTTATTAAAGAAAGTGAATAATATAATACAACCAACCAACTCCAATATGATACAGTGCAATAACCAACCACAGAGACCCACAAATAACAATAGACAAATAAGTGTAATAAATGGGAAATACCAGGTTCATAAACAATAGCCAGGCCAGGGTCATACACAGCAGATCAGCAGGAGGATGTTCCAGAGACATAAACGTAAGCCAGGCCAAGGTCATACACAGGGAGATCAGCAGATGGGGTATGGAACACAGGACAGGGAGAGGATGGATGGGTCAGGCTGCAGGCAGGGATGCAGGGTCACAGGTGGGACAGGATAAGGTCCCAGACAGGGAGACAGGACCAGGGGACAGGATCAGGGCACAGGCTCAGGTTCAGGGCACAGGATCAGATAGCTTGCAGGTCAGGAGGCAATGACGAAGTCAAGGCAAACATGTGAATGTTTGCCGGGTATTTATAGGCCTACGATTGGCTTCAAGTGACACCTGATTGTAGGAGGTACTGTCTGCTCCACACTGCCAGGATCCATCCGCTGGTGGACGCCAGTACTGCGGCCCAAAGATGATATATTATTAACAGGGAAAAGCTCTCCTGACAGTTCCAAACTGCCAGGAGACACCTGCTGGTGGACCTCAGTACTGCATGCCAAATAACAGGTCTTACCAGCGGATGGAACATTTCCTGACAGTACCCCCCCTCAAAGGAGCGACCTCCGGGCGCTCCAACTAGCCGTTGCTGGGGAAAGTCCATGGTGTTCAGCTGGGCAGTGGACAGGAACACTCCAGGCTGGGCAACGGACAGGAACACTCCAGGCTGGGCAACGGACAGGAACACTCCAGGCTGGGCAACGGACAGGAACACTCCAAGCTGGGCAACGGACAGGAACACTCCAAGCTGGGCAACGGACAGGAACACTTCAAGCTGGAGGGCAGCTGGCATGGGCACTTCAAGCTGGAGGGCAGCTGGCATGGGCACTTCAAGCTGGAGGGCAGCTGGCATGGGCACTTCAAGCTGGAGGGCAGCTGGCATGGGCACTTCAAGCTGGAGGGCAGCTGGCATGGGCACTTCAAGCTGGAGGGCAGCTGGCATGGGCACTTCAAGCTGGAGGGCAGACACCGGGACATCAGGCAGGAGGGCAGACACCGGGACACCAGGCTGCAAAGCTGGAACATCAGACTGCAAAGCTGGAACATCAGACTGCAAAGCTGGAACATCAGACTGCAAAGCTGGAACATCAGACTGGAAGGCTGGAACATCAGACTGGAAGGCTGGAACATCAGACTGGAAGGCTGGAACATCAGACTGCAAAGCTGGAACATCAGACTGGAAGGCTGGAACGTCAGACTGGAAGGCTGGAACGTCAGACTGCAAATTGGGAGCAGGTTGGGTTACTGGCAGGATTGTGAGAGTGGGGAAGAACTTCCATTTCTTCTTGGGCTTAACTACTGAAGATCTGTAGGTGAGGGGTGCAGCAGACTGCAGAGGAGGATTGGGATATGGCAGGGAAGAGGTAACAGTGGCTGGAGGAAGTTCGTGTGGGTTTGCAGGCAGCAGGGAAGAGACAGGTGGGTTGAATGCAGAATAGGTACAGGGAGCAGAGACTGGATATGAGTATTTGTTTGGCAGTAGCGTATACTGAGCTGCAACTGCGGTTGACATGGGTGATGGGAAAACATACATTTGAGTAGGCTGGTGTTTGGTGGCAGAGGTGGTTTGTTTGACTGGAGCTGCTTGCATCATGTCAGACCATGCTGAAAGTATAGGTTGTACGAACTGTGCTTTTAAACCTCCCTGTCTAACAAAAGACTGAGCAGACTCAATGCACTCAGCAATCACCTGTGATGAACAGGCTGAATAGTGCTCACAAAAATCGTCTGGATCATCTTCAAAAAGCCAAACTAGTGATACAACCTGATTTATATCAAAAGGAGGCGTGAAATCATCACGGCCCTCAGGAATACAGGGCAGGGCCAGCTCAGTACATAGTTTGATCAAAGGCTGCACCTCCCCAAACAAAATATAACCCTGATCGACCAGGGAGTGAGCCAAACGTATAGTGGCAAACAACTGATCACTAGACCATCCTTTCAAAGCCTGGCGGCAATAATCACCATTTTCAGATGCCAGCAGAGAAAGATAAATAACCTCATCGGTATTCATGTTTGTAACCAACTGAAAAATGGTTCCCCTGTGCAGCCACTTCTGGTCAGGGATGGCCTTGACTTACTGTCATGAGCAGGTGTGACCAGAACCGTGTGATCTGCGACAGAGGACACCAAAACGTATATAAGTGAAAATATGTTAATTTATTAAAGAAAGTGAATAATATAATACAACCAACCAACTCCAATATGATACAGTGCAATAACCAACCACAGAGACCCACAAATAACAATAGACAAATAAGTGTAATAAATGGGAAATACCAGGTTCATAAACAATAGCCAGGCCAGGGTCATACACAGCAGATCAGCAGGAGGATGTTCCAGAGACATAAACGTAAGCCAGGCCAAGGTCATACACAGGGAGATCAGCAGATGGCGTATGGAACACAGGACAGGGAGAGGATGGATGGGTCAGGCTGCAGGCAGGGATGCAGGGTCACAGGTGGGACAGGATAAGGTCCCAGACAGGGAGACAGGACCAGGGGACAGGATCAGGGCACAGGCTCAGGTTCAGGGCACAGGATCAGATAGCTTGCAGGTCAGGAGGCAATGACGAAGTCAAGGCAAACATGTGAATGTTTGCCGGGTATTTATAGGCCTACGATTGGCTTCAAGTGACACCTGATTGTAGGAGGTACTGTCTGCTCCACACTGCCAGGATCCATCCGCTGGTGGACGCCAGTACTGCGGCCCAAAGATGATATATTATTAACAGGGAAAAGCTCTCCTGACAGTTCCAAACTGCCAGGAGACACCTGCTGGTGGACCTCAGTACTGCATGCCAAATAACAGGTCTTACCAGCGGATGGAACATTTCCTGACACTCCCTTAGTAATGTCATCTCTCACATTCACTTGTACATTATTCTTGATATATAGGCATATCCCCCCTTTTTTCTACCCTCTCTATCCTTGCGGTAAAGGGTATACTCTTGAATGTTTGCCAGCCAATCATGAGAGCTGTTGAACCAGGTTTCTGAAATCTCCACAAAATCCAAATCCTCCTCGAGCAACAGTATCTCTAGTTCACCCATCTTGTCCGCCATGCCACATAGTTTAGACCGGTCGCATATTGTCCTTGTATTAGGTGTTCCGAGATTGCAAATAGGACTTGCTACTATACTTACCTTGGGTTTTTGTGCTTTGGTCAACCTATGTCAGAGAGGTTACCTGGTTGGGCGCCGGGGCGCGCCGGGGCGTTTTGACGCGACCCGGTTTGGTGGGCGTGCACGCCGGTGTCGGGGGCGCGCTCGGGCGCGGCGCGCTTTGGCGAATCGGCGCGTGCACGTGCGCGGCGTTTTGGCGCCAAACGGCCTATTTGAAGCCTGCCTCCATGCTGACCCAGTGCTGCCTGATCAAACAGCTCTGTACCTTGTTCCGTGATCATCCTGTGTTCCTGTATCCTCGTAGTGTTTTCCCGTTGTGACCCGGCTTACCCTTTGGACCTTCCTTGACTGCTGTCTGAACCCGACCCCGGCTTGTCTGACCTCGTTTCTGCCTTACCCTCTTGTACCGCTGCTGCCAGCCCGTTGCCAACCTCTGCCTGTGTGTGACCAGCCTGACTAGTTCCTGTCCAGCATCTGCTCTATCCAGCCTGAAGATCCACCGGTTGCTTGCCAGACCATTGTGCTCCAGGACTCTACCTCAGGCCCTCATACCACTCCGCATTCGTGGCCTCCTGTCTACTCTACCAGGGGCCCCGAATCGGATACGTAAGGGAGCCTACCCTCTGCCCAAGTGGACTCACCTGTCTGGTAAGTGTGGGACCTGACAGTATCAGGCAGCCATGACTGAGTCCGGGCAGGGGGCCTCCCCCATGGATGAACTGTGCAGGCACCTAGCGGGCCTTACTCAAGCTGTTAAAAGTCTTCAGGAAGGCTACACCAGATTGGAAGGGCAGGTCCAGGCCCTCTCAGCCTCTCCTTCAGGAGCAGCGTCCAACCCGGCCTCAGCACCCTCTGTAGTGATGCTTCCACCAGAGCCCAGGGTACCTACACCCGAAAAGTTTTCCGGAGATCGCAGTAAGTTCCAGGCGTTCCGCAACGCGTGCGAACTATATTTTGCCCTGCAACCCCGTACGTTCTCCCTGGAAGCTACTAAAGTGGGGTTCGTCATATCCTTGCTGACTGGTGAACCTCAAACCTGGGCCCACCATCTACTGAAGCAAAAGGCTCAATCTCTTGACTCCGTGAGTGATCTCTTCCTAGCCATGTCTCAACTGTATGAGGACCCTCAGCTAACGGCAACGGCTGAAGCCACTTTGCACTCCCTCCAACAAGGTCGCAGAGCGGCTGAAGATTACGCCGTGGAGTTTAGGCGTTGGAGCTCGGACACGGAGTGGAACGACGCTGCTTTGCGTCACCAATATCGGCTTGGATTATCAGATCCCCTAAAAGATGAACTGGCACGAGTGGGGGTTCCCCAGACACTAGAGGAGCTCATCAATTTGTCGATCCAAATTGACCGTCGCCTCAGGGAAAGACGCTCTGAAAGATCCGTTGGTCATCCACGTCTCACCTGGATGTTGCCCAGGGTCCCTAGTGCCCCGCACCAAGCTCCATTGGTCTCGTCTGCTTCCGCCCAGGAGGGTTCGGAACCTATGCAGTTGGGACTGCTCCGTCCCTCTCTGACTCCTGAGGAGAAGACACGAAGACGCACACTCAACCTGTGCTTGTACTGTGGAGAGCCCGGCCATTTTGCAAGAGCATGCCCCAATAAAAGACGTAAGTGTCTACCGTCCTCCTCGTTGTGTGCACCTGTCCTACCTAGTGCCGGTAGCCATTTAACACTCTCCATTGTCTTACAGTTACCTGGAAGGAACATCCCAGTACCGGTCATCATTGATTCGGGGGCATGCAGTGGATTCATTGACCGGACCTTCGTTGAAACTCATCACATCCCCACTCAAACTAAAGCCCAAGGACTGGCAGTTTTTCTAGCAGACGGTTCCACCCTCCGTTCCGGACCCGTCACCCAAGAAACGGTTCCTCTTTTGGCCACCATTGGCCCGGAACATCAGGAACTATTACGCCTAGATGTCATCTCCTCTCCTCTCTTCCCAATTATCCTAGGAATACCTTGGCTACAGGCCCACAATCCTAGCATCAACTGGGCTACGGGCAAAGTTCAGTTTGCCTCTGAATATTGCAGACAAAACTGCTTACGGGGAATCCCATCAACCTCCTCCTAATGCCTGTGCATGGACTCTGAAACTAAGCTCTACCAAGACCTTCCTGAACCTTACCGGGATTTCCTAGACGTGTTCAGTAAGAAGGGGGCAGAAACCCTTCCAGCACATAGATCCTATGACTGCCCAATAGAACTTCTACCGGGTACCGAAGTTCCTTTTGGTAGGATCTTTCCTCTAACTGAGCAGGAGCTGGGCACCTTGAAAACTTACATAGACGAAAACCTGAAGAAAGGGTTCATTCGTCCTTCCACGTCTCCAGCTGGGGCAGGCATCTTCTTCGTGAAAAAAAAAGATCACTCCCTATGTCCCTGCATTGATTACCGGGAGCTTAACAAAATTACTATAAAAAACAGATACCCGCTACCCTTGGTTCCTGAGCTATTTCAGAGGTTAGGATCTGCTACCGTTTTTACTAAACTAGACCTCCGTGGAGCCTATAACTTGATCCGCATAAGAGAAGGAGACGAGTGGAAGACAGCTTTTCGTACTCGATTTCGTCATTATGAGTATCTTGTCATGCCTTTTGGTCTGTGCAACGCACCGGCAACATTCCAGCATTTTGTCAACGACGTCTTTCATGATTTACTGGATTTATATGTCATCGTTTACCTGGATGATATCTTGGTCTTCTCCGCCTCCCTGATGGAGCACCGCAAACACGTACGAACCGTACTCTCCCGGCTAAGACAGCATGGGCTTTACGCCAAACTTGAAAAGTGCGAATTTGAGCTCCAATCTATCCAGTTCTTGGGTTTGATCATCTCTCCTGATGGCATTAAAATGGATCCTCAGAAAGTATCCGCTATTCTGGAGTGGCCTGCACCGACTGACAAAAAAGGAGTACAACGTTTTATTGGCTTCGCCAACTTCTACAGGAAGTTTATCAAGGGATTTTCTTCAATCATAGCTCCCATTACGGAACTTATTAAACAAGGATGCCGGTTCCACTGGACCCCTAAAGCACAAGAGGCCTTTGAAAGACTCAAAGCGTTGTCCACCTCAGCCACCATTCTTAAGCATCCCAATCCTGCCTTACCTTTCGTCCTGGAAGTGGATGCTTCCAAAGTTGCAGTCGGAGCTGTACTGTCACAGAGACAGGGTGCCAAAGCACTCCTGTACCCAGTGGGATTCTTCTCACGTAAGCTCTCTCCTTCCGAGAAAAATTATGACGTGGGTAATCGGGAACTTCTGGCCATTAAGGCAGCTCTGGAGGAATGGCGTTATCTCCTGGAAGGTGCAGTACATCCCATCTTGGTCTACACAGACCATAAAAACTTAGAATATCTAAGAACGGCCAAGAGATTAAAACCCCGGCAGGCCAGATGGGCACTTTTTTTTTCCCGATTTTATTTTTCATATTACGTACAGACCTGGATCCAAGAATGTCAAATCCGACGCCCTTTCCCGAATGTTTCTCGACTCTGAAAGAACCCTGTCCCCAGACACCATTCTCCCTTCTGGAAATTTCCTAGTTCTACAGGAAGACTTAATTTCTCAAATCAGGCGAGCCTCCTTGAGAATGCCCCCACCTGCTGAAGCCCGTGCCAAGGATGGACTGCTCTGGTTCAAGAATAGGATTGTGGTCCCTGAGGAGCTGAAAGCACGAGTACTAAGCTTGTGCCACAAACTTGCTGGTCACTTCGGCACACGGAAAACAATTGACCTTGTCCAACGCTCCTTCTGGTGGCCTCATCTTACCAAGGATTGTAAGGCATATGTGGAGTCCTGTGATACGTGTGCCAGAAATAAGACTAGCCGGTCAAGAGCATGGGGCCTACTGAAGCCATTACCAGTCCCAGAGAGACCTTGGGCCATGATTTCTATGGACTTCATCGTTGAGCTCCCACCATCAGAGGGTTTTTCGTCCATTTTTGTCGTAGTAGACAGGTTGTCTAAAATGGCCCATTTTCTCCCCATGAAGGGCACCCCCTCAGCCATGGAGACCGCCTCTATCTTCAAAGAGATCGTCAGACTACATGGAGTCCCGACCAATATAGTCTCAGACAGAGGCGTCCAGTTCACCACCAGATTCTGGAGATCCCTTTGTGGTGCCCTTGAGATCGAGTTGTCCTTTTCCTCAGCCTACCACCCTCAGTCCAATGGACAAACCGAGAGGACGAACCAAACCTTGGAGCAATACATCCGCTGTTTTTCAGCTTTTTCCCAAGATGACTGGGCCTCCCTGCTTCCCATCGCAGAGTTTTCATATAATAACTCATTACACTCAGCGACTAATCAGTCTCCGTTCTATGCCAATTACGGTTTCCACCCATCCTTCCTGCCTGGAGCATTTGCTGAATGCCCCGTTCCTGCAGTATCTGAGACCTTGGATTTTTTCTCCAACAACAACAAATTGCTACAGGAAACCATGACCAAGGCTCAGGAAGATTACGAGAAGATCTTTGATAGAAAGAGACGGGGGGAACTTGTGCTAGAACCTGGCAATTCTGTCTGGCTGTCCACCGCTAATCTCAAGTTAGCTTGTCCATCCAGGAAACTGGGTCCCAAATACCTGGGTCCTTTCTTGATCAAAAGGAAGATCAACAATGTGGCATTTGAATTGGACCTCCCTAATTCCCTGAGGATACATCCAGTATTCCACGTATCTCTCCTAAAACCGGTCACTCCTAATTTCTTTCCTGGTCGTAGCATTGGTCCACCCAAACCTATTGAGGTTGATGGCGAAGAGGAGTTTGAAGTGGAAGCAATTCTTGATTGCAGAAGAAGGCGCAATCAGGTACAATATCTGGTAAAATTGGGGGGCTATGAACCCGAAGATAATTCGTGGGAGCCAGAGAGCAATTTACATGCTAACGAACTTCTACAATCCTTCAAAACCTCTCATCCCGCAAAGATGGCCCAGCTGGGCATCCGGAGTCTGCCCTTGAGGAGGGGGCACTGTCAGAGAGGTTACCTGGTTGGGCGCCGGGGCGCGCTGGCGCTCGCGTTCCTGTCCATGCTGGGGCGCGTGCCCCTGGGGGCACCGGTGTGTCTGGGCTGGCCGGCCGTGGCGTGCAGGGTGGCGTCCGGGCGTTCGTGCGTACGCGTTAGCGCGCGTCCGCCTGTGGGCGTTGCTTTTGACGCGACCCGGTTCGGTGGGCGTGCACGCCGGTGTCGGGGGCACGGCGCGCTTTGGCGAATCGGCGTGTGCACGTGCGCGGCGTTTTGGCGCCAATCGGCCTATTTGAAGCCTGCCTCCATGCTGACCCAGTGCTGCCTGATCAAACAGCTCTGTACCTTGTTCCGTGATCATCCTGTGTTCCTGTATCCTCGTAGTGTTTTCCCGTTGTGACCCGGCTTACCCTTTGGACCTTCCTTGACTGCTGCCTGAACCCGACCCCAGCTTGTCTGACCTTGTTTCTGTCTTACCCTCTTGTACCGCTGCTGCCAGCCCGTTGCCAACCTCTGCCTGTGTGTGACCAGCCTGACTAGTTCCTGTTCAGCATCTGCTCTATCCAGCCTGAAGATCCACCGGTTGCTTGCCAGACCATTGTGCTCCAGGACTCTACCTCAGGCCCTCATACCACTCCGCATTTGTGGCCTCCTGTCTACTCTACCAGGGGCCCCGAATCGGATACGTAAGGGAGCCTACCCTCTGCCCAAGTGGACTCACCTGTCTGGTAAGTGTGGGACCTGACAACCTACCACTAATGCCCCCAATACTGCCCTCTGGAATATGTTCCATGCTCACTATCTCTACCTCTGGACCCTCCCCCCATCACCTAGTTTAAAAACCCCTCTAACTTTTATAGTTATTACATCGTAACCAGAAAAGTTTTACTCATTGTAAATACTTTTCAATGCCTCTGGTTTCCAAATGCTTGTGCAAAGCGCAAGTGCAAAAACTGAGTAATGAATGCCATTTATAACATTGATCATTTTACTGTGACACCTTGAAAATATGTAGCCATCATTTTACCAATGATTATAACATGGTATACACAGTCATTGACAATGATTCTGCAATGTGCTAGTGAACTCGTGGCTGTAGCTGAACTCCAGTATAGGAATATAAGATGGATTTTGCGAAGTGCAACCTCCCCGGCTGGGGGTGCTGGGTAAGGGTTTACTGCTACTTTTTATTCTGAATAATTGGTTATTAAATTGCACTTATACTAGTCACCAGCTTGCCTCTCTACCTCAATTAGTCTCAGAGAACACTTTGCATTCATTGGGAAAATGTAAAGCATTCTCTGAATGGCGCCCATGCCGAGCATGCAACCTCCTGTGTTCACAATGCAGCAGGGCAGCAGCTCAGCACGGGACCTGGAAGCTAGTAGATCATTGGAATAGTGGTGTCTACGACAGTGAATTCCAGCTTCTACAGCCCTGGTGCTCAACCTATGGCCCTTTGGAGTCTGTTGTCAGTCTGTTGTGGGAACACTGTTTAGGGTAATAGCATTGATCTTTACTAGCCTTATGTAACATGTTGCCAGTTTCATACGGTCTTCTGCAGCCATCCCCTGCCAAAAATGTAGCATGCCCACACTCTCTGACCCTTATTTACTCTATTAGGTCTGCATTTTCTGATAGTCCTCGCAAGCATTACATATACTGATCATTATGTGTGGCCCTTTGGTAATATCAGGGGCTTCATATGAGGCCCCCTTTAGCTTATAGGTTGACAACCCCTGTTCTCAAGGCATTCCACAGGTATGGTATATACATAGTTACACTAGTCCAAGCTGAACCAACATAATTGGGTAAAAATATCTATACTTGGAATTCTTTAAGTTTTCTCCCATAACCTAAAAACAAACTGGATGGCTTATATGTTTTTTTAAACTGTGTGTGCCTGTGCATAAGTAGGGGGAATAACGGATATAGAATGAAATGTGCATATACAGGTGAGAAACAGGCCAATATAGGGGAGGAGCAGATAAAACTACACTACAAGTGTGAGGAGGTTTAAATCGGAGAAAGAGCTCACTCCTGTGGTGGTGAAGGTGTGCAGTAATAACTAGGCATGACACAGTGGTGTAGTGGGTAGCACTCTTGACTAGCAGTAAAAAGGGTCACTGGTTTGAATCCCAACCACGACACTACCTGCGTGGAGTTTGCATGTTCTTCCTGTGCCTGCGTGGGTTTCCTCCGGGTACTCCAGTTTCCTCCCACACTCCAAAGACATGCTGGTAGGTTAATTGGCATCTGTCTAAATTGGCCCTAGTATATGAATGTGAGTTAGGGACCTTAGATTGTAAGCTCCTTGAGGATAGGGACTGATGTGAATGTACAATGTATATGTAAAGTGCTGCGTAAATTGACGGCACTATATAAGTACCTTAAATTATAATAACTAGCCTTCTGTTAGCAAAGTCCTGAGAGTTTTCAGGTCATGCTGCATGAGGTACATAAATGGCCTAGCAAGGGCATTATTCAATTTTGGTCAAAGCTGCACAGCTTGCTTCCATCTACTGCCTTCCCTCATCTGCATATGCAGTATGCCTTTCAGAAGGCAGAGAAGAGTTCCACCCCTTGTAGTTACGATCCATTCCCTGCTTTTTGCAATACACAAACTCACTTTATTCAGTATATTTAAAAAAAAAAGAAACAGACTATATTTTGTATTGCCATTTGGAACTTTCCTGTACCTGGAATGAACCCACTTCACTAGTAACAAATAGGACTAGGTGTGCATTTTGTGAGTGTATGATGCCACCTAGTGTTTAAAACAAAAACAGGCTTTCGAACGGTCTAGTTATTTTCATTCCACCAGCAAATTTATCTTAAAGTGTGTGCGTAGCAAATTGTTTTTTTTTTTTTTTTTTTTTCAGTTTTGGATACAGTAAGAAAGGATTATCACCTTAACAAGAGTAGCAGAAATATCATTCAATAGGGACACCTGTTCCAGTGACAACTGTCCCGTCAATTTCTAGAGAATTTCTCTCACTTCCCTTTGCTTCTGTTGCACAGGTAGTGAAAGAAAAGCTCCCCAACAGCAAAAAATAAACAGAGCCTTCCCTACTGTATCAAAAAAAATAAAAAGTTGGGCTATACATACACTTTAAAGTGACATTATCTGTGGACAGATGGAATATTTGATATAAAGTTCTTATTCTCAATAGGACACTGCCTTAGTAAATATTTGACTAAATAAAGCCATTGGGAAAGAGTTATAGAAAAAGAAATTAGCTGTAGCTCAATAGCTACCTACTTTCCATTTATTAAAGACAGAAGCAAATATATTAAAGTAGCTGCTATAGCACATGCTATAGACAACAAAGCTGGAGACACAATGTCCTGAGCATTCGGAGCCAACCAGAAAAGGATCCATTGACAGTGTTCTGTTCCATGATTCTGTCAATACACTCCATGAAGGATTTTGCCAGAGGTAGGTAAGCTGTGACTGTCTGGCTGACCCAAAAATTGCAGGAGATTGAGGAATTTGCCTTTCGATCAAGATGGAGAAAGTCAAAATGCATTCTGTGTTCGAGGACCCAGCAAGCCATGAAAAACTTGAGCAAAGAAGCTGGGAGAAAACGCAAAGCTATTGCCCAGAGCCACCAATCACAA
Source organism: Lithobates clamitans (assembly GCA_037952925.1). Lineage (NCBI taxonomy): Eukaryota > Metazoa > Chordata > Amphibia > Anura > Ranidae > Lithobates > Lithobates clamitans. The sequence goes on along the minus strand of JBBGZY010000137.1, from coordinate 3,368,177 downwards.
ACAAAGTTTCATTTGAAATTGCACCACTTTTCCCAAATTGGCCTTAAATTATTCTCCTTCGAACAAACATTGGCTTAAAAACAGCCTTATTAAAAAAAAAAAAAAAACACAACAAAAATAAAAAGCCTATTTGTACATAGAGCAAAACAGTGTTCAGTATATAAATAAACATCTGAAGAATCCCACAGCTTTGAAGTCCATATTGTCTAAAAGCTTGTCAGATACCTCCAGAAGGAGATTAAGTACTTTAGAGGATTTTTAATACAAAATCTGATTGTACATAACAAAATGGTGGGGGCTCAGAGAGTGAGCCGTTATTTCTGTATGGTTTACACATCATATACGTGGCAGCCATCTTTGCACCTTCCATGATGATGCTCTTTCTGATTTAGACACCAAATCCTTGCATTGTAAGAGATAGTGCTCCAGTCATACTACTTCATCAGACTCCAAGCCATGTTCTTCATACAATGTGTCCAAAAGGTTTAGCTGCTTTTCCATAGCCGGGAGGTATAGGTTAAGGTCTCTCATCATTCCATCAATGAAAAACTTGTGATTTTCATCCCCTTCATGTGCAGCCAGAGCAGCCATAAACCCTTCATATGTTGGAGCCGCCCTTAAAGCCAGCTGTTAAAAAGGAAAAACAAACGTGGTAAGTAGGTTTTAAACCTGTACCTAAAAGACAGAAAAAAAAACAAACTAGTATAAAAGAGAGATCAGAAGTACTACAGTTGATTAAACGAAAAGATGGGATAGGAAAGACAAATTAGGCCTATCCTAATAGTATGGTAGACATCCTTTGAAGATATTTCATCTGTGCATAGTGACAGCTTCAAAGACACCTTTAATGTAAAGATAGCCATTTTATTCTAAAGTGACTTCAGGTGCCTCTGCTATCAAGAATGAACTAGATACAATGGAAGTGTCAGGACATTGGAAAACAACTTTTTTTAAATAAACCCTTTCAGCTTAGACCTCCTGCTACCTTTACAACTCAATAAAAGAATATCAGAAGCCATGAAAATATGTAGGGATGCCTAGGCATTAGGTCACATGATTTCTGCTAAAGGGGTGGATCTGTTCAGTTGCTTCTCTGCAGAGACAATGTAACCAAATACTGGAACCCCTGGAGTTCCAATCAGGTCTGGAGCACAGTGTGTTGCATGCCAAGAGACAGCAGCTTGGGCTGGCTATCACTAACAGCTGTGGTCCAGCACTGAGCCTCGGAGCTGAATCGGTCAGTTCTTGGGCCTCTGTTGCTGCTACAGAGTGCTCTATACAAGTGCTGGCAGCATAAAATGTACACACTATGTGGAACAATGCTTCCACACACAAAAAAAAAAATATTAACCAAAAGTGTAGCGCTGCTCCTATTATGGCAGTGAAAACCCTGATTGACCATATAAATCAATACAACCAATTGTAACAAAGTATCCTAAATGAATAAAATAGTGGCCCTAGGGGCGAGATATACTAAAATATGAGTGTATCATAAAATAGTGGTACCTACTGATGTATAACATTGACCTAAAGTGCTGATATTGAACAATTTATATAATCCTGATGATTCAAATGATAATACTAGTATTGTGGTGATAAGCAATGTGAATAAATACATTTATAAATAACAGTGAACAGTCCATGCAATGTTAAGGTTAAACTGTTAAAACAAAGTTCAAGCCAAATAGGTGTATCAAACAAGTGAATCTAGAGCTGTGATCTTCCTCTGCCATAAACAATCTCCTCCACCACACCGATCGTGATTGTGATCCACTCTAATGGAGTCCCACTCACCAGATATACATGCCTTGCACTCTCATGCGCGATGTGTAAGCATTGTAAACACCCCCCCGGGGGTTATTCGAGCTGGGTAGAGTTGGATTCACAGCCAATGGAGCTCTTTACTTAGCAGCGCCTCTCAGCAGGCAGAGGTATGTCACCATGCAAAAGAAATAATGCCTCCAATAGTGTAACGACGTTTAAAAGCATTTATTGAGTTAAATAAATAGGGTCTTCTAACATTGTACTCACATTCCTAACAAATTAAAACCGCATGAACAAAACACTGCTTGTGAATGGTAAAAACAATGTGCTAGTGGTCACGGCGGACCCGGGATGCAGCCTGAAACTCTCACCCCTTCCCTCGGTGGATCCTCAGCGCTACGAGGTAGTACCAGCCAGACACAGCAGATCACAGTGCGTCATACGTCATAAACAGATGCTGCCACGCCTGACATGTTTCGTCATATCGACTTCTTCATAGGATTCACTATGAAGCGCATGAGAGTGCAAGGCATGTATATCTGGTGAGTGCGGCTCCATTAGAGTGGATCACAATCACGATCGGTGTGGTGGAGGAGATTGTTTATGGCAGAGGAAGATCACAGCTCTAGATTCACTTGTTTGATACACCTATTTGGCTTGGACTTTGTTTTAACAGTTTAACCTTAACATTGCATGGACTGTTCACTGTTATTTGTAAATGTTATTATTCACATTGTTTATCACCACAGTACTAGTATTATCATTTGAATCATCACGATTATATAAATTGTTCAATATCAGCACTTTAGGTCAATGTTATACATCAGTAGGTACCACTATTTTATGATCCACTCATATTTTAGTATATCTCACCCATAGCGCCACTATTTTATTCAATTAGGATACTTTGTTACGGTTTTTTCTTTTTAAGTTGGCAGCTATAATCACTGTTCATTTTATACCGTAGCGCAGTGGTGGGTTATCAAGTTTTTTGCGCGACACTTGATCACGTTTTTTTAATACAACCAATCGGTCTAGTTTAGATAGTCTTGATTGCTGGTTTACTTATAGTATTATAAATCCCAATAGCTAGGAGAGGATTGATGATATCAGAGTTGGGCAGTGAACTCTTCTCCAAACAAGTATGCTATAGGTTTTTATGGGGCCCATGAGATCTGGGAGTTACATGCCTGAAGTGGAGTGAAGAGTGTAATATCTTAAAGCGGTTGTATACCCGCTGTTTTTATTTTTTTTTTCTTCTACACCTGCAAGGGAAAAGGCATAATGAGCTAGTATGCACCACATACTAGCTCATTATGAGATACTTACCTTAGAACGAGGCGCCGGCATCTCACACCGTCCACGCCGAGGGAGCTGACATTTGCCCTCGGCGTGTCTTCCGGGTATCGCGGCTCCGGCGCTGTGAGTGGCCGGAGCCACGATGTCGTCGCTCCCGCGCGTGAGACTTCTGTCCGGCAAGCTCCGGAGTTTGCCGGGCTGTCTGCCGAGAATCCCCTGTGCGCATGCGCCACTGCAGTCAGCGGCTCATTGCGAGGGGAATATCTCCTAAACCGTACAGGTTTAGGAGATATTTTTTTTACCTACAGGTAAGCCTTATTATAGGCTTACCTGTAGGTAAAAGTAAAAAAAAGGTATACAACCACTTTAAGGGGCCACGACATACTTATTGGACATCTGGACCCCATCTGAAATAGGGCAAATCCCATGGATTACCCTGAGTGGACTATTCAAGCATTGTAGACCTATATGATATACATTATATGGGTCCACTCATTGAGGTGAGCATTTAGAGTGCACGGTGGTGGTTTATCCACTGATCACCCTGATCTGGGATATTGCCTATTATAGTGGAGGAGTCACTGCGGTTTAGCGTGAACACTGAGCACATATTATATTAACTCACTGTAGTGTTTTTTGGTGTTAAGCATTTTGCACATATTCTATGGACTCACACTAGTATGAGATGCATATTTTAAGTTTTCATTGTGTCATTGTTTATTTCTAGCATTTTTTTCACATTTATTTTCCATTTAATTGTTTATGCATTGTTTTTCAATATATAAGGTGTTCTAATATAACACGATACACGTATAAAATGAATTGTTAAAGCCGTTGTAAACCGCTGTGTGTTTAAATTTTTTTTTTTTACTTACCTGCAAGGCAAAGGCATAATGTGCTAGTATGCATCGCACACTAGCACATTATGTGAAACTTACCTGAAAATAAAACCTTCCAGCAATGTCATCGCTGGAGACAGCTTCCATTTTCACCCATCTTGCTTCTGAGTTTGCGGACTCCGGCTCTGTGACTGCGACGCATGCGCGTGGGAGCTGCAAGTCACGGCACAGGGCTCTGAAGGAACGGCACTGGTGGCCGTTCCTTCAGAGCACATGTGCCAGTGATGTCACTGGCTGCATGTACAGTAAATATCTCCTAAACGGGCACCGATATTTACACTACCTATAGGTAAGCCTCATTATAGGCTTACCTATAGATACAATTTAAAGATGGAAGTTTACTTCTTCTTTAAGATCTGTGGCCTGAAGTTTGGTACACAATTGGTTGTATTGATTTATAATAGGCTATCAAGATTTTTACTGCAATAATAGGAGCAGCACATTATGAGTGTTAGTAGTAGCATCAATCAGTATAGGGGATGGAATTGGCAGCACATAAGTATTTTGCAATTTTTTTTTGGTAATTCTTTCACACTGTTTTACATTGGAACTGAAAGAACTTCATGGAAATTCCTGTTAGAATTGAATGTTGGGCAGAGCAGAAGCAGCTCTGTCCAGCTCATCTCTGCAGCAGTAGATCACTACTATACTGATCTATTGCTGGCTGACTGCAGCGATCAGTAGTTCCCAATCAGAAGTGACCTGTTGCTATAGAGTTGCAGTTGTGCCATACTCGTTCCATTTTCAGATTATGGATTGAACAGTGCTCCGTGAGATGTTCAAAGCTTGGGATATTTTTTTATAACCTAACCCTGCTTTAAACTTCTTCACAACTTTATCCCTGACCTGTCTGGTGTGTTCCTTGGCCTTCATGATGCTGTTTGTTCATTTAGGTTCTCTAACAAACCTCTGAGGGCTTCAAAGAACAGCTGTATTTAAACTGAGATTAAATTACACACAGGTGGACTGTATTTACTAATTAGGTGACTTCTGAAGGCCATTGATTCCACTAGATTTTAGTTAGGGGTATCAGAATAAAGAGGGGTGACTTTTCTTTTTTAGCACTTCCCTTCCACTTAACAATCATGTGACACTGTGTTTGTCCATCACATAAAATTACAATAAAATATATTTACGTTTTTGGTTGTAACATGAGAAAAAGTGGAAAATTGCAAGGGGTATGAATACTTTTTCAAGGCACTGTACACTGTATGTTCTAGGTGACATACTGTATATGATATACATTATATGGGTCCACTCACTGAGGTAAGCATTTAGAGTGCATGCCTATTATAGCCTATTATAGTGGAGCAGTCATTGTGCTTTAGAATGAACCCTGAGCCATAGTACTGTATATGGAATCACTGTAGTGTTTTGTGGTGTTAAAAACACATTGCGCATATTCTATAAATGTGAAATATATGAAAACTAAGGTATTGTGTAGCCCTCTGGAAAGTTGGGGGCCCCGAGGCTCCCTATATTCACCAAGATGAAGATGACCACCACTGACCTAGACATTTAATCACTTGATCAGCCACAATAGGATCTTTAAGTAGTAGATTTTGCAGCCAAGGTAAGCATTTTATAGCTTCTACTTTTTTTTAAAGACTTTAAGGGGAACAGAAGCATCTTTTGTTGATGATAGGTCTGCTCTAAATTGATGAGGTATATGAACAGAAATCCTAAACCTCCTACATAACAAGGCCTAATAATAGTTTGTAACACATAAAACCAACAAGGAAAAAAAAAAAAAAGATTTAAAGAGACATCTCTGGGCATAGAAAAAAAGCTTTCCCATGTAGTGGGGCTGTGCCTGCACTGCACAGGTTAACTGCTCGTTTTTGTCTAAGGAAGAGAAGAAAGGAGATATACTTACCAAATCCTCTGATCTTCCGGTCTGGTACCCCCACATTCCAGCAATCCATTAGACTGTTCCTGACATCATCAAGCCCACAGCAGGCTTCATAGATCAGGAATAATCCACTGGTCTGTGGGGGAGTGCCATTTTCTGGTGGAACAAAGGATCAGGTGAGTAGAAGCTTTCTCCTCACAAAATGAGCAGTACAGGCACAGCCAGACTGCATGGGAAAACTTGATTTTTGCCCAGAGCTGGGCTTTAAAGATTACTGTTCACATATAAATGGGCAGAGATTTAAAGATCTGGGATAAGCAAATATTGTCTAAATACAGATGGCATCTGTCTTTTTACTTAAATCTTGGGGTGCATTGTGTATTTCTTCCAGATAAGTGCAGTAATCCAGTGTGGAACTTTGCCGCTCACTCGTTCCCCCCCCTTCCTGTTCTGCCAGGCTGAATGCTCGGTTAAGGGTCTGGGATTAATTTTGGGGCGGGCCCCACACCATTTTTTTTTTTAAATGTTGGCATGGGGTTCCTCTTAAAATCCATACCAGACTCAAAAGGCCTAGTATAGATTAGGGGGAGGCCCCCCACAGCGTTTTTTTTACTTTTTTCTATTGCAGGCAATGTTTTCTTTTTTACATTCAGCCATCAGCAGGGAAGCCCGTTGACAGCTGATTACTCATCTATTGTTAAGGATGCAGTGGCCGGCTTCCCAGCCTGCTCCTTAAGAACAAGCTATTCACTATGCCCTGATTGGGCACATCACATCTGGCAGAGGTTTGTGTTTTATAAAAATTGCTGCCAAAATTGCAAATCGGTTGGCTGGTAAAATAGAAGACATCTGTATTGCAACCGTATATTTAGCTGTTGTTTTGGTGTTCCACTTTAATAATTAGACATACATCATAAAAAAACCTAAACAAATTTAGAAGATCCAAGCTTACCGCAAATACCCCTCGTATCACCCAGCCATGATATTGTCTTAGTGTTTTACCATAGGCATTACCTGAAAGAAAGGTGACTCAGTTTTAATAATCATGCGTAGACACAATGACTGCAGTTAACATCTTGGCTAGTAAATCTACATATAATAATACATTTAAGTCCACTGCATTTAAAAAAAAAAAAAAAAACTTTTACGTACTAGATGATAATTCTAGGCTTTTTTTTTTTTTTTTTTTTAATATAAAATTGCAAAATGGGGTGTCCTGGGGGATTTTATGGGCAAAGGATGTTAACCAGAAAAGGGAGTAACAAGCGTATAAAAATATACGAAATGTATTAAATACAAAACAGTAGTAAAGTAGGTACATAGTAAACCTAAAAACAAATTAGTCAGACTGGATAGTTACATAAGAGCTATATGCCAAACAAACAGTTGATCTCATGGTAGGAGGTCAAATGGAGGGCGTGTGCATAGAAGTCCCAACATGTTTCGGAATATAGGTATGAGTAATAAATTCCTTCTTCAGGGGCTGATTAGAAACAAGCTGTTTTTTTGTCTCATAATGAAATAACAAAGATATCAAAAAGATGAGAAAATGAACAAATGTACAAATGGGAGAACACAGTAGGTAATAGCATGGCATATATATATGGCAAGTAGTAAAGCAAGTGATACAATACAACTATCTTTAGCAAATTAAAGTGCGCATAAGGATTCATATGAAGGAGGGGCTTCAATCTCTAGAATGCCCAATCGCATAAGAGAATACTCTGGATATTGGCTGGGGGGCAGGGTATGCGTCCCCACAGCACCGATGATGTACCGTTGCTGGTGCCAAAACGATTGAGTTGTATGGCATGAGTGAGATAAGAAGCATCCCTGCGGGCATAGAAAACACGGTTGAGATACCTATACCAAATGGCCATTATGAGTAAGTACTATGACGGACTTTATGTCATGTTGCCCTCTCACTTCTTGCACATCCTACTGTGCGGACCACCTGACCTTCAGGGAATGGTGTGCCCCTGTTATGATACCTTTTATGACTGTTTGTTGTGCCCCTGTGTGTGCACTTGGACAACATGGCGACGCACCTACAATCACATAATATTGCATACCCCCCTTAATTGAATATGTTATGTTCTCATACAGACACATATATACTTTTTGTACTAGACTCGTCCCCACATCTGTGGTCGATCCTTGTGGGCCCTGGTGTTTTCTATGACGGCAGGGATGCTTCTTATCTCACTCACGCTATACAACTCAATCGTTTTGGCACTAGCAACCGTACATCATCGGTGCTGTGGGGACGCATACCCAGCCCCCCAGCCAATATCCAAAGCATTCTCTTATGCAATGGGGCATTCTAAGGATTGAAGCCCCTCCTTCATGTGAATCCTTATGTGCACTTTAATTCGCTAAAGATAGTTATATTGTAAGTATCACCTGCTTTACTACTTGCCATATATATATATATGCCATGCTATTACCTACTGTGTTCTCACATTTGTACATTTGTTCATTTTCTCATCTTTTTGATATCTTTATTATTTCATTATCAGACAAAAAAACAGATTGTTTCTAATCAGCCCCTGAAGAAGGAATTTATTACTCATGCCTATATTCCGAAACATGTTGGGACTTCTATGCACACACACTCCATTTGACCTACCATGAGATCAACTGTGTGTTTTGTCATATAGCTGTTATGTAACTATCCAGTCTGACTAATTTGTTTTTAGGTTTACATACCCTATATGTACCTACTTTACTACTGTTATGTATTTAATAAATGTTGTATATTTTTATACGTTTGTTACTCCCTTTTTTGGTTAACATTTTTTGCTCATAAAAAATGGATTTTTAAAACAGCTTACCTGTAAAATCCTTTTCTTGGAGTACATCTTGGGACACAGAGCACCATAATAATGACTATCTGGGTTATATGCTACCTTTAGGTGATTGGAGACTGGCAACCAATAGTAAGAAGATTCCTCCCATATAACCCCTCCCATACAGGAAGTACCTTTAGTTTTGTAGCAAGCAATGAAGCTCCCAGAAAAGAAGGGAGGGACCTCTGTGGCCCGTGATGTACTCCAAGAAAAGGATTTTACAGGTAAGCCGTTTTAAAAATCCATTTTTCTTTATCGTACATCACGGGACACAGAGCACCATAATGACTATCTGGGATGTCCTAAAGCAATGCATTTGAGGGGAGGGAACATAGTATTCCTAGACCCCTTTCAGGCCCACAACTTATAAACCTGCTTGCAGCACGCTGTGGCCAAAAACAGTCTCCCTTTGAGATCTAACATCCAGTTGGTAAAACCTGGTGAATGTATGAACCGAAGACCAAGCGGCCGATTCAAATGAAAACTGGAAAACACTTTAGGTAAAAAATCTGGATGGGGGCGCATCACCACCTTGTCCTGATGTAAAAACAGAAAAGGTTTTTCACAAGAAAGGGCGGCCAATTCTGACACCTATCTAGCCGAGGTTATGGCCACCAAAAAGACCAATTTCCTAGTCAATAGAATCAAAGGAATATGCCTAATAGGCTCAAAGGGTTGACTCTGTAGAGCTGATAGCACCAAGATCAAGTCCCAGGGGCATAAGGGTGGCTTAACCGGCGGCCTTAAGTGCAGTACCCCTTTGACGAAAATTCATACTAAAGAATGAGATGCAATTGGCCTCTGGAAAAAAACTGATAAGGCCGAAATTTGTCCCTTAAATGGTCCCTAAAGATAGGTTTAAATCAATTCCTGTTTGAAGAAAGGCAAGGACCCTCCCAATCGTATACTTGCGGGGGTGCCATCTTCTCTTCTCACACCAGGAAATGTACGATTTCCGGGCCCTATGGTAAATAATTCTAGAAACTGGCTTTCTAGCATTTATCAGAGTAGACAAGACTGAACCTCTGATACCACGGTCTTTCAGTACCCTGGTCTCAATAGCCATGCCATCAAATTCAGCGACCGTAAAGGATGGTACAGTATATGGGACCTTGGGACAACTGGTCTGGACAGTATGGGAGGCACAATGGGTCCCCCACCTCCATCCTCACAATCTCTGAGTACCAGGACCTCCTGGGCCACCCTGGGGCCACCAGAATTACTGTTTTCTGTTCCTCCTGTATCCCGCGTAACAGGTGCGGCAGCATAGGGATTGGAGGAAAAGCATAAATTAGGGCATACCGATCCCAGGGAATCACCAATGCATCCGTCCCGACAGCAAGCAGATCCCTGGTCCTGGATACAAACCTGTCCACCTTGGCATTGAATCTGGATGCCAGGAGATCCACATCTGGCGTCCCCCAGTTCTGGCAGATTTGAAGGAAAACTTCGGGGTGAAGGGACCACTCCCCCGGTAACAATTGCTGATGACTTAGGTAGTTTGCCCGCCAATTGTCTACACCTGGAATAAAGACTGCTGACAGTCCACAGGCCTGGGCCAAATATAAAATATTGGCCCTTGAACATGTAATCATCAATGGGGAGCTCATTCCCTTTCACGTATTGCGTACCAAATTTAATGTACCTGCAAAGGCCCACTTTCGGTATCTTCAAATCGCTCATGCCTATAGGTGTCAGTTCTTAGGCCAACCAATTGTATTGGAATATTCAGAACTCGAATCCACCCTTCGGGTGAAGGCTCTCGAGAAACCCACGTCTCTCATCTATGGGTCCCTGCTGGTCGCTGCCATTCCCGAGCTGTCCTTCCTCCGCAGGAAATGGGTGGGGGACATACCGGAGATGGATGAAGATGACTGGAGGAAGATTTGGAATTTTCCATTCTCCCCTCTGGTCTCAGCCAGGGACAAACTGGTCCAATACAAAATCGTACACAGAGTTCATTACACACCCCACAGGCTGCACCAGATGTCGCCGGCGTATTCTCCGGCGTGCTGGCGCTGCTCCTACCAGCCGGGGGACTTCTTTCACATTTTCTGGGTTTGCCCAGCAATTGTACAGTATTGGAAAGAAGTACTCCAAGTGATCACTAGGATCACTAAGATTAGTATCCCGTATGATCCTAAACATTGTCTACTGGGTCTAGTGGACCAAATGCCAATACTCAGAGCTAGGAAAATACTAATATCTCTGTTACTATACTATGCACGTAAAGCCATCACGATGACCTGGAAACAGTCATCTCCCCCCCCCTGTTAGATTTTGAAAGAGCCTAGTGAATGCCAGTCTGCCCCTCTATAAAGCCACCTACTCGGGCAGGGGTTGTCCCCAAAAATTTGAAAAGGTATGGACCTGTTGGTTAGATGATAATACCACGGCAACTGATACAGTAACCAATTCCTAAATTAATATTATGGTTATAATATGTTAGCAAATTGACCCAATATCTCTTATTCAAATATCCTGTCAGTTCAATGCAGAGCATGGAACTTCCTGAATTAAACCTCTCCCCCCATTGGGGTATAGTTAAGTAAGTTTGTTTATGTTGAATGATGTGCCCTGGTGCGGTCTATAGCCGCATCAGAGGATATGCCCCTGCGTGGGCAATGTTTGGCCCCTGTGTAGGTACTTTTTATATGACAATATAAAACTTAATAAAAAGATTTTGCAAAAAAAAAAAAAAAAAAAAAGTTAATATGTGATTTACTTCCCTTTGGGCCGCCCGGCTCCGGGTGCCCCCTTGGTGTTTGATGTATGCAACAACCGTGGAGTTGTCGGACTGGACTTGGACAGGAAAACCCCGCAATCTGGATGTCCAGAATAGGAGAGCCAAGCGAGCTTCCCGGATTTCCAGCAGATTGATGGGCAAGGTCTTCTCTACTTGGGACCATCTTCCCTGTACGGAAGCCTCTTCCAGGACTGCTCCCCAGCCGAGACAACTGGCGTCCGTAGTTAACACCTTCCAGGTTACAGGTAGAAACTATTTTCCGCCCCTTAAGTTGTTGGTCTTTGACCACCAAGAGAGGTCCTGTTTTACCTGTAGGGATAGAGACATGGGATGATCCAAGGTTTGAACAGACTTGTCCCAAGCCTCCAGGATGGTTTTCTGGAACAACCTGGAGTGAAACTGCGCATAAGGAACTGCGCTGAAAGATGACACCATCTTGCCCAGCAGCCTCATGCACAGTCGAATTGAAGGCCTTTCTGCCCTTTTGACCTCTCGAACCAGCTCCACTATGGAGTTGACCTTTAAGGGAGGTAAAATTACCCTTTCTTGGGTTGTGTCCAGGATCAGGCCCAGATATGTCAAGACTTGAACTGGACGAAGGGCCGATTTGTCCATATTCAGAATCCAGCCTAGGAACCTCAGGAAACGAACGGTAGTTGTAACGTTTTCTACTAAGGTGGAGTAAGATTGGTCCCTTAACAGAAGGTCGTCCAGATATCCTACCACCGAGGTCTTTTGGGACCTTAGGAACCTTGCCAACACTGGAGCCAGAACCTTTGTGAAGACCCAAGGGGCCGTGGCTAGACCGAATGGAAGTGCCACAAACAGGAAATGACACCCCTCTACTGCGAAGCGCAGAAATCTTTGATGCGGACCGAAAATCGGTACATGCAGGTACGTGTCCTTGATGTCTATGGATGCTAAAAATCCCCTCTTTTCAAGGATGCGATTACTGAACGAACCGACTCCATACGGAAGGTTTGGACGTTTAGAAAGGAATTGAGGGACTTGATGTCCAGAATGGGCCTTACCTCCCCGTTTTGCTTCGGCACTGTAAATAGGTTCGAGCAGAACCCCTTGAATCTTTCCTTGTGCAGAACCTCGATAATTACCCCCTGCCTTTCCAGCTGTTCTAAGGCCAGGCACAGGCCCCTCTTTTTCTCTGGGTCCGATGGGACTCTGGATACCGGAAACCGAGTTGAAGGAAAATCCCGGAACTCTATTTTGTAACCTTGTGTTATAGTGGAAATGACCCACCTGTCCTGAACCAATTTCCCCCAAGCATCTGCAAACCGCCGCAGTCTGCCCCCCACCCGCAAGAGTGGGGGCGCCCCCTTCACAAGGAAGACTTGGAATTGGTTTTGGCTGGTTTCTAGGTCCAAGGTCTTTTCTGACCCTGAGGTTTCTTAAAAGTAGGAGGCTGAGGCCGTCAATACCTCTTGGGAGAAGAGGCGCCTGGCCCAGGAGCGTTGGGAATCTTTAAGGAAGGCTGCTTATTCCTTCTTTTAACCGGAAGCAAGGAGCTCTTTCGTCCTGAGATCTTTTGGATATATTTATCTAGATCTTCTCCAAATAGACGCTCACCATGAAAGGAAAAGCTGCGAGTAGCCTTTTGCATGGCGTCTCGGCTGACCAGTTCTTCAACCACAAGACCCTGCGCATATGGACTGAGAGTAGCGCAAAACAAGACATCTGCTGGATTGAGTCCTTTAATGCGTCTACCGCAAAACATAAAGCGTGAGGAAGTTCCGACAATTCGTCAGAAAATTCCTCCTGAACAGGTAGGTTCCTGAGCCACCTCTTAAAACGGTCCTTCAAGGACTGGCAAATACCGATAGCCGCAACTGCCGGTTGTACTGCTGACCCAGCCACCACAAATGAGGCTTTTAGTAAGGATTCCAGTTTTTTTTTACATCTGCCGGATCCTTAAACCCTTGGGCATTATCCACTGGACAGGTTAGGCTTTTATTCACTGAAGAAATGGCCGCATCAACCAAAGGTGTATCCCACTTCTTCCTGAATTTTTCCTCCATAGGATATAAAAAAGAAAACCTTTTTGGAGGCAAGTATATCCTGTCCGGGTGGTCCCAGTCAGCATAAATCACCTGCTCCAATAATGGATGCACAGGGAACGCCTAGGAACCTTGCTGAGGACACAAGGAACCCAACATAGAACAGGAGAGTCCTGGTCCCTGTACCGGGGGTAATGCCGCGTACACACGGTCAGACTTTTCAGCTACAAAAGTCCAACAGCCTGTCCGACAGACTTTCGACGGACTTTCAACAGACTCTCTAACGACCGGACTTGCCTACACACGATCGCACCAAAGTCCGACAGATTCGTACGTGATGACGTACACCGGACTAAAATAAGGAAGTTAGCCAATAGCTCCCCTAGCGTGGGTTTTTGTCCGTCGGACTAGCATACAGACGAGCGGATTTCTGGGTCCGGCGGAGTTACGATGTAAAGATTTAAAGCATGTTCCAAATCTAAAGTCCGTCAGATTTGCGACTGGAAAAGTCCGCTGAAGGTCCGGAAAAGCCCACACATGATCGGATTGTCCGCCGGATTTGGTCCATCGGCGTCCGTCGGACAAGTCCGGTCGAAAAGTCCGACCATGTGTACGCGGCATAACTTAAACCCTGCTCTCACCATTTCAGCCAAAGATTGGATAAACAATTTCTGGGATTGGGAAGCCGAAATTGGTTCCTCCGCTGAGGACTCTTCAGCCTCTTCTTCCTCTTTATCCTTTACGGCCACCTCCTCCAAATCCTCTGCCCATTCTGGATCCAGATCACAAGGACCCATCTGGCTAAGAGAGTCCTGGTGCTCAAGTGACTCTCCACTGGGACCAGGCTCAGGAGAGGGAGATCTATGACGCTTCTTTCCTCCCTGCGTTACTGAGGCAATCATACCTGCTATCTTGCCTTCAAAGCCAGCTAGGGCTGATGCCAAGTCATCCTTATTAACATAAGCCGATGCAGGGATATTGGTAGTGGCCACTACGCCTGACAAATGCAAAGGCTCAGCCAGGCCAAATGCCGCAGGTCTTTCAGGGGAGACTGATGCTGCAGTAACCTGAGGTTGATCTCCTGTTTTTGAAGGAGTCACTTTAACCCCTGGACTTGCCCTGCTCACTGTACCTCGTTTTCTGGAAGACACTGCTTACTAGAGTTGAGGAAAAAGTACTCTCTCTGAGCTATATGGCTGGATCCAGCGTATAGCAGCTACCACAGTCTTTACCAGCCTTCAACCTGTTTCAACTGCCCAACTTACGTGCCCAGACCTGTGTCCCACCGCGCACTAGGCTCCTGCTCTTATGAGCCTAAACTGACAAGCAGCATTGACACACGCGGGCGCGTGACCTCCCTTTATACGCGCGCGCCACCACGTGATGCACGCGTGCGCCTGCGGCCCCTGTGTGGGAGACCCCCGCATAAGTGTATCTGCTGGCTGCTTCAATACAGTGGGGACACAAGGCACGCAAAATTGGGAACAAAACATGTCACGTTATAGCAACAACAGTAGTACTTTTAGGCCTCCCAGAGGGAGCACTCACCGGTCCTCGCTGCAGGGCTTGATACAGGCCCAATCTTCCCCCATCACGGCGGGTAGCCCCACTGAGGACCTTCAAGGACCGGGTCCCCCTCTGTTCGGGGTCCACACCCTTGGACCTGTAAGGCATCCTTCTGGTTCCCTTGGGTAAGTGATAGACCAGGAATACCATATAACAAGGGTCCAGCGCCATAAAGGACACATTACAGGCAAAACCTTGTTCTTGAACCAAGGCTCGGGTACCATCCACTTTAGCTTTAACATGCCATCTGAATGGATCCGATTATAACATCCCCACTGGGACATCATTGAAGAATTTGAAGAGCTTCCACAGCCATGACAATCACCTTCGAGACACTGGCAAAAAACTAAAGGTACTTTCTTTATGGGAGGAACCTTCTTACTATTGGTTGCCAGTGTCCAATCACCTAAAGGTAGCATATAACCCAGATCATTTTTATGATGCTCTGTGTCCCGTGATGTACGATAAAGAAATCCCCCGGGGCACTCCCTTTTGCAATTTTCTCTTTTGTACTGGGATGTGGCGAAGGTTTCCAGCGTTATACCTATAGGTGGTTTTCTTTTATCTATACTTTTTGTTCTACACACTATTCTGTTTTATTGCTTACTTTTTCTGCTCGTAAATTGGAGAAATGTAATAAAAAATTATAAAAACTAAAAGAAAAACAAAAAAAAAAAGAAAAATCCTTTTCACAACATTTATATCAAGATGCCTACTTGTGATAAATATTCCCAACCTTATAAACATTGACATGAACTCTGCTTTTAAAGTATCTCCCATCCTCAGTTAACCGAACCCACAGTTTAGTACAGAGAGAAGAGAGAGAGAAGCAGTGAAGCAGAAAATCACAGATATTGTAGGGTTTCGTTTTCTTGAGGGTTTAGGGAGCATTTTAATGTTGGTTACAGTTTTAACAAACAGCTAGACATATGTAAGGGCCCATTCAGACACCAACGAGCAGCTGCCGCACACTAAGCTGCAGCAGTTTAGTTTGCGGCAGCTGTCTGTTCTGGCTGCAGTTGGCCAGCTGTATGGGGGGGGGGGGGGGGGGGCAGTGTGACATGCACTTCAGGGCATCATACAGGTCCCTTTTTTTTTTTTTTAAGTGTACAAAGTGACACTTCATTTATGTCACTGTACACGGACCTGCAATCCCACCCCTGTGTGCTGCAATAAAATGCAGCATGTCAATTGTGCAGGAGCATATATTAATGCAGGAATGAATGCTTGAGGGTCTGGAGGGCATTATCCACAGACTTATGTTGTTCACATAACTGTTGATACTCCATGTGCCAGTCCTACTACTATGCTGTTTGGTATTGTATCAGTCTGTTTTATGTCTTGAACAAATTGTTGTACATTCTATTATACCTCATTGCTTTACTCCTGTGTTATTTTTTAATTTTTTTTAAATACAGAATAAAAAAAGAAATAACTTACTTAATGCTGTCTGGATATTGCTTTCACCATTCTTCACTTCAGTAAGGAACTGAAATAAAAACTTGAGTCCCCTAGGGAAAATATACAAATAATCATGTGTTCTTGGCTACATAGGTAAAGTAGAATTAAACAGATCATGTGCAGTATGCATCGCGTATGATACACCGCATTGGCAAACTAGGCTCAAGATGATTACTTGTTGTGAGATGGTATGCATTGTACAGAATCCTACGTGGGCATACATGCATCCATAGAAAATACAAGGTGCATATGCCAACAATGACCCATGTCGTGACGGATTACCCCAAGCATTACCTCTTACCTCTTTAGCCACAAAAGGGCCTCAGTTGCAGAATTTCGCACTTGTGCCAAGCTGGCATTTACTTCATGGAGAACAATATTTTGTAGTGTAGTAAACTCTTCTTTATTAGTGATGTATTTCTGATTTATTTTCTACAAGATACACAGAACAGGTTGGGATGAAGTTGGACAGAAAGGTATTCCTTTGCATATATTTCACAGTAATAAAATATTATTTATTTAAATACACATGCTTGGGGGGGAATTTACTAAAACTGGAGCACAGAAAATCCGGGGCAGCTGTTTTGACAATAAAACCTAGAATCTGATTGGTTACTGTGAACAGCTGCACCAGATTCTGTGTGCTCCAAATTTATTAAATTCCCCCCAAAAGGTGTTTATATACCATCAGTTTGATAAGAGAGGAAAGAAAAGGAAAGAAATCAAAAGAAAGGAAAATAATAGAACGGAGAGGAAAAGAAAAGAATGGAAAGGAAAAGAATGAAAAAGAACGAAAAGAAAAGAAAATTAAGAAAGAAAAAAATTATAAAAAAAAAAAAATGTAAGTACAAGCCAGCGACAGATAAGAAAAAAGAGAGATATAAAGACAAGAGAAAGCAAGGCTGGCCATACATGGTCAGTTTTTCTCTTGTTCAGCCACATAAATGAGGTGGATGGAGGAACCCCAATGCCGGAAAACTGTATTAGTGGCTGATCAGAAAATATTCCAGCAATAATTGGGGGCCACACACTGGCCCCTGCTGAACCAAATTTCAATCAGTGGCCTGATAATACGCGAGATTGATAGAGAGAAAAAAAAAAAAAGGAGCTATGACAAGGGATCGAAGGAGACACAGAACTGTGAAAAAAAAAACTTGTGACCTTATTGGCACAGGTGACAAGGTGTACGCGTCTTCCTGTATGTAAGGGTTTAGAGTGATGAATAACTAGCCAATATTTGTAGAGAAGTTGTAAGAATGTGCAGGAAACATATCACAGCCCATTCATTCACCCTACCTTTATGTTGCCAACAAAATCCATTTTTACTGGTGCAAACACTGTTGACCCAAGCTTATCTGCAGAAAGACAAACAACCCATTAACCACTCTGCTGAGCTACTAATAACAGCCTTTCTCTAACAGGCAACACTGAAGTCATTCGGCATTGGACAGCTTCACATAACTTTTATTTAACATCTGCTTATTGCCTGCTGTATGCCTGCAAACTTTACAACATATTTCACTCTGGCTGTGAGGTAAAGGTCTGTCCTGACTGTTTACATAAATAACAAAAGGCATAATTATGAATGAGTGCCCAAGTTCAAACCGACTGACACTAAATGTTTTGTGAGATGTGTACTTTTGCAAGACTTCCAAGTACATACATTTTCTAGTAGGTGGAAGAAATCAACTCAGGTAAATACATGTTCTTACATCTTGAAAGAAAGGAGCCCATAAGAAACTGTGCCACTCTAAGTAACAATGTGTGCTCTCCTAGTACCCAACCACTAAAAGGTGCTGGCATCCAAGGGACCTGTTTGGCGCGGTAATACTAGCAATGAAAAAAACGTGGAGTCGTACAAAAGCAATCCGCCAGGGAGTAAAGTATGAAAACCGGCTTCAGCCAGTCTTCTATGTCTTGCTACTGACACATTTCACCCTTCCACATGCTTGAACATAGAGTCTAGGATTAAGCCCGTGGGAAGGTGAAATGCGTGCATGTAAATCTGTGACTCTTAAGAGAACACTTTTTTCATCCTTTGCATTAAGGTGAAAAACCTTCTGTGCTGCAGCCCCCCCCTTTTCCTTACCTGAGCCTGATCTAATCCAGCAATGTGCATGACAGCACCGGCTCTCGCTGCTGTCTCCCTCCTCATTGGGCAGCTTGATAGCAGCGGGAGCCATTCGCTCCCACAGCTGTCAATCAAATGCTGTGACACGGGATCGGGGGCGGGGCAGAGTCCTGCAGTCTGTGTCAATGGACGCAGCAGTTGGACTCAGGAGCAGAAAAAAAAAACACCATAGGGAGTAATAACAGAATCCATAAGCAATGTGGAGGATGAATACATACCTAGTACAGGGACTATTGCGTAACAGGAATTTAGGAAGTATTCTGTTGGAATGCCATCTTCACCTTCATAGACAAGATCACTGAATCTTGAAAGCATAACACAGATTGTAATCATTATACAACAAAACGATAACATTTAAATACAGAAATGTCTTTGAGAATATAGAAAAACATCAGTAAAAACTTGCATAACATCAGGCCCTGTGTGACAGGGATATTAGACAGTGAGCTGCTTTGGGGACACAGACTGCATGGCATGATTGATGATATATAAATAAGGGAAATAACAATGATACGCTACAGTACATGAATGAAAACCTCTTCAGTCCAAGATATGGCTGGTATTATTTGAGCAAGGACCAACCAAATTGTGGTCAGTGTGTGGACTTCCCCGCTTGACAAAAGTTGACTGTTCTTTCGACTTCTGCCAAAGGGACATATAGGAAAGTTTTCATCGATTAGCGGCAGCAGCCAATTAGCTGCAGCCGCTGATTGGTGTATTCTGTCCTAGTGGATGGGTGTGGGGATTCTTTCATCTACCTCATTTGTGGGGTTAGAATAATCTGTTTGCCCACAAGCTGAACAAAATAATAAAATAAAAAGTGTATGGCCAGCCCAAAACGTGTGTCACAATAACGACTGGACATTATGAAAAATTGTTTAGCAGGTAAAACAGTAAGGCCCCTTTCACACTTGTGCGACCTGAAAGTCGTGCGATTTTGCCGCAACTTGAAGCAATGCCGGTGTAATCTTGAGGTCTTTGGACCTCAAGTCGCATCAAAGTCGGACCAAAGTAGTGCAGGGACTACTTTGAAGTCGCTATGACTTGAAGTCGCACAGATATGAATGGTACTCATTGAAAATCATGGGGTACGGCTTGTCATGTGACTTTGCACTCCCAAGTTGCAGGACAAACCGCGTGTGAAAGGGGCCTAAACATATCTGAACTGTTTATTTTGTGTCTAACATTAAAATAAAATCTGTTTGTTTTTCAAAAAGGCCTACTATCTGTGCTCTGTTGAGTAATACAAAGATCTAATAAACGTAATACCTGTGAGTCATCATGCTGAAAAATGTTTCAGGCAGCGCCTCCTCTGTTCCTCCTCCACCTTCATCTGACGTCCCTCCTCCTTCATCCTGCTGCAATGTACTGCTTACTGCAGGTAGACTGGCATGTGTGTCTCTCTCATCCTGTAGATCGCAGACACCCGAGCTCTCCGAAGAAACATTATCCAGTGAACTTTCAGCACCTGAAAAAATGGATTTTACACCATGCCCTTTATTATTAAAGGGTCCATAATATATAAACAAATAAACAAACACAATAATGTAAGGTTCTGTGATCTTCGTAGCCTAAGATCAGTTAGCAGCTACAGAGGGTATAGAAAATAATCACCCCCATTAAAATAATTACATTTTTTTGCTTTGCAGCCTGAAATGAAGACAGGTGCGTTTTTTAAATTTTTTTATCCAGCTGTATTTACGTGCAACTTATAACATCCAAGTGAAAGAAATAACACCAACATGTCAACTCTGAAGCAGTTGCAGGAATTTATGACAAACAGTGGTCATTGTGTGCATGTGACAACGTTATCACAATCCTCCACAAATGTGACTTGTATGAGCGGGTTGCAGGAAAAGAGTCACTCCTCAAGAAAGGCCAAATGCAGTCATGACTGAGCTTTACCAAAAACGCACCTTGCAGATTCTGAGGCCACATAGAAAAAGGTGTTATGGTCACATGAGTCTAAAATTAAATTTTTTTGGCTTAACACCAAACAAAATGTCTGGCAGAAATCCAATACAGCTCACCATCCAAATAACACCATTCCTACAGAAAAGCATGGAGGTGTTAATATCCTGTTATGGGGAGTTTATCTGCAACATGGACTAGAGCACTTGTCAGGATAGAAGGAGAAATGGATGGGTCAAAATACCTTTAAAATCTTGAGGAAAATCTGCTGCTCTCTGCCAGAAAGTGTTTAATGGGAAGAAGGTTTACCTTCCAACATGACAATGACCCAAAGCACCCAGCAAAAATGACCACACAGCGGTTGAATGAGAAAAACGTGAATATCCTTGCATGGCTAATGCCATGTACACACAAGCAGACTTTTCAACCGGACTGGTTCGACGGACTTTCGGCGGACTTCCAACGGAATTTCCCAACAAACGGACTTGCCTACACACGATCACACCAAAGTCCAATGGATTCTTACGTGATGACGTACGACCGGACTAAAATAAGGAAGTTGATAGCCAGTAGCTAATAGCTGCCCTAGCGTCGTTTTTCGTCCGTCGGACTAGCATGCAGACGAGCAGACTTTGATTGGAACTGGGTCCGCCGAAGTTCCGACGTAAAGATTTGAAACATGTTCCAAATCTAAAAAGTCCGTCAGATTTTCGACCAAAAGAGTCCGCTGCAGGTCCGATGAAGCCCACACACGGTCGAATTGTCCGCTGGACCAGTCCTGTCGAAAAGTCCGCTCGTGTGTACGTGGCATTAGTCATAGGCCAGAGTTAAACCCCATTGAAAATCTGTGGAATGACTTGAAGACTGCAGTACACAAACAGTCACCATCAAATTTACCTGAACTTCAGCAGTTCTGCAAAGAAGAGTGGGCAAATATATAGACCCACACAGCTCTGGTAAGCCATACCCTGCTCCTTCCTTATTGGGTTTGACTGACAGAGACATGATTTTTTTTCGGGTTAAGCAAGAGCCTCCCAAAGACCTAAGGGAAGCAGAAATTTCCCAGCACTCTTGTGAGAACCTTTTAGATTTATCACTTGTTTGGAAGTGACTGTTCACTAGTCTGTACTTTTCACTTATACTGTATATACAGACATCCTTAGAAATGCACTTATAAAACATTACATGCTTTACCTGCACTGTCCTTATATGTCTCAAGATCCTGGAAAGCCATTGGAATAGATTCTGACATTTCCATACCGAGTATGCGGATGTTTTCAATTGGTGAATGGTCATGATGGTTGGGTTCCTCTTTTAGGGGCCCATTCTCCTGGTTGTTGTTAAGTTCCATCTTCCTAAAAGAAATGTTCAACCTTATAGCTGAACTCCAGGCAAACAGCTAAATACACAGATAAAATACATATATGGGAGCTGTCCACCCTGCCAAAAGGGTTAAAAGGACCATAGATTGTTTTTTGGCTGATCAAAAAAAATAAACCTAACAGATTCACCCTTTAACACAAGCGAGGTGAATAGAGAATTGCTCCCTGCTGTGCCATTGTATTCTGACAGCAGGGACTCTCTGCTGCCAGAACACATTGATCAGCGGCTACAGCTGACTGGCTGCAGCTGGCTGATCGACAAACGTTTTTCAACAGGCACGTTCTACAGCATTTAATCATTAGATCAACTTCTGTCGAGTAGAAGCGGCCACACATGAATTGAAATTTGGCCGGTCCCTTTTGAAGTGGCCGAGTTTTGATCCATCTATGGCCAGTTTTAGTATTTCTGTTCATCCAGTTCTGAGGTTTACACAGCTCTACCACAATGCTTAGTCCTGTCTGGCAGGGGAGGAGACATGCTTTTTCTCTGCTGCAGTTTAGCAAAACTTTCAGGTCTCTTTCCCACCCCCACCCTGTGACTGAACAGTAAAAAGGTAAAGCGGCAGACCCAGGCGCTCCTCTCCCTGTCACTTTGCTCTTTCCTTCAGGCAGCATGCTCCTTTAACTGCAGCACAACTGATTGGATCCTTGTGCTGCTTCTCCCTCCCTAATTTGAGTGCTGCTGTACAGTAATCCAAGTTTGGAGCCAGGGAACTACTCTGTTGTTTACAGCCTGTCCAGCACAAATCCCTTCCGTACTGCTAAGTCTCAATATACAACCCCCCTCACGCCTATCTTCAAGCCTATCTGGCTGTAAACTATAGAGGAGGTTGTGGTTCTAGAACTAGGGGGGGTGTCTAATGTTTTTTAACTTGAGTGAGGACGCAGCTTAAAAAAAGCTCAGATTCAATGATTACCCAAATAGGTTGTTCTTTAAAAGAATTACCTCCCATTCACCTACCTCTGTGCCGAGATATGGCCAGTCGAAGTAGAACGTCGCACCTAAAAGGAAAACATACAAGAGGTTAACAATATGCATCCAAATACTGATAAGTAGAAACACCCACTAGTGCTGGGATAAAGGGTTGCTACTAATTTGCCAGATACTGCACTCATAACAACAAAGACTTGGTTGGTCACCGCAGGGACTAGCATGGCTCATGGGAAATCTCTGCATGCTTTCAGTACAGTGTATAGGTATTGAAGTGATCAGCCTCCTTTCTTTGAGAATGCCCTTTTGAGGGGAAACGCGTCAGTGGGAGCCTGATTGAGTGACATCATCACGTATGCTTGCCACTTGGACCCGCAACGGAGCTCAGAGTGGATTGTAACATACGCTGTGAACTATACTGCTGCTATTCTAATTGCATTATCTCATTATTAAATGCTATAGAGGTTTCTTCTCCTTCTCCTTTTTTCTTTATTGGTAATGTGGCTGTGAGTTTCATATAAAATGGTGCTCTATGCTGGTGATCCCCATTGGACGGATGGTCCTCTGAGCTGGCGGGCGGAGTGTTATATTGTTCACAAGTGCATTAAGATCTCCTCCTGTGCTGACATCCATTACATTTAGTAGCCTGCCTTGCATGAACGGTCTCACTCAAGCACTGAAGCACCTTTATTTGGCACTGTGAACACCCTTTGAACACTGGATTAAACTGTAATTGGGACATTTGCTTGTCTTGGACTTAGTTGCGCAAATACGTTTCGGGACTAATACATATTTATCTTTTATTATGTAAGCATCTGGTGTCACTTAACCCATTTATTTCCCTTTTTTTTTATTTATTAATGAGATGTTGACACACTTTTATGAGTAGATTTGATATACTGTATATGTGGATGATCTTTTTTACACTTTTTTTTATGATTTATTTATCTTTATCTATTATTTTAGGGGTAAGCGCACTTAGTTTTTTAATTTAATATTGAAGTAATCTTAATTGGCCTTCACACCGCTATGCCCAAGCAGGATGTAGCTAGTGAGAGTGCAGAGGGGACAAATGCATATTGGCTTATGAGGTCAGTTAACCCAGCAAAACTGCTGCAACATTTTATTTACCAACTGTGCAGTCGCATTCTTTACAAAATTAAGCTGGTCATAGATGGATTGAAATTTTCAAACTATCTGTGGCCATTCCTGCTCAAGAGAAGTCGATCTAACGATCGGATTCTCTTGAACAGGAATGTTGGAAGAGTCCCCGCTCTCAGAATACAATAACACAGAGGGGAGGATTCCTCCACCCTCCTTGAATGTATGGATGAGCAAATCCATTGTCTTTTTTTGACCAGCCAGCAGGCTGACCGAAAGAAACCGATCCAGCCTTACGCAGGGTTTCCATCCTTTCCTATCTGCCTCAGCTTATAATAATAGAAAAGGTAGCCATTTGCACAGTTTTACCTAAATAAGATGCCTTGAATCTCCCTAATGGAGATTCAAAAGGACTGTATTTTTATAAGACCTGAGGGGAAACAACCTAAATTTATTTTCTTGAGACCTCTGTGGCAATTATGACTCTTCTCTGGCATCAGGCAAATTATCAGAACGTACTTGGGTTGGTTCCCTGGTAAAGGGGTTTTGGGGCACTATCGCTTCATTGTGGATACATTGTAATATGTCTTGTAACGCACAATATACTCATTGTATTATTTCTTTGTTTAATTCAGTTTATGCCTTTTATTTTTCTATGTTTTCATGGTGTACATTGCTTTTCTTTTCCTGTATTTAAAAATTGAAAAGTTTTCAATAAAAACTACCTAATTAAAAAAAAGTTGCTCTACAGCTGCCAATTAGAGCTTGTATCGGAAAATGATTCTCTACTGTCAGCATAAGGGTAAGCCATGAAATAATGTGAATGTAATTTAATTTAAAATAGATTTTAGGACATGTATGCTCTTTTTTTTTTAACAGGAACTGAGATACAGTATTGCAGAAGCAAAAGCGTTCAGTGGCATTATTTTGGAAACATTTCCCCCTATATTGACTTCCCGATTACACACATTGCCCATGAGTAGGTGCTGGCATACGGTGTACCTTGTTTGGCCGGAGAACGGAAAGGTGTGGAGATCCGGGGGGTGTGGAATATACCAGAGTAGATGTGAAGGTGTTATTTGCAATCTGCATACACTCCTCGAGCGTTTTCAGGAACGTATTGCATGTGGACTTCAAAAGGGCTCCCATATTAATTTTATCCTGCCAGAGTGACAAACACAAAATGATCAATCATGCAAGAGATTTCATAATCTTTTTGCAAAGCATTTCTCAGTAGTAGTTTTGTAACTACTCTGAAGGACTTTCACAAACACAGGTGTGGTGAAACATAAGATACTGATGACAGACATCAAATAAATAAAAACTGTAATTAATTATGCCTGTGCTCCAGTCCTCTCTTTCAAATTGATGTCAACACAAGAAAATATACGGTCCACAATAATAAATATCATTACTAGGATTGTGATTCCTATAAATATTGGCACTGTAAAGTCTGCAAAAGACACAGACCTCCACCTTAAAGAGGAGACCCCCCCCCAAAAAAAAAAAGTTAAAAGGCAGCAGTTAGAAATACTGTAGCTGCTGACTTTTACTATTAAGGCACTTACCTGTCCAGGCATCCAGTGGTGTCCTCACCCGAGCCGAGTCTTGAATTGGCTCTCAGTTGCTGGCGCCGCCATTTTGGCTAAGGGAGACTGGCAGTGACAGTCACAGCCGGATTCCTACTGCTCATGCGTGAATCACACTGTGCTTTGTGAATGGGCCGGCTGCGGGGGGGGGAAGGAGGGGGGCAGAACTTCCAGGTCACTTTGCTGTGGCGAACTGAGCTGGAAATGGGGGCGGGTACCTGTCAAAACCAGGTCCCTTCTCCCCCGTCTCCCACAAAAGATGCCAAATGTGGCAGCAGAGGTGGGGTTGGGTGAAGGCAGACAAGCGGAGCTTCCCCTTTTGGGCCGAGCTCCGCTTTAAGCTGGCCATACATATATTAAAATTCAGCTGGTTCAGGGGACCGGACAAATTTCAATCCATGAATGGGCACCCTGGCTGTATAGAAGTTGATCTACTGATCCACTTTTGTACAACTAGTTTGTAGGGTTTTTCCCCCGCTGTAGCCACCAGTATTGATCATTTTTTTTTCATTCAACACACTGGTTGAACAAAAAAACAAAAAAAACAAAAGATGGATCTATGGGCTGCCTTCAATCTTATAAATGTAACTCTCCAGACCCTAAGACCTATACAGAAAAGGAGGTCAATAATATGCATTTATTTAAAATAGACCAGCCTGGGATGTCCTATGTCCTCCTTTAATGGAAGGATTTAGCAAGTTGCTTGATTAACTTCAGTACAACCAGACTGTCATTTTGTTTTTTCTTCGCTTAATCACTGCCAGTGGCTGTAGCTGCCGGCAGCGATCATTGCATTCTGACGGCGGAGAAATCTCCTGCTATCAGTATACAATAGGGCAGTGGGAGAGATTCCACCATCAACACTGACTGTGTTGATGTGGGAATTGAGCAATTTTCTTGCATAATTACAGAAAGTTGCCTAATGTATGGCCTGCCTAAAACAGACCACTAAGACTGACCATAGCCATGAAGATAACACCCCCCCCCCCCCCCTCTATTTTAGTTTTAGGTTTCATTCAGAGCATCCTGCACTACTAAATATGTGCTTTGAAGAACCTAGCAACTGAAGACATAGGTTGGCTCTCTTTCCGTTTGAAGCCCAAAACTCATAAATCCTCCCTTATATTGGCGCAGAAAATTGTCAGAAGTGGCACGTGCCACATTAACTAAGCAGATAGACCTATTTCAAGTCTATCTGCACTACCTAAGCCAGTTTATAATTCAGAGTGAAACAGGGTCAGCACCTAATTAACAGAGAGAATGTTGCAGTTTTTCCATACAGATAACTGCCGCAGATCCCTGCTAATCTGACCTGGCATATGGGTTGTGAGCTGTCAGCAGACAGCTCACATCCCTCTCTCTGCCAGTGCAGTGATCGCAAAAGAAATGGGTGAGACCTCGTGAGCTGCCAAAAAACTATAAACTACCGTGAACTAAAAACTGAAAAAGCTGCCTGCACTTCCCACACTTCCCCACAATGTGAAAAAACAAATGTATATAAATGTGCCGCGCTACTCCTAACCAACAATCAATACAACCTAAGCTGTAAAGTAATCTGGATGATATGCGTAACATAAAATAGTGAATTACAAAATAATCCAATCATAATATAAAGGTGTCTTCATGCAATGTGCACTCCTCCCCCTTCAGTTGTACCCTCACCTTAAGGGCTTAGAAAATAAGCCAAAAGATGTTTTCAGCAGATATCCTCACCACCACAGCATTACAGCACTTTAGAAGCATTCTGTTACTATGTAATTGTGAGTTGTATGAACTTTGAGCGTTTTTTAAGATTAAACATTTTTTAGACAGTATCACACTATTGTATGCCTCTATTATTCTTCCTATGTGGCATATGCGAGGAGGCTTATTGGAAGTGACCAGGAGAATATTGGTATCCTCTTAAAGCTGGGCTATTATCAGGAGCAGGAGGTGACCAGGGAGGAGTACCAGCACACAGCAGCCAGTATACTTATAGGAGATAGAAGGATGGTCCAGGATATCTGCTGAAAACATCTTTTGACTTATTTTTTAAGCCCTTAAGGTGAGGGTACAACTGAAGGGGGAGGAGTGCACATTGCATGAAGACACCTTATCACTTTATATAGACTGTGTTGATTATATTTATATCATTATGGACTGTGTGTGATTCACGGAGCACGAGCACTTTACATTATGATTGGATTAATATTTTACGAGCACTTTACATTATGATTGGATTATTATTTTACGAGCACTTTACATTATGATTGGATTATTATTTTACGAGCACTTTACATTATGATTGGATTATTATTTTACGAGCACTTTACATTATGATTGGATTATTATTTTACAAGCACTTTATATTATGATTGGATTATTTTGTAATTCACTGTTTTATGTTACACATATCATCCAGATTACTTTACAGCTTAGGTTGTATTGATTGTTGGTTAGGAGTAGCGCGGCACATTTATATACATGTGCAGTGATCGCACTACACAAACAGAGCTTGCAGAGTTAACAAACCTCCTCCTCCCTGCTGCTCTGAGCTGAGCAAGGGACAGACAGAGAGATGGAGGGATGAAGCTCCTGTTATTCTGTTCTCTGTTGATCACAGCCACAGCAGAGCAGAGAACTGATCATTCTTAAATAACAATTGTTTATTAGGAACAGCATCTGTTTAATTCTTTTATGTTTAGAAGAACGGTTCAAGCATTATGCTTACACTACTCTGTTAATTCTCCCCCAGTCTGTATACTCTGTATACAGTCTCCCCTCCTGTCACATCGTGTAAACGATTCAAATAATCCAGTTCATATTAGTGAACTGATATAAAATTAAGCAATCTCTGTATGACTTCATGCTCATTAGATGTGTAAAATGATGCAGGTGTTGAGCCAGACAGACCACAATGATCATAATACTGAAAGTAGACAGTTGCAGGTGGCAAAACAAAGTTTATATATATATTATATATATTCCCAAGGGTAAATGCCCAGGTGCCACAAAGAGATCCATGCAAATCCAAAAGTAGTATAGAGTTACTCATGGGTCTTGCAGGAGGAGGTAGATCAAAACAGCAGCATTTTTCTTATTAATAAAAAGACGCTACTGTGAGTGCCTCTATACTACTATTGGAGAATTATATCATTAATTTTATATATATATATATATATATATATATATATATATATATATATATATATATATATATATATATATATGTATATATATATATATATATATATACACATATATACACACACACACACACACATACCTGAGAATCCGAGGAGCTAACAGTAGACGTTTCCTTTGTTTTGTTCACTTGCTGGACTAAGATATCACAATACAGCCTTAGTTCAGACATCTTTATTTTCAGAGCTTCCGTGCTATCACTAAACTCTGGAACAAAAACAAAAGAATTTTAGCCACTAAAAATACACAAATGGCTAATCAACCGTGATAGTATATTAAAGCTCATATTATAATTCTTCAACAAAAAAATAACATTTATTAAACCTATAGTTATACTGAATATTAAAATATACATCCAAATAAAATAGGTAGAATTTTTTTATTCCCTAAAAGTGTTATTACGGAACTATATGTAAATTCTGTATACTCCTAATACTATCCAGGAAACATGCAAAAGTCAGTGCCTGAAATTCATACTGAGCGTCATAGACACTCTTTATAATTCTGTCGGGCCTCTTTGCACCACAGTTGGCATTTGTGACAGATTCATTTATGTTTCAGAAACAGGTACATGAGTCTGCTTGGAGGCCAGAGTATCTATACTGGCTCCTATGGCTGAGGAACTTTGTTGTAGGGTGGGAGACGCCTTATGGGGAACTCTGCGAGACCAGTTCCCCATCAGGTCTGCACTGCTTGTGATTGACAGCAGTGGGCCGATTCCATAGCCACTATTCAGACCAATAGCGGCTATGGCACAGAATATTTTTATGCCGCTATTCAGATCAATAGTGGCTATGGAATCTGTCTACTGCCCTCCGTTGTTAATCACAAGCAAGGAGGACCAGATGGGCAGCTAGTCTCTCAGAGTTTCCCATTAGGCTTCTCCCACCCCCACAACAAAGAGCCTCCTCTTTGCTCCTGTCTGTGCGGCTCCTGGCGCCGCTCTCAGACTCCACCCAAAGTTAGTATGCCCCTGCATCATTGGTTGCTAGGATGCTGGCAGCCTGCATCCTAGCAACCAATGAATGAAATATAAAACACACAAAAAAAAGAAAATTAACATAACCCTTGCCCCGATAATGCAAACCTGTCTCTGTATGCCAACTTAGAGTACAGGCATACCCCACTTTTAAGTACACAATGGGGTTTATTTACTAAAGCTGGAAAGTTCTAAATCTGTCTCACTTCTGCATAGAAACCAATGAGTTCCCAGGTTTTATTACCAAAGCTTAATTGAACAAGCTGGGGTTAGAAGCTCATTGGTTTCTATGCAGAAGTGAGCCTGATTTTTCACTTTCCAGCCTTAGTAAATAAACCCCATTGTGTACTTAAAAGTGCGGTATGCCTGTACTTGCAGATTCACTGCCTGCAAACTGGAAGTAATTGTTTTTGAATCTGTCACAGCCAAAGCTTTGCATTGTAAAAGTGATGCAAAAAAGAACATCATAAATAGGACATACATGTTGGAACTGTTACCAAAACTGTTGCGATTTTTTCATGAATTTGGTGCTTTTTGATGTGTTTTGTATAAAGGCCTGATTCTGTGTTGTGCAACCCCCTTCTTATCACTGGGCTACTGTTGACCGATATCTAAATCGCAGGTGGCAGGTCACCAATTTAGAGCATTAAATTCCTAATCTGCATTTCAACAGATGTGATGACAGAAATCTTCTTTCATGCTAGAAGACATGTCAGGCATATTATAAGTAGTATTTATGGTCATGACTGTAACGTTCAAGTGTTTATTTTTAATTTGAACGATATGCACACAAATACAGACGACTAATTTATTAACACTGGCAGAATCAAAAATAGTGGATGACAATTTCTGGGGAAACACTGACAAAGGGATAAATATACAACGCAGAAGCAAAATGTGCTGATGAACGGTATCTCTAGCTAAATTCTCTTTCACACACAAAGGTGCACTTTAAAGGATTGGTCTAGAACTGCCAAAAGGTGCGAAGATTTAATGGGTTGCCAGAAGCAGTCAGCAACTACTTCACTAGAAATTTTTATTTTTTATTAAAAGTAATGTAATGTACCCAGAAAAGCCATTCTATTGGAAAATAACTTCTCATCGACTACTTGGCATCTTCTGCACTTTTGCTCATTCCTCTTTGTCCTGTGATATATGTCCAAGTGACTTTTGTGAGGCTGTTTATTGTGGTTGGTCTCATTCCCCCAATTTAGAGATAACGTGTAATTTCCCAGAAGGATTTATGAGTAAAGCTGTCCAAATATAATTATCTAGCTGGATGTCATGGCTGCTGGCTCCTGTATTGTTAAATGGTGATGTTTTTAATGTGGAGCGTTGTAAAGGATGGATCCTTTACAGTGCTTGTCTAAGGCTTAGAACTGATAGTTCCCCACTGGGTAGAGGGTATGTTAGGTTATAATTATTTTTCCAGCTTTCTTGTGATACTCAGGAAATCAGATAACTTGCATACCCAGTCCAGAGTTATGGCACTGAGCTCCATTTTATTTTACTATGCAATTACACAATAAAGCAGACACAAAAACCATTCATTAACCACTTAAAGACCAGCCTTGTTTTGGATTTTAGGTGTTTACATGTTTAAAACCGTTTTTTTGGCTAGAAAATTACTTAGAACCCCCAAACATTATATATTGTTTTTTTTCTAACACCCTAGAGAATAAAATAGCAATACTTTTTTTTGCTCCGTATTTGCACAGCGGTCTTATAAGCGCACTTTTTTTGGAAAAAATTCACTTTTTTGAATAAAAATATAAGACAACAGTAAAGTTAGCCCAATTTTTTTTTTTATATTGTGAAATATAATGTTACGCCAAGTAAATTGATACCCAACATGTCACGCTTCAAAATTGCGCCGCTTGTGGAATGGCGTCAAACTTTTACCCTTAAAAATCTCCATAGGCAACGTTAAAAAAATTCTACAGATTGCATATTTTGCGTTACAGAGGAGGTCTAGGGATAGATTTATTGCTCTCGCTCTACTGGTCGCGGCGACACCTTACATGTGTGGTTTGACCATCATTTTCATATGCGGGCGCTACTCACGTATGCGTTCGCTTCTGCGCGCAAGCTCGTCGGGACAGGGCGCTTTAAACATTTTTTTTTATTATTTATTTTACTTTATTCTATTTATTTTTTCACGGTTTTAAAGAAAAAAAAATGTAATCACTTTTATTCCTATTACAAGGAATGTAAACATCCCTTGTAATAGAAAAAGCATGACAGGTCCTCTTAAATATGAGATCTGGGGTCAAAAAGTCCATCTTCAAAAAAATGACGTATATATACAGTGGCCAGTCGGTAAGTGGTAAATGTCCCTTTTTTTTTTGGATAAAAGAGTTAGGGTTAGATCACCAGTTAGTCTTCTAATCAGGGGCAGCCTGTCCATTAAGGTCGCCACCCCCGGTCCATCGCCGCCTCCACTATCCATGCGGCCGGGCCCTTTCAGGACACCAGTGCATGGATTCCAATGCGGACAGGCTGGGTTCTTTTTGAAGCACCAATTAGAGCCAGAGGCTCTAATGGGCTTCAATATAGGGTGGGCTCGGGTCGCAGAGAGTGCGCTCCGAGCCCACCCAGGTGTGTTACAACAGCAAATCTATATTAGCTGTTGTAACACTGATCCTCCTCCCGGCCAATCAGGAAGCAAATTTTGACACTGGTCACCGACTGGCTGAAAGAACAGGCGATCCTATTGGATGCCTAGGAGGAGGAGGGGAGGAGCCGGAAGCTGCCATGGAGGAGAGGACTCGGAGCCGAGTCGTTGCACCACGCTGCCTGCCAAGTTGGGGTAATTGCTGGACCAACTGGCAAACAGCAGGGGGGTGGGTGCAGCTCAGGGGGGGTGGTTGTTTGCTGCCCCCTCCCCAAACAAAACCACCAGTCACCACTGCTTCTAATGCTGTGTTTGTCCCTGCTGGAGATTTGTTTTCTCACTTCCTATCTTGGTGACATACTAGGAAGTGAGAGGAAATCTCCATAAAGTCAGGAGAAATCCTGCACATGTCCCCATTTGGAGAGTTCCCCTAACCGCCTGTCCCATTAAAACTGTTGTGGGATTTCCCCTTTACATTCTGTCACTATAAAGTAAAGCTGACCATACACTAGTGGAATTTAGTTTGAGAATTTTCGTTTTTAAGAACATTCAATTTTCCAATCATTAGTGGGGTCAAATTCACATTCGTTTTCAACTGCAGGGATGACAAAATTCTAAGGAGTAGGATAAAAAAAATTTCTTGACCGAACAAATTTCTAACAGTGAATGTGTTTTTTTTTTCTCAGGAAAGTGCTTTCACTGCCAAATGGATATTAAAAGTACATTTTTTTAAAGTAATTTAAGTGTCACCAGAAGCCAGCAATGCATTGAGAAGCACCCAGGCCATAGGCGTGCGCACAGGGTGTGCCAGGTGTGCCTGGGCACACCCTAATCACCCTGTGTGGTGCAGATTCTCCCTGTTTAAACCCCTGATATGAATAAAAATAAAATAATAATACTAAAAAAAACCTACTGACACCATCCACTGTCTTACTGACACCAATCTCTGCCTTACTGGCACCCGCCACTGCTCTACTGACACCGTCAGTATGTATACACATGCACACCTATATGTATTTGAGCTTTGAGGTGCACACCCTAATGCAATAGGCTGTGCACACCTATGACCCAGGCATTCACAGTGGCGAATGGTTAGAAGAAGAAATATGAAAAAAGACAACTATGACTTCATACTTGTGGGACCAGCTGTCCAGGAAAAAGGCAAAAGATAAAGTGACATACACGTCATATGCGAATTAGGCAAATTATGCGGGCTGCCATTGCGGACGTCTCCTCCCTGGCAGGCATAGTGAAGCTTTGGCTTCTTAAGATATCTGAGTTACTGACCTGAACCAAGCATAGTGATAAAGAATTCAGAAAGTTACCTACAGCATGCATGTCCCCTGTTTGTGTCTCAATAGTATTAAAGACAAAAAAAAGGGGGGGAGGTTGGAGAAGGGGTGAGTGAAGAGGGAGAAATAAGGTTAAGAGAAGGGACAGAAAAGAGAAGAGGGGACATATCCCCTAAGCTCAACTATAGAGACAGACGTTCTCGGTCAAATCCTGCAGGAAAGTAACATGATTTCTTGTTGTATGAAGAATGGAACTTGAAGGATGGGAACACCCAACAGGTGGGAAGAACACCCATTTTTCCATAGTCGTAGCGAACAAAGCCTAGAACTATGGCAGACAGGTGGTGTCTTTCATGTTCGCAAACAATAAAAGAAGGCACGGTTGGTCTTCTTTGGTTCCTTAACCCTTTAGCTAGAGTGCTCTTTCTTAACCAGGGTTCCTCTGGAGGTTGCTAGGGGTTCCTATGGTGAACCGATCTCCCACCTACACTGAACACCAATGCAAGAGGGGAATTTTCCACTAAGGCAGGAAGGTGGGTAGCTCTGTTAGCACAGCTATGCAGTATTCTGCACGTCACCTCTATTCTTTGCTTTGCTACATTTCTTCTTTATCTAAAAGATATTTTAGTTACAGCCACTCCTATAGGAAACCTTTCAAAGTGACATGGTCAATATACAAAAAAAAAGCAGCATAACTGCTGGCTCAAATAATGCAGATTTAATTACAATCTTCAGGAATAGAAAAGCAGTCATACAGTATCATAAAGGTAACCTGAACAAAAGGAAAATTGAGGGAAAAAAAAAAGCCAAATTTTTGACTGTCATGTCAGTCACTAAAGCAGAATATGTAGCACAGCACAGGGGTTCTGACATCTCTCTGAGTTTTGAATGTTTGAACAAAAAATACAGGCAACTAGTTATTCAGAAAGAGGTCAGCCGCTCTATTTCTTTCATGACCTTTAATGTCGCGCCATTCTGAATAGGCAAAGCTCTGACAATTCAGGTTAGGGTCAGATCCATTGCTTCACTGCCTCAGACTCCATTCACACCCCTGTTTGCCTGTTGCCATGATGAGATGCCTCACTGGTCAACAGGGATGTGTGGGCAGTGGAAGAAGGTGGGGGAGCTGTAGGTTAAACCGACATTTTTCAGGTTCTTCAGGGGTGCCTTGTAAAAATGCTTTAAAATTGCCCCACGTTGTCAATAAGTTGACAGGCTGATCATTCTTTGTTATACAAAGCCACAGGTTCTTATTTTGCAGCAATACAACCATGGGCATCGCATGGGCCAACTGCTGGCATCGTCTGTTGACAAGGAGGACATCAGGCACCCGGGGGTGTCATTGTTTGCCCCTCCCGTGGCCCTATCTAACAGCACTGGGGTCACATTAGTTGAATAAGGGGGAGAAATACTGGAATAGTAGTCAGTGCCAGCATATAAAGTTACATTAATTTGTAATAATAAATCATCTCTAATGCTGAGTGTCCTACATGTGCAGATGATGCTGTGAAATGTAAAACTTTTCTATCATGTGCACTTTTCTATCATGTTCATACTACCCACCGCCATCCACTCCGCACCCCTCTCATGTCATACTACCCCCCCACCATTCACTCCGCACCCCTTATGTCATACTACCCCACACCGTACACTCCACACCCCTCATGTCATACTACCCCCCCCCCCACCATACACTCCGCACCCCTCTCATGTCATACTACCTCCCACTATACACTCCGCACCCCTCTCATCTCATACTACCCCCCCACCATACACTCCGCACCCCTCATGTCATACTACCCCACACCATACACTCCGCACCCCTCTCATGTCATACTACCCCCCCCCACCATACACTCTGCACCCCTCTCATGTCATACTACCCCCCCACCATACACTCCGCACCCCTCTCATGTCATACTACCTCCCACTATACACTCCGCACCCCTCTCATCTCATACTACCCCCCACCCTACACTCTGCACCCCTCTCATGTCATACTACCTCCCACTATACACTCCGCACCCCTCTCATCTCATACTACCCCCCACCCTACACTCTGCACCCCTCTCATGTCATACTACCTCCCACTATACACTCCGCACCCCTCTCATGCCATACTACCCCCCCCCCACCATACACTCTGCACCCCTCTCATGTCATACTACCCCCCCACCATACACTCCGCACCCCTCTCATCTCATACTATCCCACACCATACACTCCGCACTCCTCTCATTTCATTCTATCCCACACCATACACTCCGCACTCCTCTCATCTCATACTATCCCACACCATACACTCCGCACCCCTCATGTCATACTACCCCCCACCATACACTCCGCACCCCTCTCATCTCATACTACCTCCCACTATACACTTCGCACCCCTCTCATCTCATACTACCCCACACCATACACTCCGCACCCCTCTCATCTCATACTATCCCACACCATACACTCCGCACCCCTCATGTCATACTACCCCCCACCAAACACTCCGCACCCCACATGTCATACTACCCCACACCATACACTCCACACCCCTCTCATCTCATACTACCCCACACCATACACTCCGCACCCCTCTCATGTCATACTACCCACTGCCATACACTCTGCACCCCTCTCATGTACATACTACCCACTGTCATACCCTCCACTTTCCTCTCCTACACACCATTGTACAGTGTCTTCATAATAGCAAGATGGGCAAAGTAATACAGTGGGGCCCCTACTAGGGAGATGGTGACCTGTGACATAAAGTGAGTGTTGGGCATGGCTTTTTAGTCTTATTAGAAATTTTAATCTGAATTTTTTTTTTTACAATTGTTGTATTATTTTTTTTAATTTTTATTTTATTTTTACGATTTTAGGTGAGAGTTTTTTGGTTTCTTTGGTGAGATATCAGGGGCCTAACAGACCCCTAAAGTCTCACTTTTGAGAAGAGAAAGGGACTGAGGAAATACATTCCGCAGTCCTTTCTTTGCAGCCTCGGCTGCACTGCAGATGAATGAACAGGAGACAGGGGCTCCTGTTAATACATAAACCGAAGCAGAGTAGAACCAGTTATGAACACAGCAAGTGATCAGTAACGATCACTCACTGTGTTCATTTAGAAAAAGGAAGGAGCTGGTAAATTACATATTTACCAGCCCCTTTTCCTGAAGATCCCCCACAGCAGTCAGCGGGAGAGAAGAGGAGAGAAGCCGGCAGCACTGTGGGGGGACATACAGTTATTTTTTATCGTTGGAATTATTTTTTCCATTATGGGCGTGAGTGGGGCCTCATGTCTAAGTTTTGCCTAAGGCCTCACAAAGCCTACAGCCGCCTCTGCTGAAAGTGCTTGCTTGAAGATGTTGCTGTCAAAGAAGGTTCGACCAGCTGTTAACTTCAAGGGTTCACATCCCCTGTTTTTCTTCAAACACTGTGAATGTTTAATAGGTGTGTTCAATAAAGATGCAAGAAAAGATGGGGGAAATTCAGTAGGGCTGCTACGCTACTTTTCTGGTGTTAATCCTTCGTTAACCACTTTAAGACCCGGGCCTCTTTTTTAGATGTGGTGTTTACAAGTTAAAAACAGTTTTTTTTGCTAGAAAATTACATTATACATTTTTTTTCTAACACCCTAGAGAATAAAATGGCGGTCGTTGCAATACTTTATGTCACACTGTATTTGCGCAGCGGTCTTACTATCGCACTTTTTTTGGAAAAAATACAAATTTTTTTAATTAAAAAATAAGGCGACAGTAAAGTTAGCCCAAATTTTTTTATATTGTGAAAGATAATGTCACGCTGAGTAAATTGGTGCCCAACATGTCATGCTTAAAAATTGCGCCCGCTCGTGGAATGGCGACAAACTTTTACCTTTAAAAACCTCTATAGGCGACGTTTAAAAAATTCTACAGGTTGCATGTTTAAGTTACGGAGGGGGTCTAGGGCTAGAATTATTGCTCTCGCTCTACTGATTGCGGCAATACCTCACATGTGTGGTTTGAACACTGTTTTCATAGGCAGGCGCTACTCGCGTATGCGTTCGCTTCTGCACGCGAGCTCGTCGGGACGGGGCACGGTTAAAAATTTTTTTTTTTTTTTAAATTTATTTTACCTTTTATTTTTACACTGTGTTTTAAAAAAAAAAATATGTCACTTTTATTCCTATTACAAGGAATGTAAACATCCCCTGTAATAGAAAAAAGCATGTCAGGACCTATTAAATATGAGATCTGGGGTCAAAAAGACCTCAGATCTCATATTTTGACTTAAATGCAATAAAAAAAAAAATTGTCATTTTGAAAAAATGACAACAAAAAAATGTGCCTTTAAGACGTATGGGCAGAAGTGACGTTTTGACGTCGCTTCCGCCCAGCAATTGTATGGAGACGGGTGGGGGCCATCTTACCCTCACTCGTCTCCATGCACAGCAACTGAGAGGACGCGATCGCCTCCGCCGCTGCCGACGGCTCGGGTAAGCGGCGGAGGGCACCGGAGGGGGGGGCCTCTCCCGCCACCGATAAAAGTGATGTTGCGGCGAATCCGCCGCAGAGACCACTTTTATCTTGTAGCGAACCACCCACTGGAAACGAGGATACCGGGGTTATGGCAGCTAGCTGCTGTCATAACGATATCCTTGTTCAAACAGCCGCCGTATAACGACGACGGGCGGTCCGTATGTGGTTAATGTATCGTGTCAAATTCATGAAGCATTTCCAACACTTTTGGTTCTGACAGCAACTTATGCACCAAATTCAGGTAACGTAATTCTAAAATGCGTTTTTATACTGTGTCGCGTTGAATGCTCCACTTTTACATTTGGCACATTCAATACGACACAGTAGGGGAGATTTACTAAAACTGGAGCACTCAGAATCTGGTGCAGCTGTGCATGGGAGTCAACCAGCTTCTAACTTCAGCTTGTTCAATTAAGCTTTGGCAGTAAAACCTGGAAGTTGATTGGTTTCTCTGAAGAGCTGCACCAGATTTTGCACCCTCTAGTTTTAGTAAATAACTCCCAATGTAAAAGTGAACCTAATTAATTCTCTTTTGGCGTAAAGAGAGAAAAACTGTCTCAGACAGATTTTTGCAAAAGTACGGTATCTCTCGTGCATTTTAAAAGTGCACTAAATTCAAGAACTTCTAGACAGGTATATGCATTTGGTGCATTCTTCACCCCACTTTAGCAAAATCACCAGTCTTTATGAATTCTATGGATTGCGTCTGTCTATCATTGTGACTTAGATGAAGATCAAACTGCTACATCTGCATGGCAGCTTGTTCTGTTGAAAATCAACAGACTTACTGGCTAATTACCAAGCTAAAATTGAAGAAAGCCAAAAAAAAAACACTAATGCAGCCATCACATCTAAGAATTGGTAAACTGAAATATAACAAATGTTTGCTTTTGAGTTGTATACTGCTTTAAAAATAGCCTATTGTTATCTGTACACTGACACATGTACTTCTTTGTGTTCTACGTTAAATAAAAGAGCAACATAAAAAAGCTACTGCACACATGTGCAAGCACCTCTGCTGCAGCTATTATGTCTACCATCAATATCATTTTTTTTATTTCACTTTAAGAGAACCCATGATGCATGAACCATCTTACCCTTCTCTTTCTTGGTTCTTATGTCAGTTATACAGGCCTTTGCAGATCCCAGCGCCACCAGCCACTGCTGTCGCTCTGCCGCTGTCCTGGCTTTCAGATAGAAGTATTGTTCTCCCGGAATAGCCAGGTCCATCCGTATGCTATCTGTAGGATGAACTGGCAACACAACAATATAACAAACTGTTTAAAAGGCATAGAACAAAATATAATCCATTACAATAGAATATATTTAATGAGAAAGTAAATATCTGTATTGAAAATAATTACGGAACCATGATATAAAAATTAAAAATGTTCGCGGTAAAGACTCTTGGGGCCTGTGTCGCCAGGCTTTGGGCTTTAGATGATGAACTTACATTTGACATCAGGTTGAAGTGATTCTAAAAATCATTTAGAATGAATTAAATGGTGCATCTGACCTCCTTATGACCTGCATCAAGCTGCTTTTATATTCCTATAGACTTGTATGGGAAGAGAAGTGGTTAAAGCAGATCTCCAGCCTGAGCCTCCCCCCTATTTTTCTTTCCAAACTCCTGAATACCATGATGTTGGTTCGGGACATTTCGGCTACTCACCCACCCAGTGGTTCCAGCAGAATTATTGTGTGTTGCATTAAGGCCAAATTTTAAAAAAAAATTGTCGGCTAACTCTTCCCTAATCCACAGAAAATGAGACCTGACCCTTTTTATCCAAATGCAGTGCACCACAACACAGGATAGTGGCCTTTGTGTGATGGGGTGACATTCAAAACGCATGACACCACAACGCACTAATGCTTGCATGCTGCAGTACTGTGCATTGCAAAACCACGCACGTTAACGCAACACATAAGTGTGAATGGGTCTTATGGTTTGATCATGATTCTAACCACCAGGACCCATATCATTTTTTATAATGTACATGTCCAGCCGTGAGCTAGAGAAAACATTTATTGGCCCTCAGCATGTCACAGCTTTCATTGCTTTTCTCTGCATAACCTGTAAAGCTGCCATGCATGTAAAAGCATTTTAATTTCTTAATTTGCTTTGGATTGGGTAGGAAACTGTGAGATGGTTTTCAAGTTGTTTGCTGTCGGTGTCTCCGCTGGGGAAATTTACTCCTCTATTTGTACTGGTGACCACTGGGTTTTTACCCTTACTTCCTGTTCTGCTGAGCATATAACCAGACCAGAAGTAAGAGGAACTCTCAATTAGCAAAACAAACTGAAAAATAGGTAGAGGAAAGCTCTTTCAGACTTGTATTTCTCTCTGTGTTCCCGTTGCAGATCTACCCACACTTACTTACTTACTGACTGGTAAAACGGTTGTCAGAAGGCCAGAAATTAAGGAAAATCTCTAATGCCGCGTACACACAGTTGGACTTTTCGTCTACAAAAGTCAGACGGATGCCGACGGACCAAAGCCGGCTGACAATCCGATCGTGTGTGGGCTTCCCCGGACTTTTCCAGCCGCAAATCTGACGGACTTTAGATTTGAAACATGCTTCAAATCTTTACGTCGTAACTACGCCGGACCCAGAAATCCGCTCGTCTGTATGCTAGTCCGACGGACAAAAACCCACGCTAGGGCAGCTATTGGCTACTGGCTATTAACTTCCTTATTTTAGTCCGGTGTACGTCATCACGTACGAATCCGTCGAACTTTTGTGTGATCGTGTGTAGACAAGTCCGTTCGTTAGAAAGTCTGCCGCAAGTCCGCCAAAAGTCTGTCGAAAGTCTGTCGGACGGGCTGCCGAAAAGTCCGACCGTGTGTACGCGGCATAAGAGTGTCTTGGATAGGAGTTAAAACCTGACTGAGAATCTTATCTTTCACACTCTATCCAAAATAAAAAAAAATAAAAGGATTAAAAATTAAAAAAGGAAGAAAATGGATTTAGGTTGACATACACATTAGTGTTGTGTAAAGTGTATGGGTGCGTTCACACCAGCCACATGCTAAAATGATCAGTATTAGTGTGCGGCTGGTGTCCGCTGTGCAGCAGTGGTGACAAGTGATGACCTGCGTTTTAGAACATAAGGCGCTCTTTATCTTTTTTTTTTTTAACTTTATTGGAAGTGTACAAAGTGTACAGTCCATTCAGGCTTTCGCAGAACACTGGGGTGCCCTGAGTTGTGGTGACCTGCGGTGCCATCCAGTACGCTTTGGGAAAATACATCATGTCTGCATTTTTCTGCACCGCACATCACACCAGCCTTGTTGTAGGAACACGGCACAGAGAAAACAATCGTTTTCTACATGTCATAGAGG
Source organism: Lithobates clamitans (assembly GCA_037952925.1). Classification (NCBI taxonomy): domain Eukaryota; kingdom Metazoa; phylum Chordata; class Amphibia; order Anura; family Ranidae; genus Lithobates; species Lithobates clamitans. The sequence continues at coordinate 3,326,762 of JBBGZY010000137.1, read as the reverse complement.
TGACCTGCGTTGATCAAGTGCGGAAAAATGCAGGTCAAGGCAGGATGTGTGAATGAGCCCTACCAGTGCTTTTTAGTTTTCCACAACATCCTTAATCTGCCGATGTGACAATTGTTAATGTTTTAAATACATTACAATTCAGTGGCCCATTTTCCCCTTTTCTGTCTGAAGATAACAAAACTATAATCAAGTTGTAACAAAGGCATATCTTATGACAAAATAAATTAACAGTAAAAAGTGTCCCCTCCCCGTGAGAAATATAAGTGATAGCTTTCCTAACATGTATTTACCTTGAATTTCACAGACGGCCATCTGAATACTTCCCTTACAACCTTTCCATGCATCTTCCCGGGAGTCATAATAAGACAGAATTCCTCCACACAATAGAAACCAACGTGGCTGCCATCCTATATGAGAGACAGACACGTAATGTTAATGGATACTGCAGTTATTCCTTTCACCCTGAAGATCCTGTGTTGTCAGAATTCTTTATGTACATCAACACACCTGCCAAGTAGTAGAAACTATCTGGGACATTAAGTAGTAAAAAAAAAAGTTAGCTTAACATTTTTCGGTGAAACATTTTATTTAAGGTCTGGTTCACACTAGCACGACTTCTGATGTGACTTGAGTCGCACAGAATCGCATGATCAGATGCCGATCGGCAGACCTTTACTGGTCATGCCCCTTCAACAGAAGCATGCTTAACGGCTGTCTTCCCTCAGACCAGCTGCCATACACATGGGCCAAATGTCAGGCAATTTCCCTCTATGAGCCCATACACGCCGTAGGGAAGGAGCTCACACTAGGATGAGAAGAACCACTGAAATACAATGTACTTCTATAATACTTCTAGACTAGATAGCTTGTTGCATGTCAGAGGTAAAACACACAATATTCAATTGTCAGCAAATAACAAGATAGAAAGAGAATAGTTCTGGAAGCAGACCACCTGTTGCCATCCTCACCTCCCTTCACATACATCAATATCACCAATATTCATCATGTACAGGTATGGACACATTAAGTTATTCTTTAGTAATAAACCAAGGAGGTATGGCGTTAATTTCATATAATCAGAGATTAGTGTTAATCATAGGTAGGCAGCAATTCCACATCTTATCAAATTTGGATGGGCAGGCTCTATTTGTGTAAGTGGCTTTATGAAATGATAGTACCAAGGTAACCAGACCTTTCCAAAGGGCAAAAGAGGGTGCCATCTCCTTCTTCCATTTTAATATGATGGCCTTGTGAGCATAAAACTGGAGTATATCAATCAGTGTTCTAAGAGCCATTATGGAGGGCCACCCCGTCCACCAGTCCTAATAAACAGACTGAACAGATATAATAAGTAGTAACTTCAGTTATAAATGGACTCCCCAGTCCAGAACTGTTGAAATAATGGACTTTGAAAAAAAATAAAATAAAAGCCATCAGGTAAGTAGGTGCAGCACCAACATTCAGAGCAGAGTGATGGGTAAATAACTTCAAGCTTTGATGGTTTGTAGTGGAGAGGCCTTTTAGGATCCTTTGCCCCTGTGTCCCTGACCAAAAAGTGCCACCTTCTCAGATGCATACTTATCTCCATTCCATGGCCTGCCACAATGTTTACATCCCTTGCCAAAAATCTTCTCTGCTGTGGCCACGCTTGTGCATTGGATCACTACTGAAGGTCCCTTGAACCACCTTTAGGGAAAGGGAGCCTTGACTGCTGGAAGCATGGCATCACTGTGGGTGTGAACCTAAAAGGCAAGTTAGGTACTGTAGCTCCCTTAGGATTAGCTACAAAGACCTGAGGTGACTGTGAGGAGCCTGAACTCTAAAAAATGCAAAGGAAAAGGCTATGTTGAGGCACATCCAACTGCTCTGAGGATATTTAGTTGTCACAAGAGTTGTCCACCCTCCCGCCCGTTGGCAGTTTTGACCTTGCCAGCAATTGATGTTGCTTTGTGGGCTTTGCCCTCAAGTTCAATTATGGGGTCAGTCTAATGCCTGTCTGGCACTGACAGTAAGGACAGGCCTCTTATGCAGCGTACACACGAGCGGACTTTACGGCAGACTTGGTCCAGCTGACTTTTCGACTGACTTTCCGAATGAACGGACTTGCCTACACACAATCAACCAAAGTCCGACGGATTCGTACGTGATGACGTACGACTGGACTAAAACAAGGAAGTTCATAGCCAGTAGCCAATAGCTGCCCTAGCGTCGGTTTTTGTCCATTGGACTAGCATACAGACAAGCGGACTTTTCGACCGGACTCGAGTCCGTCGGAAAGAATTGAAACATGTTTCCTTTCTAGGTCCGTCAAACTTTTTGGGAAAAAAAGTCAGCTGGAGCCCACATACGATCGAATTGTCCGGCGGACTCCGGTCCGCCGGACCAAGTCTGCTGTAAAGTCCGCTCGTGTGTACGTGGCATTAGACTATGCAAGTTTTATGTTTTATGGGTGCTCATGGTCTACTGTGATTGGCATTGTTGTTTGGTACATTTGGAAAGTTGTACTTTTGAAAAGTTCAATAAAGCTGTGGCCTTGCCCTATTTCCAACTTAATCAGCTTCCGTGTCTTTTTGGAGGGGAAAGGTATTGTTTTTTTGTCTGTCATCAATGAGCCTATGCTCTTTAGCAGTCAAGAAGCTTTCGGTAAACCACATACACAGGCCATGAATAGGCAGCGTGTTTATGTGCTAATTTCAGGTTGTCCATGTAAGTGGGGATGTAGTAGCTGCGCAGACACAGCTGCTTGTCCCAGTTTGACAGGCATGCAGGTGAGCAGCCCCATGCATCCACTGTGGCCCTATATACACACACGCAGCAATTGGCGGCTTAAGGCGCAGAACCACACGGCCCATTTACGGATTGTAAGCCTCAGTGCCCATGTGAATGAGGCCAAAGGGTCAGTCTGCCAAAAACTGATATTTCTCTGCCTTATTTTCTTACTTCTGTTACCTGTGCAAACTTTGGCAACATATTTTATAAGTTACTTATACAGTCATTGCTTATCATGAAACAAGGAGGAGATGGTGTGATGAATGTTCCAATGGCTATACAACTTCAATTTAGCCACGTGATGAGTCACACTCCTGGATGAACATAGTCAGAGTGCATTCACCTTTCTGAAGACTTGCCGATGCTTATGAATGAAAAAGATATCATAAATTGATGCAATATTGAGTAATCATCAGTGGGGGTGTGACTCTGTACTATCCATGAGGTCAGGACAATGCAAGAAGTTTTTTCCCCCAAAACGCACTGTAAGTGGGGGTGATCAGCGCTGTGATCTGGGGGAGAGTGGCAGATGCATTTTAGTGAGACATATCAATCTGAACTTGTGGCCTAAGAGCCTGGTAGCCCACTTTTATTAAAACAAAATGTACAGTCTTAACAACGATATCTCACACATGAGGCATCTCACAGTAAAATGATCAACTGAAAATACTGAGCCACCTGACTCTTTTCAGCAGCACTGCTGCTCTCTTTGGTCTCCCAGACCACTGGCTTTTCAGGCTCTCTCAGCCTTGGTTGCAGCACCTTGCCTTACCAGCACACTCCAGCCCTTTGAGCTCGCTCCCTGTAGAGACTTCCCAATTCCCACCAGCTCTCTGGACCCACTAGCCACCTCAGCTTTCTCGGCCTCTCAGACCCATGTAGATGTCCCAACTTTCCCAGTCCTTGGGCAAGGAATGCAGCCCCTGGCAGGAACACCCAGCTCTGCTGACAGGGCTCGAAACTCCAAATGGCAGCAACTGCAACTGAGCTACTCTCAGAACAACCCTGCACAGCTGTGTACTCACACAGGCTGCAGATGTCTAGTAGAGCTGCACGATTCTGGCCAAAATGAGAATCACTATTTTTTTGCTTAGAATAAAAAGATTGCAATTCTCTCACGATTCTCACAATGTAATTTTTTTTTTAGGAGAAAGAGAGATTGATTGATCGAGAGAGAGATTGATTGATTGAGAGCGAGAGATTGATTGAGAGAGAGAGATTGATTGATTGAGAGAGAGATTAATTGCGAGAGATTGATTGATTGAGGGATTGATTGAGAGCGAGAGATTGATTGAGAGAGAGAGATTGATTGATTGATTGAGAGAGAGATTGATTGAGAGAGAGAGATTGATTGAGAGCGAGGAGTAATTACAGTATTACACTTTATTCCCCATCCCGTTAACAAGCATTTAACCCTTGCAGTTTGAAGGGCCCCAGTAGTTTTTTTTTTTTTTAATAATTCCCAGAGTTGGGCTTTTTTGTTCTGAAATCAGATTGTTTTGATTTTTATTAAATTTCATTTTAATAAAAATGCTTTTGGAGTAAAAATCTATCTAAAGATAGTTTTCTATTTAATATATATTAATAATTTAGTTTATTCAGCATGAAATGGAGCTTAGTTATGTAGCATGAGGCTGTATATTCTGCAATAGGGATGAGCCGAACACCCCCCGGTTCGGTTCGCACCAGAACCCGCGAACGGACCGCAAGTTTGCACGAACGTTAGAACCCCATTGACGTCTATGGGACTCGAACGTTCGAAATCAAAAGTGCTCATTTTAAAGGCTAATTTGCATGGTATTGTCCTAAAAAGGGTTTGGGGACCCGGGTCCTACCCCAGGGGACATGTATCAATGCAAAAAAAACTTTTAAAAACGGCCGTTTTTTCGGGAGCAGTGATTTTAATGATGCTTAAAGTAAAAAAAAAAAAGTGAAATATTCCTTTAAATATCGTACCTGGGGGGTGTCTATAGTATGCCTGTAAAGTGACGCGTGTTTCCCATGTTTAGAACAGTCCCTGCACCAAATGTCATTTTTAAAGGAAAAAATCTCATTTAAAACTGCTTGCGGGTTTAATGTCATGTCGGGTCATGGCAATATGGATGAAAATCAGTGAGACAAACGGCATGGGTACCCCCCAGTCCATTACCAGGCCCTTTGGGTCTTGTATGGATATTAAGGGGAACCCCGCACCCAAATTAAAATAAGGAAAGGTCCCTATATACTCTGAACAGCAGTATACAGGCGGTGCAAACAAGACAGGGACTGTAGGTTTGTTGTTAAGTAGAATCTGTTTGTAATTTTGAACATTTTTAATGTGTTTAGCTCCAGCCAAAAAATCTTTTCTAAGCTTTTTGGAAAACATAGGGAAGGGTTATCACCCCTGTGACATTTGTTTTGCGTCTTTCCTCCTCTTCAGAAGATTTCACCTCACTTTTTTGTCCCAATGAAAAATGTTTTTTGAAAATTTGGGTTTTTTTGTGGAACAAGGATTGGAAAGCATCAGTGGAAAGGAAAAATTGTTTTCCCATATTAACTCTTACAGGAGAGAATTTCCCTTCCTTAGGGGTAGATTTCATCTCACTTCCTGTTGTCTCCTTCCGTTTGCAAGTAGGAGTCGTTTGTAAGTTAGATGTTTGAAAGTAGGGTCCTGCCCTATATACTCAGCAGAAATTTGGGCCTTAGGTGTTGCTGTGGCCAAAACACTGTAAGCCCTCACAGGGCCCTGCTGTGAAATATTAGATCAAGAATTGTAATTACATGCCCCTGTTGAACAGGAGCTGAAAAATTAGGCCTTAGGCACTGGTGCTGGTGCCACAACACTGCAACCCCTCACAGACACTCTAGTTGAAACGCAGGAACAAGCCCAGCTGCAAAGTATTGCATCAAAAATTGTAATTACACGCCCCTGTTAGACAGGGGCTGAAAAATTGGGTCTTAGGCACTGGTGCTGGTGCCACAACACTGCAACCCCTCACAGACACTCTAGTTGAAACGCAGGAACAAGCCCTGCTGCAAAGTATTGCATCAAAAATTGTAATTACACGCCCCTGTTAGACAGGGGCTGAAAAATTGGGTCTTAGGCACTGGTGCTGGTGCCACAACACTGCAACCCCTCACAGACACTCTAGTTGGAATGCAGGAACAAGCCCTGCTGCAAAGTATTGCATCAAAAATTGTAATTACACGCCCCTGTTAGACAGGGGCAGAAAAATTGGGTCTTAGGCACTGGTGCTGGTGCCACAACACTGCAACCCCTCACAGACACTCTAGTTGGAATGCAGGAACGAGCCCTGCTGCAAAGTATTACATCAAAAATTGTAATTACACGCCCCTGTTAAACAGGGGCTGAAAAATTGTGCCTTAGGCACTGGTGGTGGCGCCCAGAACCAAAAATGTTCTTACAAGCTATCAGCGTGATGATTGAGGAGGAAGAGGATAATTACTCAGGGATAGTCACTCAGCATCAGCATAGGCAGTCTTTGAAGGGATCTGAGATTTCAAAAAAAATTATTCGGTTACATCTGCATCAGGTGCTTGGTAGCTGGTGGTGATCCAAGACTGATTCATTTTTATGAAGGTCAGCCGATCGACCGAGTCGGTGGACAGACGCACCCTGTGATCGGTTACCACGCCTCCAGCAGCACTGAATGTGCGTTCCGAAAGAACGCTGGATGCAGGACAGGCCAGTAGCTCAATTGCATACTGTGCAAGCTCTGGCCAGTGATCCATCCTCAAGACCCAGTAACCCAGAGGATTTTCGGTGGGAAAGGTGTCCAAGTCTGATCTTGCCCCTAGGTATTCCTGCACCATGTAAAACAGACGCTGGCGATGGTTGCTGGAACCGATCATACCTTGGGGCTGCGGACCAAAAAATTGTCTGAACGCATCGGTCAGACGGCCACCTTCTCCACCGCTCCTTCTTTGACTGACCGAAGCCTCAGCAACACGTTGTCCAGAAACAGGAGTTTGTAACCTCCCAGTCTCTGGGAACGCGTTGCACAGACCTTTCTGCAAGGCCTCCCGAAGATGTTTCATCCTCTGCTCCCTCTGCGATGGCAAGATAAGGTCCGCAACCTTACCCTTGTAACGTGGATCAAGGAGGGTTGCCAGCCAGTATTGGTCCTTCTCCTTGATACCACGAATACGAGGATCCTTACGCAGGCTTTGCAGGATCAGGGAGGCCATGCAGCGTAGGTTTGCTGAGGCATTCGGTCCGGAGTCCTCTGGGTCACTAAGGACAACAACGTCCGCAGCCACCTCCTCCCAGCCACGTACAAGTCCATGTGTTCCTTGGGACTGATCCCTTAAAGACTGCTGATGCTGAGTGCCAGGCTCCACCTCCATACTGACACAATCTTCCTCCTCCTCCTCCTCCTCCTCCTCGTCCTCTTCCTGTGTGATCGGCGGGCACGCAGGAACACTGTCTGGATAAAGGGGGCCTTGAGAGCTAAGGAAGTCCTCCTCTTCCTGCCTCTGTTCTGCCTCAAGTGCCCTGTCCATTATCCCACGCAGCGTGTGCTCCAACAGGTGGACAAGGGGGACAGTGTCACTGATGCATGCACTGTCAGTGCTCACCATCCTCGTGGCCTCCTCGAATGGTGACAGGACAGTGCATGCATCCCTGATCATGGCCCACTGGCGTGGGGAAAAAAAACCAAGGTCCCCTGACCCTGTCCTGGTGCCATAGTCGCACAGGTACTCATTGATGGCCCTCTGCTGCGTGTGCAGCCGCTGCAGCATGGCCAACGTCGAGTTCCACCTGGTGGGCATGTCACAGATTAGGCGGTTCTTGGGCAGGTTAAACTCCTTTTGGAGGTCCGTCAGCCGAGCACTGGCATTATATGACCGGCGGAAATGCACACAGACTTTCCTGGCCTGCCTCAGGACATCCTGTAAGCCCGGGTACCTGCCCAAGAACCGCTGCACCACCAAGTTAAGGACGTGAGCCAAACAGGGCACATGGGTCAGTTGTCCCTGTCGGAGGGCAGAGAGGAGGTTGGTGCCATTGTCGCAAACCACCATTCCTGCCTTAAGTTGGCGTGGCGTCAACCACCTCTGAACCTGCCCCTGCAGAGCTGACAGAACCTCTGCCCCAGTGTGGCTCCTGTCCCCCAAGCACACCAGCTCAAGCACCGCATGGCATCTTTTGGCCTGCGTACTTGCGTAGCCCCTTGAACGCCTACGGAGCACCGCTGGTTCCGAGGAAGAGGCCATGGAGGAAGAAGAAGAGGAGGGGGTGGAGGAGAGAGGTGTGTCACAATCAGCATTTTGGAGGCGTGGTGGCGGAACAACCTCCAACACTACTGCACCTTGTCCTGCATCCTTCCCAGCTGCCAGCAGAGTCACCCAATGCGCCGTGAAACTTAAGTAACGTCCCTGTCCATGCCTGCTGGACCATGAGTCAGCGGTAATATGCACCTTACCGCTGACCGCCCTGTCCAGCGAGGCATGGACATTGCCTTCCACATGCCGGTAGAGAGCCGGAATCGCCTTCCGTGAGAAAAAGTGGCGTTTGGGTACCTGCCACTGAGGAACCGCACATTCCACAAACTCACGGAAGGGGGCAGAGTCTACCAACTGAAAAGGCAGCAGTTGAAGTGCTAGCAATTTTGCCAAGCTAGCATTCAACCGCTGGGCATGTGGATGGCTGGGAGCAAACTTCTTTCGGCGGTGCAGCAGCTGGGGCAGGGAAATTTGCCTGGTACAATCTGACGTCGGTGTACCAAAAGCAGATTGCCCATAAGTACTTGGCTGTGACACACCTAATTCTACACCTTCATTCCTCTCACTGCAGGTCGCAGAGAGGACTGAAGGTCTAGTGGGGTTGGAAATCTCAGCTGATGAGGAGCAAGGAGAGATCGTCTTTGTTCTTTGGTGTGGGTCTTTTAGATACGCTTGCCAACGAACTGCATGGCAGGTCAACATATGTCTGGTCAAGCATGTGGTACCCAAGCGGGAGATGTTTTGGCCACGCGAGATACGCTTGAGACATATATTGCAAATAGCAGCGGTGCGATCTGATGCACTCGTCTCAAAAAAGGCCCACACCAAAGAACTTTTTGAATAACGCGCAGAGACTGCAGCGCCCTGCACATGTGGAGCTTTGGGGTGTGATGCAGTCAATGTGCTGCCCTTAGGCTGGCCCCTGGAGGGCATCCTGCCTAGTTGGTGATGTGCCACCTCCTCCTCCTCCTCCTCCTCCTCCTCCTCCTCCTCCTCTCTCCTATCAGGCACCCACGTTGAGTCAGTGACCTCATCATCCCCTCCCTCCTCATCACTGGAGCAAACCTGGCAGTATGCTGCAGCAGGGGGAGCATGACTGCCAGATTGCTGTCCTTCTTGGGCACCCCCTCTGTCCGTGCTCATGTTACTGCCTTCATTGAGCTCAGTATCATCATCAGAGCCTTCCAAACGCTGGGCATCCTCCTGGAGCATGTACCCAACACTGTGGTCAAACAGTTCGAGGGAATCCTCAGGAGGACATGGTGGGGCTAGGGAAGGAGTCACTGATGACATTGAGCTGAGGGAAGAGGCCGCTGCTTTGCCAGACAAAGCACCCTGGGCATGGGTGAGAGAGGATGAGGAGGATGAGGACGGCTTGGTCATCCACTCGACCAAGTCTTCCGCATGTTGCGGCTCAACACGGCCAGCTGCCGAAAAAAAGGCCAAGCGTGTCCCATGGCCACGTGCTGATGAGGATGCACCGTCTCCACGACCAGCACTAGACACAGAGCCTGCTTGCCCTCTCTTATTGGCTTGTGACTGTCTGCCTCTCCTTCTTGGCCTTCCAGACATACTAATGGCCTGTAGCTGCACTAAGCTGGGATAGAACACCTGTAATTTTCTTCAGGTAGCTTTATATACTGTAACCAGACAAGCCTGCCTGTCAGTAGGAAGATAACAGGAACGGATCTAGCTGAACACTGTGAGCAGGACGTACTGCACTAAATGTATATAGCAGGAACGGATCTAGCTGAACACTGTGAGCAGCACGCACTGCACTGAATGTAAATAGCAGGAACGGATCTAGCTGAACACTGTGAGCAGGACGCACTGTACTGAATGTAAATAGCAGGAACGGATCTAGCTGAACACTGTGAGCAGGACACACTGCACTGAATGTAAATAACAGGAACGGATCTAGCTGAACACTGTGAGCAGGACACACTGTACTAAATGTAAATAGTCTAGCTGCCTGACCGTGGTACTAATAGGATCAAAAAGAACACCTGTAATTTTCTTTAGGTAGCTTTATATACTGTAACCAGACAAGCCTGCCTGTCAGTAGAAAGATAACAGGAACGGATCTAGCTGAACACTGTGAGCAGGACGCACTGCACTGAATGTAAATAGCAGGAACGGATCTAGCTGAACACTGTGAGCAGCACGCACTGCACTGAATGTAAATAGCAGGAACGGATCTAGCTGAACACTGTGAGCAGGACGCACTGCACTGAATGTAAATAGCAGGAACGGATCTAGCTGAACACTGTGAGCAGGACGCACTGCACTGAATGTAAATAACAGGAACGGATCTAGCTGAACACTGTGAGCAGGACACACTGTACTAAATGTAAATAGTCTAGCTGCCTGACCGTGGTACTAATAGGATCAAAAAGAACACCTGTAATTTTCTTCAGGTAGCTTTATATACTGTAACCAGACAAGCCTGCCTGTCAGTAGGAAGATAACAGGAACGGATCTAGCTGAACACTGTGAGCAGGACGCACTGCACTGAATGTAAATAGCAGGAACGGATCTAGCTGAACACTGTGAGCAGCACGCACTGCACTGAATGTAAATAGCAGGAACGGATCTAGCTGAACACTGTGAGCAGGACGCACTGCACTGAATGTAAATAGCAGGAACGGATCTAGCTGAACACTGTGAGCAGGACGCACTGCACTGAATGTAAATAACAGGAACGGATCTAGCTGAACACTGTGAGCAGGACACACTGTACTAAATGTAAATAGTCTAGCTGCCTGACCGTGGTACTAATAGGATCAAAAAGAACACCTGTAATTTTCTTCAGGTAGCTTTATATACTGTAACCAGACAAGCCTGCCTGTCAGTAGGAAGATAACAGGAACGGATCTAGCTGAACACTGTGAGCAGGACGCACTGCACTGAATGTAAATAGCAGGAACGGATCTAGCTGAACACTGTGAGCAGCACGCACTGCACTGAATGTAAATAGCAGGAACGGATCTAGCTGAACACTGTGAGCAGGACGCACTGCACTGAATGTAAATAGCAGGAACGGATCTAGCTGAACACTGTGAGCAGGACGCACTGCACTGAATGTAAATAACAGGAACGGATCTAGCTGAACACTGTGAGCAGGACACACTGTACTAAATGTAAATAGTCTAGCTGCCTGACCGTGGTACTAATAGGATCAAAAAGAACACCTGTAATTTTCTTCAGGTAGCTTTATATACTGTAACCAGACAAGCCTGCCTGTCAGTAGGAAGATAACAGGAACGGATCTAGCTGAACACTGTGAGCAGGACGTACTGCACTAAATGTATATAGCAGGAACGGATCTAGCTGAACACTGTGAGCAGCACGCACTGTACTGAATGTAAATAGCAGGAACGGATCTAGCTGAACACTGTGAGCAGGACACACTGCACTGAATGTAAATAACAGGAACGGATCTAGCTGAACACTGTGAGCAGGACACACTGTACTAAATGTAAATAGTCTAGCTGCCTGACCGTGGTACTAATAGGATCAAAAAGAACACCTGTAATTTTCTTCAGGTAGCTTTATATACTGTAACCAGACAAGCCTGCCTGTCAGTAGGAAGATAACAGGAACGGATCTAGCTGAACACTGTGAGCAGGACGCACTGCACTGAATGTAAATAGCAGGAACGGATCTAGCTGAACACTGTGAGCAGCACGCACTGCACTGAATGTAAATAGCAGGAACGGATCTAGCTGAACACTGTGAGCAGGACGCACTGCACTGAATGTAAATAGCAGGAACGGATCTAGCTGAACACTGTGAGCAGGACGCACTGCACTGAATGTAAATAGCAGGAACGGATCTAGCTGAACACTGTGAGCAGCACGCACTGCACTGAATGTAAATAGCAGGAACGGATCTAGCTGAACACTGTGAGCAGCACGCACTGCACTGAATGTAAATAGCAGGAACGGATCTAGCTGAACACTGTGAGCAGGAAGCACTGTACTGAATGTAAATAGCAGGAACGGATCTAGCTGAACACTGTGAGCAGGACACACTGCACTGAATGTAAATAGTCTAGATAGAAGATAACAGGAACGGATCTAGCTAAACTGAATACAGTGTATATATATATATATGCAACACCTGGGATGCATATATATACACAATACACTGTAAGTGCAGCTAACTGACTGACTGTTCTGCCTAATCTATCTAACTCAAATCAAACACTGTCTCTCTGTCTATCTCTTTCAACGCCGGAACACACACTACACAGGGCCGCCGTGCAGGCGGCCTTATATAGTGTGGGGCGTGTACTAAATCCCCTGAGCCATAATTGGCCAAAGCCTCCTTGGCTTTGGCCAATTACGGCTCTCTGTTCAGGCGGCGCTGTGATTGGCCAAGCATGCGGGTCATAGTGCATGCTTGGCCAATCATCAGCCAGCAATGCACTGCGATGCCGCAGTGAATTATGGGCCGTGACGCGCCACACGAATTTGGCGCGAACGGCCCATATCGTTCGCAATTCGACGGACGGTCGAACAGCCGATGTTCGAGTCGAACATGGGTTCGACTCGAACACGAAGCTCATCCCTATTCTGCAATATTTAATTTTTTGGTAAACTCATTCAATGAATCCAAGCTCTGCCAGCTGAGATAACATGCACTGCATTGATGCATTCACATAATTTCACAGTAATCATGAGATAAAACAAAGTTCAGGAATATTTCTTTATCCTATTGTTTTGCAAATCTATGTACACTACAAACTGTATGATTGAATCAGTTCTGATATCGCTGATAGCTTATTATTCTAAATAGGAAACCTTCATTTTGTTTGCAAATATTAAAGATTCTAACTACCAGCAAGAATAAGTCCTTACATTTAACGAGCACCTGTCATTTCAGATCCATCATTGCAGTGCCTGTTAGCGGGCATCCACTCACCTGCTGCCGCCACATCTCTCACCTTGTTGTGTCACTGCCGGTGTCTTGTCGAATACTGTCCCCCATGCGATAGTGTCCGCCCTGTACTGCGCAGGCGCACTACAGAGGACAAACGAAAGCCGAAAGTCTCTGAAGTTCAACAGCTGATCGTCAGCTGTACACGGCGCCTGCGCTTTTATTCTCACCCTATGTCCAGGTTCATTCCCTACTATCCAAGTGGACATAGAGTAAGAATAAATAGATGCCAAACGCAGCGAGGCCGTGCCCTCTTACACAACCATCACTAATAAGTGCCCAAGCGCCGTGTACAGCTGATGGTCAGCTGATCAACTTCGGACACTTTCGGCATCTCCTTCTCCTCCGTACCGCGCAAGCGATGCGCCTGCGCAGTACGAGGCGGACACTATCTGATAGGAGGACACTTCTCGTCAGAACACCGGACCTAATTGTTTACTTTTTAAGAAATTCTCCAATTCCCAGTAGAAGACAAAACTATGAGGCCACCAGAGACTAGTAAGTCGTTTAGCTAGAATACCAACAACTATACAATCACAGACTAGTACAGGTTTCTTATTTATATACATAATTAGTCTGATTGAAAAAAGATGAAAATCCAATAAAAAAGGGGAAAAAAAAGGTCATACAATCCCATATACACACAATCCCAGCAAAGCATGATCCAATTTGCTCCAGCAGGGAAAAAAATTACCTATAAATTTTAGTACCCAGTTATATTCTGTACATTTAGGAAAGATTCCAGGCCTTTCTTAAAGTAATCTACTGAGCTGGCCAGAACCAGCTCTGGAGGAAGTCTATTCCAAATTTTCACAGCTCTGACTGTGAAGAAATCTTTCCGCATTTGGAGATTAAATCTCCTTTCCTCCAGATGTAAATAGTGCCCCCTTGTCCTCTGTGATGACCTTAACCACTTGAGGTCCGGGCCATAGCCGAATGACGGCCACAGCACGGAACTCAATTTCCGGGAGGCCATCATGGGACGCCCTCCCCTGTGCATGGGCACCGCGCGCTGTGATCACCGAGTCACGGAAACTCGGATTATCACAGATCCGAGTAAGGGGCCGATCCCGGCCCCTTACCATGTGATCAGCTATCAGCCAATGACAGCTGATCACATGATGTAAACAAAAGCTCGATAATCTTTTTTTTTTCTCCTCACGCTGTCAGCGTAAGGAGAAAAAAAAGCCGATCACTGGCTTATGTTAAAGGGACATCGGTCCCGAAGAGGAAGGAGGCACATATGCCTCACCTGTGCCAGCCAGTGCCACCTGCCATCGCCACTGCCCACAGTGCCCAGCAGTGCCACCTATCAATGTCCACAAGTGCCACCTATCAATGCCCACCAGTGGTGCCAATCAGTGCCACCTAGAAGTGCTGCCATCAGTGTAAGCAATCCGTGCCCATCACTGCCACCCATCAGTGCCCATCACTGCCACTTATAGGTGCCCATCAGTGCCACCTCATCAGCGTACATCAATGAAGGAGAAAAATTACCTGTTTGCAAAATTTTATAAAAAAATATTTTAAAAAATATAATTTTTTTTTTTTAAAAATTCGGTTATTTCAATTTTTTTAACAAAAACTAAAAACCGCAGAGGTGATCAAATACCACCAAAAGAAAGCTCTATTTGTGGGGAAAAAAAGGATAAATGATTTCATTTGGGTACAGTGTTGTGTGACCGCGCAATTGTCATTCAAAGTGCGACAGCGCTCATAGCTGAAAATTGGTCTGGACAGGAGGGGGTTTAAGTGCCCAGTAAGCAAGTGGTTAAAGTGAATAACAACACCAAGTTCTCTATATGGACCACTTATGTATTTGCTGATCATATCCCCCCTTCATTTCCTCTTCTCAAGAGAATAAATTCAGTCCCTCTAATTTTTCCCCATAGCGGAGCTCCTCCTCAGTTTGGTTGCTCTTCTCTGCACTTTCCTCAGTTCCCCCATATCCATTTTGTGAACTGGTGCCCAATATGCAAGACCTAATACTGCATTCAGAGCAAATACAGGCATAAATGGGTCAATTTATGTTTTATGTGGTTCCCAAAATGCTTCTGTATATTGATTATACAGGCTTAGTCCATAATAGAAAAACATAGATTTGGGTGAATGTCCTAGGTTCTGCAGGTGGAAAGTCCTAGACTGTGTATGATGACAGGCATAGATTGGCAGGGCTGGGCACGGTCTGTTAAACCTTCATTGTACCAAGCCCCATGTGACCATGTCTTAAAGTTCAAACAAAGTACATTCATTCTAATCTTTATAACCGTAGAAAAGCAAACAGGTTATAGTTCCATATATTCTATATACACTGATCAGCCTTAACTTTATGACCACCTACCTAATATTACAGTGATTGTAAACACTCACTTTTTTTTTAAAATAAAAATAACAAACATGCCCAAACTTACCTGCTCTGTGCAATAGTTTTGCACAGAGCAGGAACCCCCGATCCTCTTCTGGGGTGCTCCATCAGCGCTCCAAGCCCCTCCTCATTGGGTGCCACCACGGAAATCTGGTTTTCATGGGGGGCACCCGTGCGAGCTTACTCTCGAGTTCCGCTGTTGCGTCCATTGACACAGACAGCGGGACTCGGCCCTGCCCCCCGCGTCACAACTTTTCGATGGCAGCGGGAGCCAGTGACTCCTGCTGCTATCAATCTGTGCAATGAGGAGAGTGACAACGGCTGAAGCCGCTGAGCTTGTGCACATCGCTGGATCGGATCGGGGGGGGGGGGGATTTGATCACCTCTGCAGTTTTTATTTTTAAACTATGGGATTTTTTTTTTCACTGTACTGACACTGGCAGGGAAGGCATTAAAATAAGGGGTTAAAATCAAGGGTGATCGAAGGGTTAAATGTGTGCCTAGGGAGTGCTTATTAACTGTGGGGGAGGTGCTTCTCCTTATTTGAAGACATGGATCAGTATTCCTGCTACAGAGGAACACATGATCCATGTCTTCTGTACTCACATATTGACAGTCTGCCTTGTTTACATAGGCAGACTCTCATTCTGTCAGAGTACCAAATGATCGACAGATCCCGGCGGACATCAGGTCTGTGGGACCCGGTGATCAGCTTCCACTGTGTAAAATCACATATACATTATATATATATATATATATATATATATATATATATATATATATATATATATACACATATACACACACACACACACACACACACACACACACACACACACACACACACACACACACACACACGCGATTCTGCACAGAGCGCCCACCCTGTAGCAGTATATCTGCTTTGGAGCGGTCGTAAAGCGTTTAAGTAGTTCCTTTTGCTGTCAAAACAGCCCTGACCCGTTGAGACATGGACTCCACTGCAGGGGTGGATCCAGAGTCTAGTCTCGGGAGGGGCACTGCCAGAAAATACCTTTTTTTTTGCAGGCAATTTATCGGGGAAATGGCTGGTGTTGGCGCTTCAATCATCACGGCACCCTGGTTATTATGGTGTCAGGATGATTGAAGCGCATTATTTCTATTCTTACATTGTAATATAAAATTAAATAGTTCAACTCACTATAATGCAGAATCGGTGGGAGCCCTGAGTGTGTCACTTTCCACGTCGCCTGCCACCAAATGCGGATTGTCACTTGCCACGTCCCCTGTCACCAGATGCGGATTATCACTTGCCACGTCCCCTGCCACACGTTGTGGATTGTCACTTGCCACACGTTGCGGATTGTCACTTGCCACGTCCCCTGTCACCAGATGCGGATTGTCACTTGCCCCGTCTCCTGCCACACGTTGTGGATTGTCACTTGCCACACGTTGTGGATTGTCTCTTGCCACACGTTGTGGATTGTCTCTTGCCACACGTTGTGGATTGTCTCTTGCCACACGTTGTGGATTGTCTCTTGCCACACGTTGTGGATTGTCTCTT
Organism: Lithobates clamitans; assembly: GCA_037952925.1. Lineage (NCBI taxonomy): Eukaryota > Metazoa > Chordata > Amphibia > Anura > Ranidae > Lithobates > Lithobates clamitans. Next base: position 3,309,918 of record JBBGZY010000137.1, on the reverse strand, counting down.
GCCACACGTTGTGGATTGTCTCTTGCCACACGTTGCGGATTGTCACTTGCCACGTCGCCTGTCACGTCACTTTCCTGCTAAGGTGGTCTCTTGCTATGTCCCAGAGTCAGGCAGCAGAGAGATGATGCAATCTCTCTGCTGCCCACAGCTGCCTTCACAGTGAGGGCGGAACTGCAGGGATGCAGGGCGGGCGCAGGGTGGTGAGAGATGTCATCTATCTGCTCCCCTGCCCGCCGGCTCCCTGATTGGCCAGCAGCCCAGTCACCACCGCCTAGCTACCCCTCCCCACCCGCCCACTCACCGACTCACTCACTGACCGAGCCGCCCGCACTGTCACCTGGGGAGCCGCCCGCACTGTCACCCGGGGAGCCGCACGCACTGTCACCTGGGGAGCCGCACGCACTGTCACCTGGGGAGCCGCACGCACTGTCACCTGCAGGGCTGCCCGTGCTGTCAGCCGCGGCTGAGCCGCCCGCACTGTCAGCCGCGGCGGAGCCGCCCGCACTGTCAGCCGCATTCTGCCCCGTTGCCCCCTCCCTGGATCCACCCCTGCTCCACTGGACCTCTGAAGGTATGCTGTGCTATCTGGCACCAAGCTGCCAGCAGCAGATTCTTTCACAGGTGTCAAACTAGCGGCCCTCCAGCTGTTGCGGGACTACAAATCCCATGAGGCATTGCAAGGCTGACAGTTACAAGCATGACTCCCACAGGGAGAGGTATGATGGGACTTGTATTTCCACAACAGCTGGAGGACCGCCAGTTTGACACCCTCTTAAGTCCTGTATGATTTGAGGTGGGGCCTCCATGGATCAGATGTTTTTTAGCACATCCTAGAAATGCTTAATTAGATTGAGATCTGGAAAATTTGGAGGCCAGGTCAGCACCTCAACTCATTGTTGTGCTCTTCAAACTATTCTTGAACCATTTTTGCAGTGTGGCAAGGGGGGCATTATCCTGCTGAAAGAGGCCACTGCCATCAGGGAACATGCAACGGAACACCACCCCCTCTTGCACCTCGGGCTGAGTTGTACTGTATGGATGTGCACAGAGAGCAGCAGCAGACGCCGCTGATATCACCATCATCTGGCAGGTCTTGTGTCTAGTCCTGGGCATACTGATCATATCGATCCTTTTGTTCCATCTTGCCATGTTGACATATCATCTCTCTGCACGGTGAGCTTATTACAGTCTACCTCCCTGTAAGTGATACTATTGTCTACAAATAAAGTTTTTAATGCCTGTGCCCTGCTACTTTGTTTCCTTTGCATGCTACTAGCTGGATCGCCCACTGATCTGTTAAGGAGCTGCGGGATTGTTTTTTACTCTTGAAACTTCATTCCCTTGCCGACTCATGAATGTATAATGAACTGTAAAGTGAGTGTCGGGTACCATCTTTTATTACTGCCATCAAAGAATACTGTGAAGGGGTGTATTTGGTCAACAACAATGTTTAGGTAGGTGGAACGTATCAAGTAATATTCACATGAAAGGCAGGACCCAAGAGTTCCCAGAAGAAGATTGCCCAAAGCACCCCACTGCCTTCGTCAGCTTGCCTTCTTCTCATACTGGAAGACAAAACCAGAGAACATTCCCAGCTCAACTCACCAACCAGTGTGCTGACCAACCGAATGAACCTGTCCAACAGTCTGCATTAAAGACAGGGGTTTACTTAGCACTCACTTGCAAACGCATGCGCAAGCTGCGAGGCCTCTTCACGGCACCCCGTGTATTGCTTGCTTCTTCTCATACTGCATCCTGGTATCATCTCTTCCCCATATGCACCCGGCCATCCACATGATGTAAAAGAAAAAACTTGATTCATCAGGCCACCTTCATCCACTGCTCTGCGGTCCAGTTCTGACGCTCACATGACCATTGTAGGTGCATTCGGCTGTGCACATGGGTCAGCATGCGTACCCTGACCGGTCTGTGGCTACAGAGCCCCATACGCAACAAACTGCGGTGCCCATTTTTTCATCTTTCAACTTCAGAGACAACATATTTACTTGTTGCCTAATATATCCCACTGACTTTCAGATGTCATTGTAACAAAAGAATCAATGTTATTCACTTTACCTGTCAGTGGTCATAAAGTTGTGGCTGATCAGTGTAAGAGCTCTCACATATACATACAGTGCACCTTGTAAAGGTATAAAGTGCTTCCAGTGCCATCAATAGATGGCCTTATAAACACTTAGGAGTGACAAGCGGTCAGACTTGACAGCTCAGTTTCAGTTCCTGATAGACTTGTCCTAAAAAAAACACAAGAAGAACTAGGCAAGCAATTTCTAATAGCAGGATCCAAAGGAATAATGAAAGTTGGGCCAACCCTCCCACACCTGGGTAAAACCTGTCTGCCTACTTATTCCATAAATAGTCAGTGGGGAGAAAATACGTTTTAAAAGTTTAGAAAACTCAAATATAAGTTTATAAGTGTAAATCTGAAAAGTCAGGGGCCTGAATGCTGTGGGGCGAGGTGTATGAATTGCAATGTCAGGGCAAAGTCTCTTTGGTCTGATCTTCCAAAACTTGTGTATACAGGTGAACAATGAGCACAAAGAAAAATGTCTGAAATGTAATTCCACCCACTACTGAAACCATGAGAGATGGGTGGGGGCATGGTGTGTTATAACAGTATAACAAAAATTAAAAATATCATCCCGTGCTACATTGTCTGCAGATATGTTCTGCCTGCATTAACCACTTCCCATCCGGGCCATTTCTGACACTTCGCTCCTACATATAATCTAACTTTTTTTTTGCTAGAAAATTACTTAGTACCCCCAAACATTAAGAGGTAAACGAGAAATCCTGGACAGCCGCACTCAAAAGTAATCTTCGATCTTTATTTAAGTATAATCATAAAAATACATGCCACAGCATCACAAAGCAGGAAAGCTGACGCGTTTCACACTGTAGTCAGTGCTTAACCACCTGCCATCCGCGCTATGGCCGAATGACGGCTACAGCGCGGACCTGAATTCCCGGGAGGCCGTCATATGACGGCCTCCCCTGTGCATGCGCTCTGCGCGCGCTGTGATCACCGAGTCACTGAGACTCGGCTGATCACCGATCCAAGTAAGGGGCCGGTCCTGGCCCCTTACCATGTGATCAGCTGTCAGCCAATGACAGCTGATCACATGATGTAAACAAAAGATCGGTAATCGTTTTTTTTTTCTACTCACGCTGATAGCGTGAGTAGAAAAAAAAGCCGATCACCGGCTCAGATGAGAGGGACAAAGGTTCCGAAGAGGAAGAGGCACATCTGCCTCATCTGTGCTTCTTAACAGTGCCACCTAACAGTGCCCACAGTGCCACCAAACAGTGCCCACAAGTGCCACCAAACAGTGCCCACAAGTGCCACCAAACAGTGCCCACAAGTGCCACCAAACAGTGCCCACCAGTAGTGCCAAACAGTGCCCACCAGTAGTGCCACCAAACAGTGCCCACCAGTAGTGCCAATCAGTGCCACCTTGCAGTGCTGCCTATCAGTGTAACAGATCAGTGCCCATTATTGCTACCCATCAGTGCCCATAACTGCCACCCATCAGTGCCGCCTCATCAGCGTACATCAATGAAGGAGAAAAATTACCTGTTTTAATTTTTTTATAACAAAATATAAAAAAATATTTTATTTTTTTTTTAAATTCAGTCTTTTTACATTTTTTTAACAAAAAATAAAAACCACAGAGGTGATCAAATACCACTAAAAGAAAGCTCTATTTGTGGGGAAAAAATGATAAAAATTTCATTTGGGTACAGTGTTGTATGACCGCGCAATTGTCATTCAAAGTGTGTCAGCGCTGAAAGCTGAAAATTGGTCTGGATAGGAGGGGGGTTTAAGTGCCCAGTAAGCAAGTGGTTAATCAGCTATGATTAAGCACTGACTACAGTGTGAAACGCGTCAACTTTCCTGCTTTGTGATGCTGTGGCATGTATTTTTAGGATTATACTTAAATAAAGATTGAAGATTACTTTTGAGTGCAGCTGTCCAGAATTTCTCGTTTACCTCTCAATTACCAGCATTGCTGCACCTGTTACTTCCAGCATGGAGAAAATGTTTGTTCCTCACAGACCACTTTGAGAGCGGTGATATTTTTCTCTCTCTACCCCCAAAGATTACACTTTTTTTTTTTAACAGAGCCCCCATACAATAAACTGGTGGGTGTTGCAATTTTTTATGTCGGACAGTATTTGCGCAGCGGTTTTTTCAAATGGAATTTGTTAGGAAAAATTTATAAGAAAAAAACGAAACACTAAATTTAGCCCAATTTTTTGTAAGAAAGATGATGTTACCCCAAGTAGATAGATACCTAACATGTCCCGCTTTAAAATTGTGTCTACCCGTGGAATGGCGGAAAACTACAATCCTCAAAATTCTCCATAGAAGACGCTTTAAACACCATTACAGGTTACTGGTTTAGAGTTGCACAGGAGATCTGGTTCTAGAATTATTGCTCTAACTCTAATGTTTGCGACAATCCCTCGGCATGAGTGGTGCGATCAACGTTTACATATGTGTGCGGGAGTAAAGTACGGTATGTGTTCGCATTTGCACATAAGCACGGTGGGATGGGGTGCTTTACATTATTTTATTTTTTTAAACTTTTTTTTTCTTGGATTAACTTTATTGCTATCACAAGGGATGAACAACATCTTTTGTGACAGCATGTGCTTCGACAGGTCCTCTTTATGGAGAGATCTCGGGTCTATTAGACCCCAAATCCCTCCTCTAGCCTCCCATGCAGCCAATCAGACACAGATCGGTCTGATCGGCTGCTTTCACAAAAAATTAGGCATGGTGTAATGTAAATGTAAATATTTTCCTCAATAGTCACAAAGGATATAAATTGTGTGCACCAAATGCCTTTCCAAATCGAGATATTACAGTGTAAATATAGCAGTGAGATCATCACTGTGCAAAGAGTAGAGCTATAGGAATGAATGGCCCACCCACGCCAAGGCCCACCCACCGAGAGGCTGCATGTTTGCATTCTGTTAGTGCCAACCGGTTAATATTAACACACTCATTCAGGCCGGATATTAGAGCTCTCACAATACTTCTGGCTGCAATAGGAGGACTATGACACAGAAGCTGTACTGTCCTTTATTTGCTTTTTCTCTCTCTTCTATTCACAGGATTCCTTGTATTCTAAGCCCCATACACACTATTAGATTTTCTGCAGATTTTTGTCTTCAGATTTACCAAAACCATGCAGTGCAGGGGCCTGCCTGATTGCATACAAATTGAAACTCTTAAGGTTTGACCTCATATTATATGGTTTGGGTAAATCTGAAGACAAAAATCTGCAAAAAATCTAATAGTGTGTATGGGATCTAAGAACCAACCGGTCACCAAATACAAGGCTCTTTGAATGGACAAGATGCAGAAAAAAGACAGTGTGGCTTTTTGTTAGGGATGGGCTAATACTGTTGTTTTTTTTGTTTTTTTTCCGGTGAGGACGAGTACTAATACTGTTGGTCAAATACTTGTTAATACGGAGTACCGATACTTTGCTGTGTGATTTGCAGCCATACAAAATGAATGAGCTTAAATAGCACCGCAAAGAATGGCATGCGGTTTCCCCACTGCTCCTTCAGCCTGGGTTCACACAGGAACAGTGTGGGGAAACCACATGCGATTCGGACAGGAATCACACCGCATTCCTGTTCAAATCACATGCAATTCTTTGCAGTTCTGCTGTAAGCTCATTCTGGAATCCCTATGATCTCTACTGATACTCATACTGACTGAGGAACAGGGAGTTTATCTTCACCATGACAACCTGATCAGTCCCTTTAGTAGTGGGTCAGTCTTACAGACTGCAAACTTCCTCTGCGGGGAATGCCTGAAATGGGACTCCAAGCTCTGTGCACACTAGAAAAAGCAGCACGCCAATAACACAAATGAAGAAAAGGATTGCTGGAGAAGCTTGTACATAAACACTATTTTTGCCATTGAGAGAATGCCATCTAACTGCAGATTAGGGTGTGTGTGTGATCAGAGGACTGTCATCAGAGGGGCAGAGAGATGATCTTCTGGGGTGGAGGATCCGGGTCTGTAGATCAGCATTTTGTGCCAATCAGGGACAGACAAGCAGAAGGGTATTCACTAAAAATGTAGCTTATGTGCATGACAACCAATCAGCTTCTAGCTTTCATTTTCAAAGCTTAACTGAACAAGCTGAAGCTAGAAACTGATTGGTTGTTATTCACAACTGCCAGTTTTAATAAATCCTTCCCCCATTGTTGTGAAAAGTACAGGTATCATCTATGACCTCCTACAAAGTTAGTGTGCTGTGTACAACCCCCCACCCTGGCAGCCTGCACTGTCTCCGGCACTCACCACTCAGATAATTGGTCCACTTGTACAGGATGCCCTCCATGCTGCTGGCAGTGTCAGGCTCAGCTCCGCACGCCCCGGACTCTGGCATCGGTCTCGATCTCCAACGATCACACGGACACACACACAGTGACAGGCAGCATCTCCGTCGTGAATAGCAACCACCGGCCGCTCTCTGTAGGCAGTCGAGACTGGTGACGTCACGGAACGCCCCTTTACGTTTCAATCAGCAGAGAACAAACACTTTGTGCCTGGAGTCTCCACGCCCGGAACCTACTTCCGGGTGTGCGTGCTCAGCCAACCGCATTCCAGAACCAGGGAGGTGTGGTTTATCTACTGACCAATGAGAGAGAGCGTTTGGGCGATGTTCACGCCCACCGCTCCAGCCTATAGGATCGGGTGCTGTAAAGTTAAATGGTCCTGGAGCTGTGTGGTTGTAGAGTGTGTGCCACGTCTGCTGGAGGGAGGATGATGGAGGTGATGGTGTTTGCAGCTCTGCTGGTCTGTGCCGGGGGCGCCCTCATCCCTGAGCCTGAAGTGCAGATCACAGTGCTGGAGAAGCCTTATATCTGCAAGAGGAGGACTAAGAATGGGGACATGCTGCTGGTGCACTTCGAGGGCTTCTTGGAGAGCAATGGGACCCGCTTCCATTCAACGTGAGTCCTCCATCCCCATATGTGATGGGGCTCATTCACATTCAGTGCTGCCTACACATGTATATGGTGTTGTATGGATGTGAAGGCAGCATTACAGGGATTAGGGGGGTTACACGAAGCTGTGTCTGCGAACAAATGGGCGCTGCGTTTATCAGCGTATGAAATAGAATGCATGGCGTAGCGCTAGAAGAATTCTACCCATCTAAATGTTGTATGGGGGCGAAACGTCAGAAAGCACCCGCCTTCTGTGCAGAAAATGCTCATGCCTGTGTGAATGAGCCCCTCTTAGGCCTTATTCCTCTCTTCTAGATGACTTTCCTCCTGGCAGCGGCGTTTTGGCATAAAATAAAAAATGTCCTGTAAATTAGGGATGCACTGGTATTGGTGCCAATACCAAGTTGCATTTGCAAGGGTATTGGTACAGTTTGGGCCCATGCAAAATGAATGGCTGCAAAGAATTGCAGGCGACTTAAACAGGAATGCAGTGTGACTCCTGTCTGAATCGCATGCAATTTCCCCCACCTCTCCTGTGTGTCAAGGGAAAAGCACCATCTAGTGGGCAGTTTAACCACTTGTGCCCCAGGAGATTTTACCCCCTTCCTGACCAGAGCACTTTTTGCGATTCAGCATTGCGTCGCTTTAACTGACAATTGCGCGGTCGTGTGACGTTGGACCCAAACAAAATTGACTTTTTTTCCCCCACAAAATAGAGCTTTCCTTTGGTATTTGATCGCCTCTGCAGTTTATTTTTTGCACTATAAACAAAGTGACAATTATGAAAAAAACATTTTTTTACTTTTTGCTATAATACATTTTATTTATTATTATTATTATTATTATTATTATTTTTCCCTCAGTTTAGGCCGATACGTATTCTTCTACATATATTATTTTTTGGTAAATTATTACAAAAAGCGTATATTGATTGGTTTGCGCAAAAGCTATAGCATCTACAAAATGGGGGATAGTTTTATGGCTTTTTTTGTTTTTACTAGTAATGGTGGCGATCTGCGACTTATCGGGACTGCGACATTATGGCGGACACGTCAGACAATTTTGACACATTTTTTGAGACCATTGGCATTTTTATAGCGATCAATGTTTGGCAGTATAGTGGTTAACCACTAAGGGGCAGTGAAGGGGTTAAGTGTATCCTAGTATGTTTTCTAACTGAAGGGGGATGTGGACTATGCAGGGGAGATGACAGATCGCTGTTCATACTCTGTATAAACAATCTGTCTGTTCTCCCCTCAGAGAACCGGAAACTGTGTTTACACACACAGCTCCCGATTCTCGGTGTGCCCCAAGCAGTGCTGGGACAAGGCCATCTGGTGCCCAGGGCGAAGATGGCAAGCTGCACCCCCCCGGGTATAAAGAAAGAGTCAGTGTCCTTTCAAAACCAGAAAACACTAAAAACAATACAATACTGTAGCTGCAGCCCCGTCGCAGTATATCTACTGCGGCGCATCGGCAAATGGTTAAATTGTAAGTTCACTTTACAGAAAATCTGTAAGGTAAACTTCCATTGGACCCCCTCCCCATCCCTCCCAGTCCTGCTAACCTGGAGTCCAGCGATCCCCCGCACTGACCCCTTTACATTACACAGCCCCCTGCACCCCTTTACATTACACAGCCCCCTGCACCTCTGGACCCCTTTACATTACACAGCCCCCTGCACCTCTGGACCCATTTACATTACACATCACCCTGCACCTCTGGACCCCCTGCATGTTACCGTTCAGTGTAGCCCCCCCTTCAGTGCAGCCCCCCCCCCTTCAGTGCACTGTGCAGACCCCCCCCCCATATTCAGTAACTCAGATCAGCGCGGTGGCACATGCTCAGCAGATCCCCTCCCCCTGTTTACACATAAACAGAGAGGAGGGGGAGGCGGCTTCACTCTGTTCGGCTTCGCCTGTGTGACATCCCGGATCGCACAAGCAGACAGCCCGCGACCACGAGAGAAGAGAGGATAGTAGGTGCAGCGGTGTCACCCTGCACACCCCCTCCCCCTCGCATCACAATATAGATCACCTCTCCCTGTGCCTGTCACTGCGCCGCTGCCTAAACACGCGGAGCTGCCACCGCTTCAGTCGCAGAGGGGGGGGGGCAGCCTGACACCCCCTCCCAGTGTGTGGTACTCTGGGCGGCCTGCCCCCCACTTAGTATGCCCCTGCACAGCTTTGCAAGCAGGCGCAGCTCTGCAATGTTGTAGGGGCGGCCGGTGATAGTCACTTGCCCAGAAAGTATAACATCACACTGCCTGGCAGCGCTGCGCCCCCTTCCTACAATAAATTGCTCTGCCCACCCCTTGTACCGGCCCTGGCCCCGATCGATCGCGGGAGCCCGGCAGTGATCGCGACCGCCTGGCACTCGCATCGGCTCTGTGGGTGAGCAGCGCGAGCCACCTAGTGGCCGTCTATGGTACCGACGTACCATGAACGTGATTCACGCAGCTGAGCCATGTTGCTCTCCCCCCCCCCCCCAGGGCCTGTATGATAGCGGGAGCCAATGGCTGCGCTGCTATCAATCCAATCAAGAGCTGAGACAATGGGCAGAGGGGAAGAGCGTGTCTCTGGTGTGGGAAATACAGGACTCGGGTGAGTAAAATAGGGGGGCCAGTCAGTGACCAGAAGTTTTTTTTTCTTTTTTTTTGTTTGTTTTTTTTTTACCTTGGTGCATAGGATGCATTAAGGTGAGAAAACGCAAGAGTTTACAACCCTTTTAAACTCGCGGTACATATCTGGCCACATGTAAAATCTACATGGGTGTCCTGGTTTGCCAATAGCAAATCATGGCCGCTAGAGGTGCTCACAGGGTTGGTGGAGATGTAGCGGTGGTTCGCACCCAAGCTGACATCACTTCTCCAGCCCTGTGAGCACCTCCATCATTGGTGGACCAGACACCTATGTGACCACATGCAAAATAATCTACATATGTACTGTGAGTTCTAACACTTTTTTTAAACTGCCCACTAGATGGTCTCCCTTTCCCTACAGGAAATCGCATGTGATTTGGACACAAATTGCACCGCATTTCTGTTCAAATGGTGTGCAATTTGCACCTATTTTTATTTTCTGTTGACTCAAATTGCACTGCAAAGTTCGGTATCGGCAAGTACTTGACCGAAAGTATCGGTACTCGCCGATGAAAAAAAGGGGAGGAGAAGGGCATCTGTGCAACCCTACTGTAAACTAGTGTATCGTGTTTAGGTGCATCATATCATTGGCCAGAATGATAATTATGTTTAAGCGCTAAATGTCTGGCGCTTAGGTGCGTTTACAGATGTCAAATTTTTTTTTTTTTCCCTCCTCTTCTGCCTTTAAATGTTTGTGGGTGCACCCTCTTGGGTGCCCCATTGGCGCTCCTGGGTCTTCCTCTTTGGTGAGTGCCCCCATAAGAAGCTGGTTTGCATGGGGGCAATTATGTGGGCTTGCTCCCGAGCCTCTGTCCATTGACACACAGGGCAGGTCTGCTCTGCCCCCGTCATCACAGAATTTGATTGACAGCAACGGGAGCCAATGGCTCCTGCTGCTATTAATTGAGGGACAGAGGTGTGTGTGTGCGTGTGTGTGTGTGTGTGTGTGTGTGTGTGTGTGTGTGTGTGTGTGTGTGTGTGTGTGTGTTTTTTTTTTTTTTTTTTTTTTTTTTTTTTCTCCTTAATGCATAAGGTGTTGCGCATGTACAGACATGGGACTTCCATAGCAGTTCCATCTTCAGGCACAAGTGGATGTGCCACGGATCTCTGTCAGGACCTGAAGCTCTACGGCATGTGGATCTGGAGAGGGGTGCACAGACTTTATTCTTGCCGGGGGGGGTAGGTGAAAGGTCTGCTTTAAGAAGGGGCATATGCGAAAGGGTGCCAGAATCCGCCCCCCCCCCCCCCCTTCTTCTTTTTTTTTTTTGCCAGTGTTTCCATTCACACAGTCTGTAATTTAGAGCAGCATGATGTAAAAAAAAAATGTACTGTAAGGATCTGCTGATCTATTGTTTCATGCAGGCCCTGTGCTGCCATCTTCAGTGATGTCAGGGGGTGTAGCTGTCTTTTCTGGGTTCTTGCATGCTGGCTGCAGAAACCTGAAGCAATTTAGTACCTTGCGGCGTCTTGGGATGCATGATGTGTGTATGTCAGGAGGCTTTGGGTACTGCATATCTCATGATCACTCAGGCCATAATACAGGGTGTCCTGAAAGGAGGTCCCCCCCCAAAAAAAGTAAAACGTTTTGTTTGCAAGAAAGGGATAGAACGGTGGAATTTTTAGACAGTGGGTTGGGAGGTTGAAGGTCCACTTTCGGTACTATACCCAACAACATTTTAGAGTGTACACCCTCCCCACTGCCCATACAAGGAAACGTGTACCTACGAAAATGGCTTTTTATTTGGAATGAAGTGCATGACCTCTTTGCACATGCTCAGAATGACAATACTCCAAGATTGTGCTGTTCTCCCTGAAGGGACAAGTGACGTGGCCTTCCTAGAGGGCACCTGTGCAGCCAGGGCTATGTCAATAGTAATTTAGAGGAGACACTGAATTTTTTTTTTTTTTTTTTTTTTTTGCTGCTGTGCATTTTAGCAAAAGGGCAGAAGGTTAAGTCTACTCTAGGATAAAGGGTCCCATTCTTGGAACAGGTTTACTTGAAATGTCTGGTTATATGGGGCACTTATAGGTGGTGACCCTTGTAGATAGGAAGGATTTGTAACATAGACACCTGGCAATCCATTACTGAAATTTTCAGTCTTCCGTCATTAGGGCCCATTCACATGTCCCTCAAGTCTACAATTTGTAGGTATATGTTTAAAAGTTGGCACAAGATCTTTGTTAAAAGATCAGCATGTAAACACTTTTTTTTTTTTTTTTTTTTTTTTTTTTTTTAATCTTATTTTTTTATTCTCTCTCTCTCCCTCTCCCTCTCCGTCTCCCTCTCCCTGGTATGTGTAATTGGTAGCTATGCCATTGCCAGCACAGTTCTGGATATGGCTATATATTATCATTCAAATTACAATACACAATTTATTATATTTAGAGATCTTCTTAAGGCTCAGTTCATGCAACTGTGATGTATGCGGTGGGTTTTTTTTGTTTTCTGTGACCCTATGTAGTGCAACTTTGGATGTGGTTAGCATATTCTATGCAGCCGAATGTTGCTCAGATCGCACTAAAATTGCACTGCATAGTTGCATTATTTCCCTTGTCATGCAGTTCTGTGCAACTCATTTTATCAGAAATCGCACCAGTGTTTAAGTTGTACATTTGAGTGGTATCATTGTGTTAAAATCCTTTTCGTTTATTTTCCTTGACATTTATGATATCAATTTTTGATTTTCTTCAGTTATGCAGATAACAATAACCAGCCTGTATGGTTTACACTTGGCATTAAAGAAGCTATCAAAGGATGGGATAAAGGCCTTAAAGATATGTGTGTGGGGGAGAAACGAAAGCTGGTTGTACCTCCTTCACTGGCCTATGGAAAGGAAGGGAAAGGTAACTACTTTTTTTTGTTTTTTTTTGTTTTTTTTTATATGTGAAATACATCTGACAGCAGCAGTTTATCATATCAACAAACGTACTGTACTTTACTCGTACCAAGGCTAATCTGATTATCCTTGGAAGCTCTGTATATATCCAAAAGGCGCTATACGCATGCGTGGGGAAAACAGAACATGGAGTGCACCTGATGGTCCAGATATAAAAACTTTCATGAATAAGTTGATCAAATCTACTTATGATTAAGTGTTCCGATCAGAGCATATCACCAAACGCAACTAATACCATGGAACACCAGGTTGCAGTAACTGTAAATGCTTCAGGTAAGAAACTCTAAAGTGGACCCTTCAGGTACCAGGGAAATGGCACTACAATCTCAGGTTGCATTCACACTTGTGTAGCATGACATCATGCATCACATTTTTGTTTTGTTCTTTAGAGCCGGTTCACACTGGGACGACTTGTCAGGCGACTTAGCCGCCTGACAAGTCGCGTTCCGTACAATGGAACCATTCTAATAGGAGCGACTCAAGTCGCTCAGACTTAGAAAAAGGTTCCTGTACTGCGTTGGGGGCAACTTGCATTGACTTCTATATAGAAGTCATTTTGCAAGTCGCCACTGCTGTCGCGTGCAGGTCGGCTGAGGCAGTCGCGCTTCAAGACGTGCTGCCTCAGTGTGAACCGGCTCTTATTGCGCAATGCATTTATACAGCCCATTCCTTTTGATGGGCTGCCCCACAGCCAACAAATGCACCAAAAAAGCCCATGACTTTTTAGTACTTCAGTATGTTTTGCACATGTAAAAACATGCTGCTTGGTTTGTTTGGGGTGTCATTAACCATGACTGACAAGTGTGATACATTCACGCTTGTATGCCACATGAACCGTGATTTGCAAGCGTCTGTACTACTGCGTGAATGGCGTCTCCTTCTGGTTCCTGCAGTCATCTGGATCACTTTTACCAAACGGGCTTGTCACAAGCTGGAGGGGGGAATCCTAGGTGCAGCCATGATCCTGGCATAACCACTTGCTGTCATAGTGCAATTAAACACATTAGGCTCTATTCCCCCCCCCCCCCCCCCCCCCCCATTCTTATTGTTTGCATGAATATGTATGTATGTATGCGACCTTCTTCTTTTTTTTTTTTTTTTTTTTTTTTTTTTTCTTTGGTTATATGCAGAGCTTCCAGGGGGTATCCTTTGGCATTAGTAAGGCAGGGTACATTTGATCTGACAACCTATTACTTTTATCTTACATCTTTTTAAAGTGGCTTGTAAGTATAATTTTAGTTTCTTTTGAGAAAGAGAGGGGGGGAGCCATCTTGAAATTCTATGCGGTCCTACAATTGGGAGGACAGATAACGGTTACAATACCAAATACACTTTAGAAAATGCCATTCTTTAGGGTTTGCATGCTCTTGCCTTCCTACTCTTTCTGACCATCTTTCATTTTCAGAATTTTAAGATCTGTTTTGTCACTTTACACATTTTGTTTAACACTTGCACCACTAATTTCCTGCCACGCACGTAGTTGCTAGACTTTCTTTTGTACCTACCCCAGGAACACTAATATGTTGCATTATTAACACTAACCTCTATTTGTCTTGTACTTAATCCAAAGTGTATTCTGGTGTTACACGAATAGTCCTTTGGAAAGCAGCGGCACACTCACCCAGCAAATAATGCATGTGGATTGTCACCCTTTCTTTAATGCTACACTTGCTAAAACTGGTAAGGTTTGAACTATTTATTTTATTAGCTCATTTTCTAATGACTGCTGTGTCTTCAGAGGACTGCAAACTGACCCATGCATTGTTTTGCTCCGCTAGGAATGCAAGTTTATGTAAATGGTCAAGATAAGGAGCGTGGGATTGGTCAGACAGCAGTGCATGCCGTCAGCAATGGCCAAAGACTGTCATTGATTAGATAAATTGGAGGGGGGTGGTAAGCTGTCCCCACTGGGAAAACATGATAATTACTGCTTGCGGAGATGTCTGTCTATCCGCTTGTAGCCGCTAGCAATAATCGCATGTAAAATCTGACAGTATGTTGCACCCAAGTTGATTTCTCAACTTGGATGGTTTCAGCCTGCCAATACATGAGTGACATTCGATTTGAATGGTCTGTGGTTGGCTTAAGTAATTAGACAAGAAGCCTTTTGCATGACCTTGACTTTCATTTTTAGAGTGGAGTGCAATGCACACTTTTTTTTAAAGCCTGTAGTGCATGGCAATACCTAAACTTTGTACTGTGACCCCCTAGGTCAATTATGCTTCGTTTTTTACCTAGTAGATTTGGGTTACTGGGTGTAAGTGTAGTAGCCAATTAGTTGGCAAACCGTACAAGATGGTTTGTGACTGATGGCTATGCATTATTGGCCAAAAACCCTCACAAGATTAAGATGTCTTTGCATAAGGTCATCTATCTACTACCCCCCCGTCTGTCCACAGAAGAACCAGTGACCTTGCAAGGAGATGTGGGGGTGAAGTGAGAACCATTAGAAACCTTTGTGAAATAAAAAATAAAAAAAAAACTGCGTATCCAGCCACACGTGAAAAATAGTTCATAGAGGTTTAGGAGTGTGAAGTCGAAATACATTTTACCGCCAATACATCAAAATGGTGATGAGTCCTCCCAAGTTAAAGTCTCTTATAGTGGACGAAATGGCCTCTACCACTCAATGTGCTCTAGTGAATTAAATGCACCTTACCAGAAGGTGAGACCACCCTATGACGGATGGTCAAACATGCTCTGTCTCAGTTCTATATGGTATAAGAATCTGCAGACCTCCAGACAAGACTCTCCTTATAAGACTCGGATCTCCACTTGTATTCTAGTTCATATTTCATTGTAGAGTGCTGCTAGAAAGGAACAACATCAGCTGATCACAACACTCAGGTGGTAGCTGATTTTATAGGGAATAGGACTACAACCATCTACTCCTATAGTATTCATTAAATACTTGTTCTGTAAGCCAGATTTAAAGTTCTTGCAGTTTCAGGAGCTTTGCAGCCATCTGTCATTGTAAATAATCCTAATGTATCCATCTGACCTTCCCTCATCTGTGCTGATTGCGTGTGGGTTTTTATTTTAATATAGGAAAAATTCCACCAGAGAGCACTTTAATCTTTGATCTTCATCTTATTGAGATTCGAAATGGACCACGATCGCATGAGTCGTTTCAAGAAATGGATTTGAATGATGACTGGAAGCTGTCTAAAGAAGAGGTAACTGAATTCTTAACTATGTCTCAAACATTTATACAAATGGATTTGAGAAAACTTCTCAAATCAACTGCTGGGCTCATTCACACTTGTCAGTTATTGGCAGATGGGGTGTTTTTTTGTTTGTTGTGTGTGGTTTTTTTTTTTTATTTTTTTTTTTTATTATATTTTAATTTTCTCTACCTCAATTGCATCCACCAGGTGAAAGCCTATCTGAAAGCTGAGTTTGAGAGGCACGGCAGTGCCATAAATGAAACCCAACATGAAGTCTTAATTGAGAGCATATTTGAGAAAGAAGATGATGACAGCGATGGTTTTATTTCTGCCAGAGAATTCACATATGTTCATGATGAGCTATGAACACAGATCATTTCTAAGTTTGTGGGCTAGAAGTTTAAGCAACTTGAGTTTTACTAATCCGTTTTCTATAGGTACAGTTTTCCCACTGTTGGCCAACAGTAACCAGATTTTCTTTTGCGGTTGTTGAGAAATAAATGGGTTACTGTGAAACAGACTATCTGGGACACTTGTAGTACTACTTGGGTTGTGTCTAATATCACTGGGACCTCTCTCAAAGTGTGTTTTCATACATTCTCCTGAAATAACTAGGAATTAATTGACAGATGCAGTTGACCACCTGACCTTAAGGGCCTGTGTCACCTGGCTTTTGGTGGCTTCAAATCAGGTTTAGCATTCCCATACAAGTCTAGGAGCATGCAACACCTGCTTGAAGCAGGTTAGGAGGTAGTCAATATGCACCTGTCATTTAATTCTAAATGCTCTTGGAAGCATCTCAAACCAATACAATCAACACAAGCTTAAATCCCTTTGACAAAAGCCCTCAAAATGTATTTGTATGTCAACAAAAGCCTTTTGATACTTGCCCTTATACAATCCTACTGAAACAGTCTTGGACCTAGTTCAGACAGGTGGCAAATACCAGTGGTTCAGCCACATTTTTGTCTCCCTAACGGAACAATTATCAGGGGTTGTGTTTTTTTTTTTTTTTTTGTATTGTCTAACCCCCTCAGCAGTCTAGCCAAAGCTTAAAAAAGAAAAAAAATGTGTTTTAGTTTGTACTTTAAATTGGAATTCAAGACTATTCCTAAGCTTAAACCCACCCTAATCCTATTGTAATGGAAAGATGCTTATACCTACCTATTCTGAGGGAGATCTGGTCACATGATTGGCTCCCAGCGGCAGCTTCAGGGAAGTGGAGGTACAGCTGCCAGCGGATGCCCCATAGTAAGCCTATGGGTGATGTCACTGTAGAGGGGTTTCAGCCATTGTCGGCAATCTCTTCTCCCCTGAAGCTGTATGCTGGGGAAATCATGTGACCAGACCGGAATGCCCTCATTGGGCTTTAGAAAGGGGGTGGGTGCAAGTTTAAGCATGGTTACGCATAGCCTTGAATTGATCCACTTTAATGGTAATCTGCTGACCTACATTTGGACATGCTTTTTAATGCAGGAAACTGTCCATCTACACAAGTGCTTACTGCGTGTTAACTGAAGATGTCTGGCATGTATAGCTGGCTACATAGCCCACATTGGGCACATCTAAAAGGGGAAAAAAATCTGAGTCCGTATGCAGGGAACTATGCACAATATGGTGCTAAATATCTGTCTTATTTCAATGAGCTCTTGGAGTAGAATGATTGTTGTAATTTTTTGTGTTTTTTCAAATTTTAATGGTGAAAATAAAATGTTATACGTCCTTAACAACTTGGACTGTGGAAATTGGAAAGTTCTTAATCTAAATACAGTCTAAACTAAGTCTGCTCACCCACCACAAATACCCTTTCTTCCTCTCTGAAGGCACATTTCATATGTTCCTGTGAAACTGTAGAGTCCTTAAGGCCAGGACACAAATGGCCTACAGGTATGGCTAATAAAACTAAGTGCATTATTGCAAACCATATATTTTTTTTTTTTTTACATTGTACATTTTATTGAAAAGGTGAACTAACGCTTCCAAAAAAAAAATCATGTTTCTTGGTAGTACCTCTGTTATCCATCATATAAATACTTCAACTGTTTCCCAAAACTACCATGAGCAGCACACACAAATTAAATAACACGGTAGCATACTGAAGCTGTATATTTACATCAAAGATAATTAAACAAGTCGTTATTGGCTTGCAATCCCAGTAAATAAATCGCCACTCACTGCCTTCTACATAGCGGGGATGACCTCAATATGGAGAAGGAACTTAAAACAAAAGTAGGCAAACTAGAGCCAGACCTCCCATCAATGCACTTCTGCAGTACCTGCACCAATTAAAATGGTATACCTAGTATTATGACAGATGAAAAATGACAAAAAGACCATAAACAACGTTGGGTCCTTTCCAGAAGGACACAAGGGTTAGTGGAGCTAGCCCTGGGGTCTGTATCCAAAGATCCTACAGCTTATGTGCAAAAAATATTCAAAGAAATGTGCAAGCTGTAATGAGTGTATCAAATAAGATACCAAAGTTCAAAATAAAGTTCCAATGTGCAAAAAGTTCAGAAATCTTCACCATCAGATAGAAGACATATCATGTTGACTATGATTCAAATGGTAACACTCCTTCAATGTGCTCTCAATGCTCTTACCAATGTTACCATTTGAATCATAGTCAACATGATATGTCTTCTATCTGATGGTGAAGATTTCTGAACGTTTTGCACTTTGGGACTTTATTTTGAACTTTGGTATCTTATTTGATACACTCGTTACAACTTGCACACTTCTTTGAATATTTTTTGTATACTTTTGCATTTTTATTGAATATTTTTTGCACATTGAAGCACTTTGTTATATTATCTTGTCATTGGTGTGAAGTTTTACATCAGCTTGTTTTTCCCATATACATGTGGCTTATTGTATATATTAATTTTTATAAAAAAAATCACCTTTTGCATTTTATTTTTCATTATCATTAGCACTTTTGTAGCCTCCCTGACAGTATTCCCGAGTGGCTCGGGGTTAAATTTCAGCACCATTAGTGGTAACCCCGAGCCACACTCAAGATTGCATTGCAGGATCCTGAAGCGGTATACTTACCTTGTCCCCAGGATCCTGCAATGCCCCCCCCCTGCGGTGTCTGCGGGCTCTGTGCCAGGCTCCGTTCCCTTCGAGCGACGCACGGGGGTGGAGCCTGCCGGCAAATTAAAATTTAAAAAAAAAAAAAAAAATCATAACACAGTACTGTAATCTTACATATTACGGTATTGTATGAAATGATTTCACATCTCTTTTGTCTCCAATGCTTTGGCCCATGCCCTGCTGGCAGATTTATTTATTTTATATTTATATATATGTATATGTACATATATACTGTTCTTTCTGCCTGGAAACTGGAGATTGTCCATGGCAACCAAAAAGTGTCCCTTTTACGTCAAAAGTGGCTTTAGACCAGCTAGAAAACAGCGATAGTAAATTAGAACACTTGCAGAATTGAGCGATAGTGAATAGTGGGGAAATTTTATTTTTTAAAATTATTTATTATAATCCATGGTTTTGTGTTTCAAACTTCATCATACCCAGGATATCTACTAGACTCTTAGTGGACAGATCTAAGTGTGTTTATTACTAATAATTACAGGCCTACAATATAAAACGCAAAATAATGGTACCGCTTTGAGATGCAAAAACCTGAAATAATCATACCGCCAGGGAGGTTAATCATTGATTGTTATTGAGGTTTATGCGCAAGATCACATATAATTATTTATACACTTTATTTACACTAGGTGATTAGTGATCACTGTTGGATTTTTGCAGCATTTTTACTCTTATTTTATTGGTTTATTTTTGTAGTTCACTCTAATGAGGTCCTTTATTTATATTTGCGTAATTAACTATTTTGGTGTTCTGATTTTATATTTCACTTTTCATTTATAAACTTTAAAATGTGTTTATAGAACCATCAATTTATATATTAAAAAAAAAAAAAAAAGCTTTGTACTAGCAAAAACGTTAGTCCATTTTATAAAAAGGCTACATTTACAGAATAAAATTTTTCACCTGTGATGAATTAAACTGCTGCTAGTTCTCACACTAAATCATACCAATTTAAACCTCATTCTAAAATTGCCTGTTTTTTGCCAGGAGATAAGATAATGTCTAAGTATTGCAGTGGTTCTCGACTCATTTCGACCCAGTAACAGGCCGGATTTTAAGTATTACCTTTGGAGAGATGCAGACTAGAATATTGCAATCACTGAGCAGCAAATTATATCACTGCTGATTTATTTCAGTTTTCTTGCAATCCTGGCCTGTTAGTGGGTCCTGAGGACAGGAGTTGAGAACCACTGAAGTATTGCTTACCTTAAAACGGGGTCTTGTGCCAGCCAGCAGTCTTGTCCTCTGCTCTGAAATGTGATAGGACACATCTACGTCATCGCTGGTCCCCCATTGTATGTGATGTTTAGAGAGATGGTGATTGGTCCAAATTTACTATATTACCAAAAGTATTGGGACACCTGCTGTTAGATGAATGTGAACGTTAATGGCATCCCAGTCTTAGTCCGTAGGGTTCAATATTGAGTTGGCCCACCCTTTGCAGCTATAACAGCTTCAACTCTTCTGGGAAGGCTGTCCACAAGGTTTAGGAGTGTGTCTATGGGAATGTTTGAGTATTCTTCCAGAAGTTCATTTGTGAGATGATGGTCTCTTCCTTTAAATATTTGGGAGTTGTTATTGAGATTTGTGTCAAAGTAGATGCTAAATCTACAGGTAGCGGGTTAAGTGGCTAAAAAGGACTGATTTGTTCCAAGTTTGGCTTATTTTCAGAATTCACCATTAAGTGGTAATAAGGGATATAACAGACATTAAAGAGGACAAGGTGTTTCCCAAAAATGATAGTGTTATCAGCATACAATACGATTTTGGTTTCTCACAACCCAGCTTTTGTTTTTTTCTTGGATTGCTTGACTATCTATGATGGAATTTACAGCAGCTCTGACTGAGCGTTCTCGGGAAGCAAAGCTAACACTTCAATCATTTGCTATTATTTTCCCTGGCATTAGGACTGTCTGGATATACTGTAGCTCCCACGCCCTCCTCCATTGCCCTAAACCAGGGGTCTCAAACTGGTGGCCCTCCAGCTGTTGCGGAACTAAAAGTCCCATCATGCCTCTGCCTGTGGGAGTCATGCTTGTAACTGTCGGCCTTGCAATGCCTCATGGGACTTGTAGTTTTGCAACAGCTGGAGAGCCGTTAGTTTGAGACCCCTGCCCTAAACAGTAAAACTGGAACACATTGTTCATGTATTCTTCAGCCAGTAGATGGCAGTCTTTATAAGTTTGTAGCTGCTCTATGGTAAACTCACTTCTCTGTATAATAAAGTTTCCTGTCTGCAGTTAACCAGAACATCACATGTGGAAGAGAAGGCGTGGCTTGCATTCTCTGCTCTAATTCATCCTCAAGGTCTTCTATGGGGTTGAAGTCAGGACTCTGTGCAGGCCAGTCAAATTCCTCTACCCTAATTGTGTTTTATCCATGTCTTTATGGACCTTGCTTTGTGCATTGCTCCAAATCAATTGGTGGAGGGGGAATTATGGTATGGGGTTGTTTTTTTGGGGGGGCGCGCGGCTGGGCTTGACCCCTTAGTTCCAGTAAAGGGAACTCTTAGGGCCCTTTCACACTGGGGCAGTTTGCAGGTGCTATTGCGCTAATAATAGCGCCTGCAAACCGACCCGAAATAGCCGCTGCTGTGTCTCTAGTGTGAAAGCCCCGAGGGCTTTCACACTGGAGCGGTGCGCTAGCAGGATGGGGAAAAAAAGTCCTGCTAGCAGCATCTTCGGAGTGGTGAAGGAGCGGAGTGTATACCGCTCCTGCCCATTAAAATCAATGGAACAGCGCGGCTATACTGCCAGCAAAGCGCCTCTGCAGAGGCGCTTTCTGGTGGTTTATTAACCCTTTCTCAGCTGTTAGGGGGTAAAACCGCCCCGCTAGCGGCCGAATACCGACGGTAAAGCGCCGCTTACAGTAGCTGACGCCGCCTCTGGGTGAAAGGGCCTGTAAACCGTCATGTTTTTTCACCTTAATGCTTTCTAGGCATTAAGGTGAAAAAACACCTAGCAGTGACTGACCCCCACCGTTTTACTTACCTGAGCCCTGGAATTTGACCTGGTGGGGATGCGCTGTCTCTCTGCCCGGGGTTCTTGACTCTTGCTTGGATAGATTGATAGCAGCGCAGCCATTGGCTCCAGCTGCTGTCCATCAAATCCAATGATGCAGGGCCGAGTCATACATTCGGTGGCTATGGACGCTGAATACTGGACTGGGGAGCGTGTCCGCAAGGTAACCCCCTCAGGAGATGAGCGAGTTTGGGGTGGAGGAACTTGATTGGCCCGCACAGGGTCCTGACCTCAACCCAATAGAACACCTATGGGCTGAATTAGAGCAAGCCAGGCCTTCTTGTCCACATTAGTACCTGACCTTACAAATGCACTTCTGGAAGAATGGTCAAACATTCCCATAGACACACTCCTAAACCTTGTGGACAGCCTTCCCAGAAGAGTTGTAGCTTCAAAGGATTGGCCAACTCAATATTGAACCCTACTTACTAAGACTGGGTTGCCATTAAAGTTCATGTGTGTAAAGGCAGGTGTCCCAATTATAATATAGTGTATGTTCAGGTCTGTGTGGCTACAGGGACTTGATCATTACAATCAGAACAGAGAGATCGTGGGGCACTGGATCAGGGTACTCTGGTTTCACTCCTCAGCTGGAAGGGCAGCAATTTTATGGTTTTGTATATGCCCCTAATTAGGCTACATTTTATATGGCAGCTAGCCCCGGTTCCAATTACAGCAGCAGGAAATTGCTGATTCCTGCAGCTGGTTTTGTCACCTGTGAGCAGCTACCTGTGGCTGTCCACACAGCCAGCGATTACCTATGGTGATAGATGCAGACATATTCCTTTAACAGCTGGACACCCCCCTGAACTTCTAGCGTGCGATAGGCTCCTGTCTAGGTTGCCTTGTGGATGATCTGAGTCAAGGATATAGCCATAGCTGACCATAAAGCCATGGTGCCAGAATCGCAGGAGGCCCAGAGCTGTCTGACTACACTTTGATCAGTACAGGCAGAAATAGCATTTTGTAAATCCCTTTAGATTAAATTAAAGTATACAGTATTTCTAGTTGAAACCATTTACTTTTGGATAGAGCACGGAAGGGTTGGACCCTGAAGTTTTTGTTGCTGATTATGTCACAGTTGGTGAGATTCACCCCTTTATTTGTACTAATAACCATTGTAACTGAGAAAATTTTAAAGTGGAGTTCCACCCAAAAGTGGAACTTCCGCTTTAAGTACTCCTCGCCCCCTGACATGCCACAATTGGCACGTCATCTTTTTTTGGGGGGGGCCTTCCTGTCCCACTACCGACTCCCTAGGTGGCCCCTCCCTCAAGCCAATGTTCTGGGACACATGACAGGTCCTAGAACATTGCCTAGCCATTGACTGAGCGCAACGCAGCTTGCGCCTGGCTGTGCATCCCTAAACTGTCACAGCTGGTCTCCCACACTCACAATGTCGGCACTGCGAAGAGGAGGGGGAGAAAACGGAGGCTTTGGGTGATCGCATCGCTGGACTGTGGGACAGGTGAATGGCTGTTTATTAAAAGTCAGCAGCTACACTTTTTGTAGCTACTGACTTTTTTAATAAACTCAAAAACCAGTGGAACTCCGCTTTAAGCCCTTAACAAGAGGTGAAAAGAAATCTAATATTTTAAGGCCCTGTTGCCCAACATGTGGCCCATAAGACATATGCAGCTCACTGAGTGTTGGGCACCATACCTGCCCATAAGGTTATGGCCAAAGCCAGTGTCCATATACAATGAGCAGCAGAGGCTGCCAATCCAAGCTGAGCGCCCAACTTTGGTGAAGTCAGCCTGTTGTACAACCCTGGTTATATAAGCTATAAGCTGTTAGGACGTGATCTGTTGTATAGGACCATGCACAGTCTGTCAGTTCTACAGCTGCCCTTCTGGAAATGGAGTGCTGAATAACTTGAAAGCTAAAAGAAAATAAGATCATAGTGAATATGGGTATATACAATTATCTATAAGGGAGGGGGTTGCCACCTGTACCCTATAATATGGACTCATCTTGGATCTCAAAGCAAAATTCTCCATAATGTTATGATTCAATATGGAACATAGTTTGCCCCATATATAAAGGGCCATACTCTGCCCTGCTATTGGTTGTGCTGCTGCAGGTTGTTTTTTTATCTTTGCCTTTCCTGTTTTGCTCATAGAGGCTGCTCGTTCCTATCTGGTGAGCTGGGTGCCTGTGGTCACAGATTTTGTATGTAATCCTTTGGGTAAAAATTCCCCCATACAGAGCACACAGACAGTCATAGCAGGTGGGTGGTGGTGACTGATACGAAGGTATGTAGGTGTGCAAGTACATGTATTGTTTGAAAGACAAGGGGGTGCACCAGCCTAGCGCATTAACCACGACACCATTTATTCAAAAGGTAAAAATCAATCATACTCACAAATGGCCATAGTAAAAGGCTCATCACAAATGTAAAAGGAAGATACAACCAGGACCTCTGTACATGCCTCCAGATGGACTGGGAAGATGCAACAAGGGCCTACAGATGCTGATGCGTTTCAAGGGAACCGCTTCTTCAGAGCTGAATGTCTGCTGTGCACCACGTGTTCTTACAATATATACCATCATATATTAGAGATATGTCCCTTAGCTCCATCTCTAATTGGCAAGGGGTTGGGTTAATAATGCTAATCAGGTACTAATAAAAAAAAATAAGAATAATCCACCTCCATCAACTCATTCATTGAATTGCATTCCCCATAAACCATACCTGTGCATGGTGTGTTTCCTGCCTCATCTTTATGTGTCGCTGGTGATTATCACCTATATATACATTAGCATATATATTGTCAAGATGCATATGTTGCTGTTGAAGTGCATCAAATGTACTGCTTTCCATATACCAAAATTAAGTGATTATATACAGCCAATACAGCGCTCAATACTAAGCACAGCTAATTCATATAAAGAAAAAATCATCTTTATAGCAAACAGAACCCACAGTTAGCCTCGGTTCACACTGGGACGACTTGTCAGGCCACCTAGCTGCCTCACAAGTAGCGTCCCGTTCTGTACATCGGAAACCGTTCTAATCGGAGCGACACAAGTCGCTCCGACTTAGAAAAAGGTTCCTGTACAACTTTGGGGGTGACTTGCATTGACTTCTATACAGAAGTCATTTTATAAGTCACCGCTGAGTCGTGTCCTGGGTCGCCTGAGGCAGTCGCGCTGCAAGTTGTGCTGCCTCAGTCTGAACGGACCCTTACAATTACAAATTACTAATAAAGAATTAAAATCTGACAACTTAAATGCAAACATAAGTCCATAAAATCTTCTTCAACAAGCAACAAAGTATCATTCTTCCACACGTGAGTTGGTAGCCATCCAATAAAAGACCTCCATCTCAAATTGGAAATGCATTCAGCCTCTCTAAAGACAGTTCAAAGCAGCAACCCACCCTTTTGGCACCAGGGACCAGTTTCATGGCAGACAGTTTTCAGAGGGACTGGTGGGGATGGTGTTGTGGATGGGTCGGAGGATATTTATCATCTCCTGCACAGGACTCCTACCTGTTATCAGTCCATGTGTTCTCTCCCAGCTCCTTCGCCCGCCCAGCCGACCATGTCATCCTATCAGCAGGGCATGGGGCGGGAGGAGCTCAATACCTTTCTATGGAGAACAAGTCGCACCGAAGACGGAACAAAGTAGTGCAAGAACCTTTTTTGGAGACGCTGCAACTTGAGTCGCACTAATTAGAACGGGGACCAGTGAAATACATGGGTATACAAGTCGCAAAACAAGTCGCAGTAGTGGAAACAGAGCCTTAGGAAAGTAGGGGGTGGAAACTGCAGGGGGGCATGTCAGCAAGAAGCAGAGAAACAGCTGTACACTGATCTTCCCTAGCTGTGCAGGGGAACATTTCAGCTTAAGTCTGATCATTGAAGTACAGGCAGGCTGTGCTCCCAAGTAGAATGCAAAGAAGAAATCTAACCACACTGGGATGGATGTACTTCCATGTCTAGTGTGATCAGTTTGAAATAGAACAGCAGGGGGGCCGGCAGGATCACCAGGAATTGTACACAAAGGAGGCAATGCATAGAGAACAGGACACTTTTTTTTATACATGTACATAACACAAACGCATATCAGGAATTTGAAATGTTGGGGTAACATACACTTTAACAGTTCTTGTGAATTAGATGATCATTCCTTGATAAAATCATTACTAGGCTTCTGGGGGTAGTCTCTCACCCTCCACAGGATCAATGATTGGCAGGTCCAGAAATAATTAGAGATGCACACAGATTGGTACCATCTAAGTAAAGAAACAAACTATTGTTGGCATTCTGTCATTTGATTTATGAGGTGGGGTTAGAAGTCCAGTCATGTAGATATATTTAGCATTAAAGCTTGATATATAGTTGAACATACTACTGCCAAACTATCCCGTTAAAAAATTTGCTCTGTGGCGAAACGCGTTGGAGATGGGGTTTTGGCAATTGACTAGCCGGATTGCACTATGGAGCAGCTTGCTAATCTGTGATCATCAGCCAAGAAGTGCATCTACCTTTCTGGGACCAGCGCTAAAGCTGATTGTAATTGAGGCTTTTAGTATCTGAATTCCAGTAAGTGCATTGATTTTTAAATTTTTTGAAATACTTTTAAACCTGTACTGTTTTATTTCTGGACCTGCCATTCATTGATCCTGTGGAAGATGAGAAATTACCTGTCACAAGTTTGCAGCTAGAAGCTTAGCAACAATTTTTATCAAGGAATGATCATCACTTTCACAAGCAGTGTTACCTGTCCTGAGAGAGAGACGCAAATCAAGAGGGCTGGATTTCCAGTTTGGGATAGAGGTCTTTTATTGGGTGGATGCCAACTCATGTGTGGAAGGATGATACTTTGTTGCTTGTTCAGGAAGATTATATGGATTTATGTTTGTGTTTATGTTGTAATATTTTGTTTCTTTATTAGCAACTTGTAATTGTCGGTTCTATTTGCTACACCGAAGATTTTTTTTTTATATGAAAGCTGTTATTAGTTTTAAACGCTGTACTGGCAATTTATTCACTTTCTGGCATTCTATTTGTTTCATTTAAGGGTTTTTGTAACACAGGGGTACTTGATTCACATACAGTATATATATTTTTACATATTGGTGTGTTTCATGACTTTCTTAAGTTAGGGGAAATGCTGAGTGAGATATAAAGCTTAAATAGTAGCGTTAGGGTCCTTTTCATCGCTCCGCCAATCCCCGCTGAGCAGGCAGATGACAGGTCCGTCGCAGCGACGGACCTGTCAGAGCGCCGCTCTCCCCTATTGGGGATCGGATGATGACGGACCGTAGTGTCCGTCGTCATCCGATCCGATCCGAAATCGAATGGAAAAGTAGGTTTTTACTCTGTTACACTTTTTCGGATCGGAGCGGG
This sequence comes from Lithobates clamitans, assembly GCA_037952925.1. Lineage (NCBI taxonomy): Eukaryota > Metazoa > Chordata > Amphibia > Anura > Ranidae > Lithobates > Lithobates clamitans. The sequence continues at coordinate 3,282,729 of JBBGZY010000137.1, read as the reverse complement.
TCGGATGTCAGCGGACATGTCACCGCTGACATCCGACGCTCCATAGAGGTCTATATCGTTCATGTGAAAGAGTCCTTAGGCTTTTACCTACTGCAGGTGAACACATGTAAAGATAGATATTTGGCCTAAGCTGGCAATTTACCTGATCATCTTTTGTTAATTTGCCCTTGACACCTGTAATGACTTTTGACCCCTGCATTACTTACTCTTAACCCTGCACTCTGTACATTACCCCTGACTATTGCACTCTGTGCATTTATTACTTCTAACCCTTTCTTTGTGTTACCTGTGACCCCTGTGCAATACTTACTTCTGACCCCTGCACTCTGTGCATTACCTACTCCTGACTTCTGCAATCTGTGTGTTCCTTACCTGGCTGCTAATGTGTGTATCTGACACCTGTAATATCTTACACCTGTGCCCTGTACGCTGTGCAATACTTCTGATCCCTGCACTTTGTGCGTTACGTACTCCTGATCCTTGTACTCTGTGTGTTACTTACTCCTGATCCCTGTACTCTGTGTGTTTCTTACTCCTGATCCCTGTACTCTGTGTGTTTCTTACTCCTGATCCCTGTACTCTGTGTGTTTCTTACTCCTGATCCCTGTACTCTGTGTGTTACTTACTCCTGATCCCTGTGCTCTGTGTGTTACTTACTCCTGATCCCTGTGCTCTGTGTGTTACTTACTCCTGATCCCTGTACTCTGTGTGTTACTTACTCCTGATCCCTGTGCTCTGTGTGTTACTTACTCCTGATCCCTGTACTCTGTGTGTTACTTACTCCTGATCCCTGTACTCTGTGTGTTTCTTACTCCTGATCCCTGTACTCTGTGTGTTTCTTACTCCTGATCCCTGTACTCTGTGTGTTTCTTACTCCTGATCCCTGTACTCTGTGTGTTACTTACTCCTGATCCCTGTGCTCTGTGTGTTACTTACTCCTGATCCCTGTGCTCTGTGTGTTACTTACTCCTGATCCCTGTACTCTGTGTGTTACTTACTCCTGATCCCTGTGCTCTGTGTGTTACTTACTCCTGATCCCTGTACTCTGTGTGTTACTTACTCCTGATGCCTGTACTCTGTGTGTTACTTACTCCTGATCCCTGTACTCTGTGTGTTACTTACTCCTGATCCCTGTACTCTGTGTGTTACTCCTGATCCCTGTACTCTGTGTGTTTCTTACTCCTGATCCATGCATTCGGTGTGTTACTCCTCATCCCTGCTGTGACGGGAGTCACTTTGGGTGGATGGGTTTGTGCAACTCAGCTTACCTTGGAGAGTTCTGGAAACTCTGTGCCCAGCTTTCCCAGCTCCTCTTATGTGTAAATCACCCTGTGTCCATTAGGGACACGGTGACTGAGAACCCCACTATGATCTGTGCTAGTCTGACATGCTGTACAGCCACACTGGAATGTTGTATATATTGTGTGTTGTCTCATGCTGTTGTGGACCCTTTACTGGTGGTTGTATTCCATTGTTTTATTGTGTCTGTTGGCCTCAGAAGAAAAGTATATTATGGGATGTGTATCTCTGTGGAAGTGGGGGGTCCTCCAACAGCTCTCCCTACTGATAAGACTGTTTACTGATGAGAAGTTTGAATATACCTGACCTGTGTGTCTATTGTTATTGGACAGTTTACCCCGCCCTGAATCCAAGGGTGGGTGGAGTGACTCTGAGATATATATCTGTGGTAACGTGCTTGAATAAAAAGAGTTTTTTGATGTTTTTCACCCTACACTGTTTTACGACTAGTGACAGGGTGAGCTAAGGGGTCTTGGATAGTGCTGGTTCTGGACAGAGGAAGCATTTACGGCGGACATAGTCCTGTTGAGGACAAGGGTTCGTCACATCTGCATTATTTACTCATCTCTGCATCCTGTGCGCTATTTATTCCTGATCACTGCATCCTGTGCGTTGCTTCTGATCCCTGCACTCTGTGTGTTGCTTCTGATCCCTGCACTCTGTGCGTTGCTCCTGATCCCTGCACTCTGCACTTTACTTACACCTGATCCCTGCACTCTGTGTGTTTCTTACTCCTGATCCCTGCACTCTGTGCGTTGCTCCTGATCCCTGCACTCTGTGTGTTACTCCTGATCCCTGCACTCTGTGCGTTACTCCTGATCCCTGCACTCTGTGCGTTACTCCTGATCCCTGCACTCTGTGTGTTTCTTACTCCTGATCCCTGCACTCTGTGCGTTACTCCTGATCCCTGCACTCTGTGTGTTACTCCTGATCCCTGCACTCTGTGCGTTGCTCCTGATCCCTGCACTCTGTGCGTTGCTCCTGATCCCTGCACTCTGTGCGTTGCTCCTGATCCCTGCACTCTGTGCGTTGCTCCTGATCCCTGCACTCTGCACGTTTCTTACTCCCGATCCCCGCACTCTGCGCGTTTCTTACTCCCGATCCCCGCACTCTGCGCGTTTCTTACTCCCGATCCCCGCACTCTGCGCGTTTCTTACTCCCGATCCCTGCACTCTGCGCGTTTCTTACTCCTGATCCCTGCACTCTGCGTGTTTCTTATTCCTGATTTCTGCATTTGGTGTGTTACTTACTCCTGATCCCTGCAATATATGTGTTAATTACTACTGATCCCTGCATTCTTTGCATTATTTACTCCTAATCCCTGCACTCTGTGCGTTACTTACTCCTGATCCCTGCATTCTGTGCGTTATTTACTCTTATCCTTGTACTCCTGACCTCTGTACTATCTGTGTTCTGCACTCTTGACCCACAGTAGAGTAGGCTTGGGTTATTTTTACCCACACCCTTTATGCCCCTCTCCCTGTTACTGCAAATTAGCCACACCCACAGCTGGACACAGTGATTAGTCCTGCCTTCCGTGGTGCACAGAAAGGAACAAATACAGTGACAGCTGTTCTATCCCTTCCCTACTCTATCCAAACTAAAAAATATAGAATTAGGCTATACTGTACATGCACTGTAAGGTATACACAGTCCCGCCCCCCCCCCCCCCCCTTATAAAACTGCTACGACAGTAATCCATATCCTGTTGTATGACTAGTTGGGAGGTATCTGTGAGATGGGTGTTTATAGAGACACTGGGGCCCCTGGTTGGCTGTTGCCCTAACATGCAGAGTGGTTTCCTGTGTGCGGTGTATCCCTGGCTGTAATGCAGGGGGCGGGGCTTGCGGTAATCGGAGTCTCCCTGGCTCTAACTGTCATGCAGGGGGCGGGGCTTGCAGTGATCGGCGTCTCCCTGGCTGTTATGGAAGGGGCGGGGCTTGCAGTGATCGGAGACTCCCTGGCTGTCATGCGGGGGCGGGGTTTGCAGTGATCAGAGGCTCCCTGGCTGTCATGCAAGGGGCGGGGCTTGCAGTGATCAGCGTCTCCCTGTCTGTCATGCAAGGGGCGGGGCTTGCAGTGATCGGAGGCTCCCTAGCTGTCATGCGGGGGCGGGGCTTGCAGTGATCGCAGTCTCCCTGGCTGTCATGCGGGGGCGGGGCTTGCAGTGATCGCAGTCTCCCTGGCTGTCATGCAGGGGGCGGGGCTTGCAGTGATCGCAGTCTCCCTGGCTGTCATGCAGGGGGCGGAGCTTGCAGTGATCGGAGTCTCACTGGCTGTCATGCAGGGGGCGGGGCTTGCAGTGATCGGAGTCTCACTGGCTGTCATGCAGGGGGCGGGGCTTGCAGTGATCGGAGTCTCCCTGGCTGTCATGCAGGGGGCGGAGCTTGCAGTGATCAGAGTCCCCTGGCTGTCGTGCAAGGGGCGGGGCTTGCAGTGATCGCAGTCTCACTGGCTGTCATGCAGGGGGCGGGGCTTGCAGTGATCGGAGTCTCCCTGGCTGTCATGCAGGGGGCGGAGCTTGCAGTGATCGGAGTCTCACTGGCTGTCATGCAGGAGGCGGGGCTTGCAGTGATCGGAGTCTCCCTGGCTGTCATGCAGGAGGCGGGGCTTGCAGTGATCGGAGTCTCCCTGGCTGTCATGCAGGGGCGGGGCTTGCAGTGATCGCTCAGAGGGGAGAGGACGCTGAGCGGCTGACAGTCGATGTCCGGGCCCTGCACCAAGTGAGTATATCGGTGATGGGGGGATGGAATGACACGTCTGCATGGAGTGTGCTGTGTGTGCAGGATGGAAGGATGGATGCACCATGGAGGGTGTCCATAGCACGGGCGATGCTCTCCTTCCTTCCCCCGATGTCGATGTGATGAGGACGGATTGCTCCATCCGATCACGTAGTGATGGGGCTCCTCTGTATGATCCCTGATAGTGAGAGGCTGAGCAGAGATGTGCCTCCTGATATAGAGGACCATCATGTCCTACCTGTGTCCTTCAGGCTGGGTTATTCTCCATGTCTGATGATTATTTCTATACATTCCATATGAGATCGGGGACACCATGCAGAGCTGGGTGTCATGCAGTACAGGGCTGTGCCTTGTCCTCTGTATCCCCAGTGTCTGTCAGTCTATCACACAGGGCAGAGATTATGGAATGCAATGCTCGGGGTGATCACAGCCCTCACATATCATTCATGGATTTAGGACAGTGCAGTATGGATGAGAATGGTCATCATCTGTCCAGTATTAGGCCTGATTGGGAAAGTCGGAGAACAATGTCAGTCCGGTATATTGGAGGGACTTTGCTTACATTGGGGTATGTATGACATCCTCAGTCCAGGCTCCATCCACAGCTGTCATACATACTCAGCACCAATCACAGAGCAATGGAGTGTGCAAAGATTTACTTCTGTATATTCCTGGAGCAAACACTTCCATCTCAGATCCGGGGTCAGATGTGAATTTGCTTATTATACATTTGTCTGATTTTTCATGTTACTATTTTCCCAATCGTTGTAAGTAGAGGGCAAAATGATCTACAATGAGCCCTTGTTCACACCAATACTATTTGTCATGCAATTTGATAGTTCAAAATCGCAAGACAAGGCACACCCTATTTTTGGCAATGGAACCATTAAAATCATTAAAATCATTACGACTCTGAAAAAGCTTCCTGCACTAATTTTCTGCAATTTCATTGCGACTTGCATTGACTTCTGTTAAATGAAGTTGCAAGCTGCAATGAAATCAGAGATCCAAATTGCACTAATCTGTGGCTTTGAAATTGCGCTGAAGTAGCACAATGTCAAAGCCACACTAGTGGGAACTAAGGCTTATCCCTGCACCTCATTGATGGAGAACATGACCAAGCCTAAAGAAGAACTTCAACTAAAAGGAGAAGTTCTACTTTTCCACCGCAAACTCCCTTCTCTATCAATTTTGCATATTTTTTTTGGCGGGGGAGCCTGATTTTGACAAATACCGTTCCCTCTTTGGCCCCCTCTCCCTTTGCCCACAGCCTTCTGAGACATCTCACGTGTCCCAGAAGACCGTGGGACTATTCACAAAATACACTGCGGCTGTTGCATGTGCAGTGGGAAGCCAGTTGTGAGGCAGCAAGGAGTCACAGTGGGCTCCCTTTGGTAAACATGCCAGCGCAGAAGACCATGAAGACTGGTGAAGAACTGGCTCGGGTGAGGACAGTGCTGGATCCTTGAACAGGTAAGTATTCCTTTTTTTAAAGTCAGCAGCTATAGTATTTGTAGCTTCTGACTTCATTTTTTTTCATGCAGCTTGAAGATGCTCTTTAAAGAGGAGTTCCAGGTATAGATATTTTATACAGCCTGGACCAATGTAACTCTGTATATATGATAAATGAAAGGGTAAAAGTGCTGCGCTAAGTGATCAATGGATAATCATCAATAGTTGCAAATATCACACAAAAAGGGGGTTGTATGTGATTTAAAAAAATAAAAATAGAACAAAAAATGACCAAATACTGAATCCCCAAAAAACTGAATTATGAAAATAAATGTTCATAACACAATAGTCTAGGCTGTATATGGTGTGCCCATGTAGCATTACAGTTCATGAGAAGCTTGAAATGGTGATCCATGGAAAATAATAGCCACCAATGTGATAATCGCACCACCGTAATTAATGAGGGTATGCTAACCAGAAAATGTGGACCCAAATACCTTAACGTAGTGAGTCACATAAACAGGGGCAAATAGACATCACATGGGAAGGCCAGATCACTCAGGTGCCATGGATGGGATGGATCTCTCATATCCCCACAGCTCTGGTTTAGATGAATTCCAACATGGACCTGCTGTTTCTCTCAGAGTGGACACACACCAAGCAATTGCACATAGTGTAAAACCATCATAAACCAATTTATAGTCCACAATGTGGACTATTGTGTTATGAACATTTGTTTTCATAATTCAGTGTTTTTAGGATTTAGTATTCGGCCATTTTTTTGTTCTATTTTTATTTTTTTGATTCACATACAACTCCCTTTTGTGTGTGATATTTGCAATTATTGATGAATATGCATTGATCACTTAGCCCAGCACTTTTACCCTTTCATATTTTACACAATATTTGTCAATTGTGGTGTTAGCAGCTTTGTCATAACATTAGCGCAGTAATCCTTTTTTTTTTTTTTTTAATATACGATAAATGGCTGATGCCCCCAGAATCTGAAAATCACTAAAATAGACAGCTCTTCTCTAGCAATCTCCTCTTGCTTCCAAGTCCCGTGCTGAGTGGCTGGCCTGATGCATTCTGAATACAGGACATCAACTGCTCAGCACCAGCGCCATTCAGGGAATGCTTTGCATTTTCTGGATGAATGCAAAGCATACTCTGATTAGAGAAGGTGGAGAGTTGGGAAGTGAATGGCCAGCCACTCAGCACAGGACCCAAGAGCAAGTGGAGATCATTGGATTAGTGGTGTGTACTTTAATGATTTCCAGGGACATCAGACAGGTACGCTATATACATAAAAATTAAAACACAAAAACCTTGCACCAAAAAAAGAGTGTGTAATAAATGACTAAATAGCTGCTCCCCAGATGTAGTGTAGACTGTAGACGATCTACTAAATTGTAAAGGAAAAGTGATAGGGGGCGCTAACTGTGAATTTTAAACCAACTGTGTGAATGTGCCAGTGATAATTAGAGAATGAAATAAACGAATTAAGACCACATATAAGTGCCCCATGGAAATCAAGGTGCTAGAAACAATTAAAACAATGAAAGTTTAATTGTCCTTTGGACAGTCCATAAAATCTTCAGTGAGGTATCTTCAATAAACCAATAACTTATGATAGAATTCCTCTACCACTTGGCAAAAAATTTAAACCACACACCCAATGTGCTTGAAAAGGATAACCTACTCACCAGATAGCCATGACCTCTTTATTTAAAATGGAGGGCCAACCTAAAACCAAAAATCTTTGAAAATGTTTAAAAAAAACGTGAAAAAAAAAAAATTTACTTACCTGAAACCCTTGTTGCTAGGCAGCCTTCCTAATCTGCCTCTTCCTATTCCGCGGCGTGTTCTGCTCCTAGCTGAGCGGCCCCGTTGCCTTCTGGGAACCCAGAAAACCACGGAGCCATTCACAGAGTGCCGCTTCGCTCGCACGTGCGCAGTAGGAAACTGGCAGTGAAGCCGCAAGGCTCCACTGCCTGTTTCCCTTACTTAGGATGGCGGTGCCGGGACCCGAGAGCCATGGGACGGGTCGGCTTCGGGTGGCTGACATCGCGGGCACCCAGGACAGGTAAGTCTACTTATTTAAAGTCAGCAGCTACAGTGTTTGTAGCTGCTGACTTTAAAAAAAAAATTTCGCTGGCCGGAATCCCGCTTTAAAAAGAGGGTCTGATAGTGATTAGTTGAAAAATCCTGTGGCTTGCTTGGATAATCATAGGGATAGATCAGAAGACTTGTTTAGATGCAGCCTCCCTCTCCGCCATGGTGTCCCATTGGGAATGAAAGAAAGTAAGGGAACCAAATAGCGTAATACTGCTTTATTAAAAAGATTATAAAAAACAAATTGTCTGCTTACATGTAATAGTGCCTTGTCCTGGCACTAAGGATGGCCCGCATAAGATGCTGATGGGAGCCGCACACTGCCCAGCTCGTGCTCCGTGATCGGCGTGCATTTCGCTGCCGTTGGGAGACAAAACCAGGACCCGGAAGTGACCGCCATGCGCTTCGACGTACGTTTTGCAACATCATCACGAAGCGCTGCTGTCAATCAAAGTCAGTTAGCCAATCAGGAGAGAGAGGAGACGGGGCCAATCCGGGGGCTCCATGTCTGAATGGACCCAGGGAGCAGTGGCCCGACTCAGGTGCCCCTAGAGCAAGATGCTTGCTGTGTGGGCACTTGACAGGAGGGAGGGACCCGAGAAGAGGAGGATCTGGGCTGCTCTGTGCAAATCCACTGCACAGGGCATGTAAGTATAACATGTTTGGGTTTTTTTTAGAGAAAAAAAAAAAAAGACTTTACGATCACTTTAATCTCTCTTTACTTCCTGGAACGTTGCCTACAACTCTGGGTCTGTCACCTGGAACAAGTGACAGTGCACGTCATCTGAGGGAGAAGGAACTAGTGATATAGCCTTCCAGGATGTATCTGTGAGGCCCTGGTTACATCACCAATGCCTAACTCAACCAGGAGGCAGTCATTGTAAATAAAAGTAAAAAATGTATAAAGTATAAAAAAAGCCTAAGTCTGACTATTGTTAATAACATAACCTATCCTGCCTAACCTGTATAAAAAAAAGATCTGTGTATTTTTTTTATGCTTCGGACATGTGATTCTACAGCTGTGACTCAGGGAGCTCTCAACAACAGCTGTGAATTCCGGGAGCCGTGATGTCACCCGTTGGTGATACAGAGTAGCGAATCACCTCTCTGGAGCAGAGGGAATTAAAAAAAGATAACTATATAGAGGTCTTTTTTTATACAGGCTAGCCAGGATAGGTCAGAGGAGGGAGGGGGAAATTTGTAAGAGTTTGTTAATCTTAGGCTTTTCTTCCAATTTAACCAATTAATGTAAGATGAGTTCATATTAGCATGCAGAGCTGCATAATTATGTGATTTTTAGCAAAGAAAGGAAAGGTCTATTTTTATGTTTATGTTAGCCATTGACTAGCTGCCACTAATGATAGGTACACACGGGAAGTCTTTTTTTCGTTCAGCCCAAAAAGAAACTTACAGATCTTCACAATAAACATCTGATGTGCAGCGATCTCCCCGCTGGGCTACTGTGCTCTGACAGGGAGAATGCCCCCCCCCCCCCCCCCGCCAGAACACAATGATCAGTGCTGGCAGCCACTGGCTGCAAGGACTGATTGTATTCTGGTTTTCCAGCATGCTTGTTCGACAAAAGCTGGTCGAGGAGCTGTATACACGGGCCAAAAGTCAGGCAATAACTGCTGAACTGACCATTTTTGGTTGATTTTCAGCCTGTTTGTACCTAGCTTTAGGCTTGAGCACTGTCATATAATGGTGGTCACTTGACACCTGGGGAGGGGTAATCATTTTCACATCCCCTACCTCCTATACATTAAAATTATTTTCAATAATAATTTTGAAATGAAAAAAGTACTCATAATAAACAGGAAAAAATGTAAGGGTTATATGAACAACGTACTGCATATATAGTCTTGCCAGTAAAAAAAATAAAAATGCAACATTAAGATGCGGTGGTTTATTAGCGGCACACCATTAGCAGGAATATATATACATATACATATACATATATATATATATATACTGTGTGTGTGTGTGTGTATATATATATATATATATATAATCTATGATGTGCAGGTAAAGAATGTAGAGTATACATAGGGATAATAGTGGTGGGGTTTGACAGTGGCAGGTCTGCAGGGGATCCATTTGAGACTTCTTCACAGCAATTCAGTTGAGCTGTATTAGTCTGCAAAACAATTACCGTATTTGCTAGATTCCTTTTTTCAGACGACAGCACTGCCTTGAGGTGGGTTGTAGAGAACAACCCACCTCAAGGCAGTGACTGCATAAAAATGCAGACATGTCGCATTTTGCTGCAACGCAATGCAGCTCATCGGAAGTCACCGTCATTTATCACGCTGCGGTGTATAGAAAGCTAATGAAATATAATTTTATGACATTTTAATAAAGTTAAAAAAGCAAAAGGTAATCATTGCCTCAAAAAATAGTCTGTTTTTCTCAGTACATGGCAAATGGGCAACCTTGAAATATGCAGGAAGCAAACAGGCGATTGTGATAATATGTGGGCCATCAAAATTGTATGGTGTGATCCCTCGCGCTAAATTAAGTTAATAGGTTGTGTAGATACTTCTGTGATTGGCTAAAATTAAGTGCAAGTGAGTGGTGATGATGTCTCTGTGGACTGCAGCAAAATCTGAAGTGTTCACTTACACTCAGCATAAATATAGTAATAAAAGTGATTTCGCGCTTGAAAATCTATCACCTCAAAATATAGTGCATACAATAAAATAAATGAAAATTGCTATAAGTGCGATATCTAAAAGTGCTCCATAGTGCAATAAATAATTAACAAAAGTGCTTTTGTGCATCAAAAATATCATTAGAAATAGATAAAAAGTTCATTAGAAATAGATAAAAAGTTCATATTGTGCATCAATATTCAAAGTTTGTATTGTGCTATTCCACTGGGATCATTTGGTGAAGATGTAAAATAATACTAATCTTGAGATTGATGATCCGGTGGCACCGGGCTCTCTAGACTCTCACCTTAGATGAAATGAATATGGGCATCAAAAACCAATTCTTTGTTCTTTTGTAGTGTAATGGTGTTATGATGGAATTTCTCTGGTGCTGTAGCGATTCCTCTGCTTAACAGTACCTATCAGATATAGGAACAAAGAGGGGTTGCCCACCTGGGCTCCACCAGTCCGGTGGTGTAAACAGGAAGGGGAGAGAGAAAGGATGCCTCCAATAGTGTAGTATGTTTGTAAAAGATGGTTATTTATTAAAAAAATCAGGTGGTCTCTTACATTTAATCAAGTTAAAAACAGCATATACGATAAAAAAGTTGAGGAGCGGCGTCTGAGGCGCCTCCTTACTGGTATCCGGTTTCGTCTGTGCTCGGCCACGCCCTACGCGTTACGTCACCGCTCGTGACTTCAACTGGGTCCCCAGTTGAAGTCACGAGCGGTGACATAACGCGTAGGGCGTGGCCGAGCACAGACGAAACCGGATACCAGTAAGGAGGCGCCTCAGACGCCGCTCCTCAACTTTTTTATCGTATATGCTGTTTTTAACTTGATTAAATGTAAGAGACCACCTGATTTTTTTAATAAATAACCATCTTTTACAAACATACTACACTATTGGAGGCATCCTTTCTCTCTCCCCTTCCTGTTTACACCACCGGACTGGTGGAGCCCAGGTGGGCAACCCCTCTTTGTTCCTATATCTGATAGGTACTGTTAAGCAGAGGAATCGCTACAGCACCAGAGAAATTCCATCATAACACCATTACACTACAAAAGAACAAAGAATTGGTTTTTTATGCCCATATTCATTTCATCTAAGGTGAGAGTCTAGAGAGCCCGGTGCCACCGGATCATCAATCTCAAGATTAGTATTATTTTACATCTTCACCAAATGATCCCAGTGGAATAGCACAATACAAACTTTGAATATTGATGCACAATATGAACTTTTTATCTATTTCTAATGAACTTTTTATCTATTTCTAATGATATTTTTGATGCACAAAAGCACTTTTGTTAATTATTTATTGCACTATGGAGCACTTTTAGATATCGCACTTATAGCAATTTTCATTTATTTTATTGTATGCACTATATTTTGAGGTGATAGATTTTCAAGCGCGAAATCACTTTTATTACTATAATATGTGGGCCATGTCTGCTACACTTTTAAGTGACACTAAATATCCTTATCCTCCAAAAATAATCAATACACATCCACTATTTAATAGCCCTGTAATAAATTTTTAATAAAATTGTTTCTTTTCCCACTCTCTTCCATTTGTTTGCAATGAGCAGTGCATGTTAATTACAGTCATGTGCACTGTTCTATGCACAACACAAATTCCATAATCCATAGTCCTTTATCTATCTTTGGAGGAGTAAGGAGTATATAATGCACAAAGTGCAGGGGTCAGGAGTACATAACGCAAAGAATGCAGAGTGTAAGCAGGGGTCAGGTGGTTGTATCACACACAGTGCTGAGGTCAGGAATACATAATGCACAGAATGTAGGTGTCATGGGTGTGTAATGCACCATATGCAGGGTCAGGAGTGTATAAGAAACAGAATTAAGTGTAGGACACACAAAGTGCAGGGGTCAGGGGTGTGGGGTGTGTAACTCACAGAGTGCTGTGGTCAGGGGCAAGTATAATGTTGGAGTCAGCAGTATGTAATACACAGAGTGCAGTTGTCAGGTATGTGTAATGCACCATATGCAGGTGTCAGGAGTGTATAGCACACAAAGTGCGGGGGTCATGAGTACGCAATGCAGAGATTGCAGTAGTCAGGGATGGGTAATGTACAGTGTAGGTCTGAAGTAATATTCTTCCCCACTTTTTCCTTTTTGGACCCCCCCTAAATAAAAAAAAAATTAAATTAAATAAAAGCCACTAATCTGCATGCTTACCCCTACAAGCACATATCCCTTTTGCAAGCCAAATTTCCCTCTAAACAAAAAAACAAAAACTCCTCCCTCTCTTTCCCTGTCTTCCCAAATCCCTCCTCGCAGTGCAAATCTTCACCCCCCCCCCCCCCCCAAATCTCTCCTCCCAGCACAAATCTTCATTCCCCTATTCAGGGCTTTTTTTTGCCTGCAGCACAATCCCGATCCCCTTTTGAACTTACCAGAACCCAGATACAGCACAGCAAGCAAGAAGATTCCTCCCAGATTTCCCCTTGACTTGTATTATGTGACACATTAATGTAGGACATATTTGAGATATCCTACAGTCAAAGCTGAGAAGTAGCCTATGGCTTTCAAATCTATTGCCCTGACAGGCAGTGAGGCAGCGAGACATACTGGCTGCTGCAGTGACAGGCGGTCACAGCTTCAGAACCCAGAGCACCTTGTAGGAAATGCAAATGCCCTGGGTGCCCAGGACTAGCACCACCCCTGAATAAATCAAACCCAAACAATGCATGAATAACATTTGGTAGAATAAAACAACTTTAAGGCCCCTTTCACACTGGGGCGGTGGGGGCGTCGGCGGTACAACAGCGCTATTTTTAGCGTTGCTGTACCGTAGTTCTTGCAGCTGTATTCGGCCGCTAGCGGTGCGGTTTTAACCCCCGCTGGCAGCCGAAAAAGGGTTAAAATCCCTCGTACAGCGCGGCTATAGCCGCGGTATTGCCGCGGAATAGCCGTGCTGTCCCATTGATTTCAATGGGCAGGAGCGGTGAAGGAGCGGTGAATACACCGCTCCTTCACCGCTGCAAAGAAGCGGTTTGCAGGACTTTTTTCACCGTCCTGTCAGCGCACGGCTTCAGTGTGAAAGCCCTCAGGCTTTCACACTGAACAAACAGCGGAGGCTGTTTAGAGGCGGTTTGCAGGCGGTATTTTTAGCGCAATACCGCCTGCAAACCGCCCCAGTGTGAAAGTGGTCTTACCCATAAAATCTTAATAGAAATATCACCCAATAAACACACAGCATTCACAATGCGGAATTAGATCAAGCTAGTCCCTGGGACAGTCCCTGTGTGGATATGAAATCTTGCCTCATTGTATTACTAGCTCATACCACACTGGAGCATTATCTTGTTTGGATTCAGTCCATGCCGCCTGCCTTACACAGACTTATTGTTGGACTGACAAATACAAATCTGTCTTCTATATTCTATTCATGGATCTTTCCTAGAACGCTCCACAGTGACCTTTACTAATTCTAATTTCCATAAGAAACTCATGGGGAGAAAATCCCATTCCACACCTAATTACACATAAACAACATATCTAATTAAGAGGTGAAGTTTGAGTAGTTTGAGTCCTCTGTAATATAACTGCACTACCATATATATAGACCAACATATTGTTCTATGAATGGAGGATAGTAATGTCTCCTGGAATACCAACGTCACATTCAGTTCCTTTACAAAGTATTCATACCCCTTGAAATTTTCCACATTTTGTCATGTTACAACTTAAAAATGTAAATATACTTTATTGGGATTTTCTGTGATAGACCAATGCAAAGTGGCACATAATTGTGAAGTGGAAGGAAAATAATAAATGATTTTCAAATTTTTTTTACAAATAAATATCTGAAAAGTGTGGTGTGCATTTGTATTCAGCCCCCTTTACTCTGATACCCCTAAATACAATCTAGTGGAACCAATTGCCTTCAGAAGTCACCTATTTAGTAAATAGTAAATTCGTAGAGTCCACCTCAGTATACCTCACAATTCCTGTGTGTAATGTAATCTCAGTATAAATACAGCTGTTCTGTGAAGCCCTCAGAGGATTGTTAGAGAACCTTAGTGAACAAACAGCATCATGAAGGCCAAAGAACACACCAGACAGGTCAGGGATAATGTTGTGAAGTTTAAAGCAAGGTTAGGTTATAAAAACAATATCTCAAGCTTTGAACATCTCATGGAGCACTGTTAATTCCATCATCCATGGAAAAAATATGGCACAACTGCAAACCTACCAAGACATGGCTGTCCACCTAAACTGACAGGCCGGGCAAGGAGAGCAGTAATCAGAGGAGCAGCCAAGAGTCCCATGGTAACTCTGGAGGAGCTGCAGAGATCCACAGCTCAGGTGGGAGAATCTGTCCACAGGACAACTATTAGTCGTGCACTCCACAAATCTGGCCTTTAATGGAAGAGTGGCAAGCAGAAAGCCATTGTTGAAAGAAAGCCATGAGAAGTCCCGTTTGTAGTTTGTAAAAAGCCATGTAGGGGACGCAGCAAACATGTGGAAGAAGGTGCCCTGGTCAGATGAGACCAAAATTGAACTTTGCAAAACCCTATTTGTGGCGGAAAACTAAGGCTGGATTCACACCTATGCAGCTTTAGTGCTTTTTGCATTTTGCAGATTTGCACTAGAGTCCATTTAACATGGTTTCCTATGGAACACGATCTGTAGTGCAAATCTGCAAAATACAAAAAGCACAAAAAATGCATAGGTGTAAATCCAGCCTAACACTGCACATCACCCTGAACACACTATCCCCACCGTGAAACATGGTGGTGGCAGCAACATGTTGTGGGAATTCTTCAGCAGGGAAGGGAAGCTGGTCACAGACACATGGGGAAAATGGATGGAGCCAAATACAGGACAATCTTAGAAGAAAACCCATTAGAGTCTACAAAAGACTTGAGACTGGGGTGGAGGTTCACCTTCCAGCAGGACAATGACCCTAAACATACAGCCAGAGCTACAATGGAATGGTTTAGAGCAAGCATATTCATGTGCATGGCCCAGTCAAAGTCCAGACCTAAATCCAATTGAGAATCTGTGGCAAGACTTGGGAATTGCTGTTCACAGACGCTCTCCATCCAATCTGACAGAGCTTGAGCTATTTTGCAATGAAGAATGGGCAAAAATGTCACTCTCTAGATGTGCAAAGCTGGTAGAAACATCCCCAAAAAGACTTGCAGCTGTAATTGCAGCGAAAGGTGGTTCTACAAAGTACTGACTGGGGCTGAATACAAATGCCCGTCACACTTTTCACATATTCATTTGTAAAAAAAAATTGAAAACCATTTATAATTTTCCTTTCACTTCACAATCATGTGCCACTTTGTGTTGGTCTATCACATAAAATCCCAATAAAATAGATGTAATTGCAGTGAAAGGTGGTTCTACAAACTATTGACTCAGGGGGTCTGAAAACAAATGCACGCCACACTTTTAACATATTTGTAAAAAAAAATTGAAAGCCATTCATCGTTTTCCTTCCACTTCACAATTATGTGCCACTTTGTGTTGGTCTATCACCTAAAATCTCAATAAAATACATTTACGTTTTTTGGTTGTAACATGACAAAGATTGGGGAGGATCAGATTAGTGAAATGTTTAATGTTTGAGTGAAATTCCACTTTAACTTTTCTGTGAATAAATTCCTGATATGTGACTATATACAGGGAGAAAAAAAAGCTGTAACTTTTATAATGAAAGTGACACTAAACAATATCTGTATTCTCCAAAAATAATTCATACACATCCAATACTTATTGGACCCATAGTCTACATTGTATTTATAATCTACGTTGTATACATAATTTCTTTTAAAGTTGTACTAGAACTATATGGCCCCCACTCGTCTCCATACAATTGCTGGGTGGAAGCAACGTCAAAACGTCACTTCCGCCCACAGCTCTTAAAGGGCCATTTAAAAAAATTTTTTTTTTTAAATGACAATTTTTTTTATTTTTTATTGCATTTTAGTGTAAATATGAGATCTGAAGTCTTTCTGACCCCAGATCTCATATTTAAGAGGTTCTGTCATGCTTTTTTCTATTACAAGGGATGTTTACAGTGTAAACATTGTAAAAATCAAAAATAAAAGGTAAAATAAATAAGAAAAAAAAAAAGTAAACGCGCCCCGTCCCGAAGAGCTCGCATGCAGAAGTGAATGCGTATGTGAGTAGCGCCCGCATATGAAAACGGTGTTCAAACCACACATGTGAGGTACTGCCGCGATCGGTAGAGCAAGAGCAATAATTCTAGCCCTAGACATCCTCTGTAACTTAAAACATGTAACCTGTAGAATTTTTTAAACGTCGCCTATGGAGATTTTTAAGGGTAAAAGTTTGTCGCCATTCCATGAGCGGGCGCAGTTTTGAAGCCTGACATGTTGGGTATCAATCTACTCGGCGTAACAGTATCTTTCACAATATAAAAAAAAATGGGCTAACGTTACTGTTGTATTATTTTTTAATTAAAAAAAGTGTATTTTTTCCAAAAATAAGTGCGCTTGTAAGACCGCTGCGCAAATACGGTGTGACAGAAAGTATTGCAACGACCGTCATTTTATTCTCTAGAGTGTTAGGAAAAAAAGTATAATGTTTGGGGGTTCTAAGTAGTTTTCTAGCAAAAAAACCTGTTTTTAACTTGTAAACAACAAATCTCAGAAAGAAGCTCGGTCCTTAAGTGGTTAACCACTTGCCGACCGCCTCACGCCTATATACGTGAGCAGAGCGGCACGGGCAGGCAAAATCACGTACCTAGTACGTGATTGCCTTCCCGCGGGTGGGGGGTCCGATCGGACCCCCCCCCTGTGCCAGCTGCGGTCGGCATTTGGTTGGGAGCGATTACAGACGAGGGGGAGACCATCCGATCGTGGCCCCCCCCTCGCGATCGCTCCCAGCCACTGACAAACATCCCCTGCCTCTGTATAGTACACAGAGGCAGAGGATGTGATGTCATCTCTCCTCGGCTGTCAGTTTCCGTTCCAGCGCCGAGGAGAGATGACATGTAAGTAAGTGCACAACACAAACACACACAGTAGAACATGCCAGGCATACATTACACCCCCGATCCCCCCCCGATCGCCCCCCGATCCCCCCCCAATCACCCCCCCCCCTGTCACAAACTGACACCAAGCAGGTTTTTTTTTTTTTTTTTTTTTTTTTTCCTGATTACTGCATAGTGTCAGTTTGTGACAGTTAGCAGTGTTAGGACAGTTACTGTAACCCCCCTGTAGGTCTAGGGTACCCCCCTTACCCCCCCTAATAAAGTTTTAACCCCTTGATCACCCCCCCTCACCAGTGTCGCTAAGCGATCATTTTTCTGATCGCTGTATTAGTGTCGCTGGTGACGGTAGTTAGGGACGTAAATATTTAGGTTCGCCGTCAGTGTTTTATAGCGACAGGGACCCCCATATACTATCTAATAAATGTTTTAACCCCTTGATTGCCCCCTAGTTAACCCTTTCACCACTGATCACCGTATAACCGTTACGGTTGACGCTGGTTAGTTAGTTTATTTTTTATAGTGTCAGGGCACCCGCCGTTTATTACCGAATAAAGGTTTAGCCCCCTGATCGCCCGGCGGTGATATGCGTCGCCCCAGGCAGCGTCAGATTAGCGCCAGTACCCCCCCTAATAAAGTTTTAACCCCTTGATCACCCCCTGTCGCCAGTGTCGCTAAGCGATCATTTTTCTGATCGCTGTATTAGTGTCACTGGTGACGCTAGTTAGGAACGTAAATATTTAGGTTCGCCGTCAGTGTTTTATAGCGACAGGGACCCCCATATACTATCTAATAAATGTTTTAACCCCTTGATTGCCCCCTAGTTAACCCTTTCACCACTGATCACCGTATAACTGTTACGGGTGACGCTGGTTAGTTAGTTTATTTTTTATAGTGTCAGGGCACCCGCCGTTTATTACCGAATAAAGGTTTAGCCCCCTGATCGCCCGGCGGTGATATGCGTTGCCCCAGGCAGCGTCAGATTAGCGCCAGTACCGCGAACACCCACGCACGCACCGTACACGCACCATACACCTCCCTTAGTGGTATAGTATCTGATCGGATCAATATCTGATCCGATCAGATCTATACTAGCGTCCCCAGCAGTTTAGGGTTCCCAAAAACGCAGTGTTAGCGGGATCAGCCCAGATACCTGCTAGCACCTGCGTTTTGCCCCTCCGCCCGGCCCAGCCCAGCCCACCCAAGTGCAGTATCGATCGATCACTGTCACTTACAAAACACTAAACGCATAACTGCAGCGTTCGCAGAGTCAGGCCTGATCCCTGCGATCGCTAACAGTTTTTTTGGTAGCATTTTGGTGAACTGGCAAGCACCAGCCCCAGGCAGCGTCAGGTTAGCGCCAGTACCACTAACACCCACGCACGCAGCGTACACCTCCCTTAGTGGTATAGTATCTGAACAGATCAATATCTGATCCGATCAGATCTATACTAGCGTCCCCAGCAGTTTAGGGTTCCCAAAAACGCAGTGTTAGCGGGATCAGCCCAGATACCTGCTAGCACCTGCGTTTTGCCCCTCCGCCCGGCCCGGCCCAGCCCACCCAAGTGCAGTATCGATCGATCACTGTCACTTACAAAACTCTAAACGCATAACTGCAGCGTTCGCAGAGTCAGGCCTGATCCCTGCGATCGCTAACAGTTTTTTTTGTAGCGTCTTGGTGAACTGGCAAGCACCAGAGGCCTAGTACACCCCGGTGGTAGTCAAACCAGCACTGCAGTAACACTTGGTGACGTGGCGAGTCCCATAAGTGCAGTTCAAGCTGGTGAGGTGGCAAGCACAAGTAGTGTCCCGCTGCCACCAAAAAGACAAACACAGGCCCGTCATGCCCATAGTGCCCTTCCTGCTGCATTCGCCAATCCTAATTGGGAACCCACCGCTTCTGCAGCGCCCGTACTTCCCCCATTCACATCCCCAACCAAATGCAGTCGGCTGCATGAGAGGCATTTTCTTTATGTCCTCCCGAGTACCCCTACCCAGCGAACCCCCCCAAAAAAGATGTTGTGTCTGCAGCAAGCGCGGATATAGGCGTGACACCCGCTATTATTGTCCCTCCTGTCCTGACAATCCTGGTCTTTGCATTGGTGAATGTTTTGAACGCTACCATTCACTAGCTGAGTATTAGCGTAGGGTACAGAATTGCACAGACTAGGCACACTTTCACAGGGTCTCCCGAGATGCCATCGCATTTTGAGAGACCCGAACCTGGAACCGGTTACAGTTATTATAGTTAGTTACAAAAAAAAGTGTAAAAAAAAAAAAAACACAAACAAAAATATAAAATAAAAATAGTTGTCGTTTTATTGTTCTCTCTCTCTCTATTCTCTCTCTATTGTTCTGCTCTTTTTTACTGTATTCTATTCTGCAATGTTTTATTGTTATTATGTTTTATCATGTTTGCTTTTCAGGTATGCAATTTTTTATACCTTACCGTTTACTGTGCTTTATTGTTAACCATTTTTTTGTCTTCAGGTATGCCATTCACGACTTTGAGTGGTTATACCAGAATGATGCCTGCAGGTTTAGGTATCATCTTGGTATCATTCTTTTCAGCCAGCGGTCGGCTTTCATGTAAAAGCAATCCTAGTGGCTAATTAGCCTCTAGACTGCTTTTACAAGCAGTGGGAGGGAATGCCCCCCCCCCCCAACATCTTCCGTGTTTTTCTCTGGCTCTCCTGTCTCAACAGGGAACCTGAAAATGCAGCCGGTGATTCAGCCAGCTGACCATAGAGCTGATCAGAGACCAGAGTGGCTCCAAACATCTCTATGACCTAAGAAACCGGAAGCTACGAGCATTTTATGACGTAGATTTCGCCGGATGTAAACAGCGCCATTGGGAAATTGGGAAAGCATTTTATCACACCGATCTTGGTGTGATCAGATGCTTTGAGGGCAGAGGAGAAATCTAGGGTCTAATAGACCCCAATTTTTGCAAAAAAGAGTACCTGTCACTACCTATTGCTATCATAGGGGATATTTACATTCCCTGAGATAACAATAAAAATGATTTAAAAAAAAAAAAAATGAAAGGAACAGTTTAAAAATAAGATAAAAAAATAATAATAATAAAGAAAAAAAAAAAAAAAAAAAAAAAAAGCACCCCTGTCCCCCCTGCTCTCGCGCTAAGGTGAACGCAAGCGTTGGTCTGGCGTCAAATGTAAACAGCAATTGCACCATGCATGTGAGGTATCGCCGCGAAGGTCAGATCGAGGGCAGTAATTTTAGCAGTAGACCTCCTCTGTAAATCTAAAGTGGTAACCTGTAAAGGCTTTTAAAGGCTTTTAAAAATGTATTTAGTTTGTCGCCACTGCACGTTTGTGCGCAATTTTAAAGCATGTCATGTTTGGTATCTATGTACTCGGCCTAAGATCATCTTTTTTATTTCATCAAACATTTGGGCAATATAGTGTGTTTTAGTGCATTAAAATGTAAAAAAGTGTGTTTTTTCCCCAAAAAATGCGTTTGAAAAATCGCTGCGCAAATACTGTGTGAAAAAAAAAAATGAAACACCCACCATTTTAATCTGTAGGGCATTTGCTTTAAAAAAAATATATAATGTTTGGGGGTTCAAAGTAATTTTCTTGCAAAAAAAAATTATTTTTTTATGTAAACAATAAGTGTCAGAAAGGGCTTTGTCTTCAAGTGGTTAGAAGAGTGGGTGATGTGTGACATAAGCTTCTAGATGTTGTGCATAAAATGCCAGGACAGTTCAAACCCCCCCCAAATGACCCCATTTTGGAAAGTAGACACCCCAAGCTATTTGCTGAGAGTCATGTTGAGTCCATGGAATAATTTATATTGTGACACAAGTTGCGGGAAAGAGACAATTTTTTATTTTTTTTATTTTTTTTTGCGCAAAGTTGTCACTAAATGATATATTGCTCAAACATGCCATGGGAATATGTGAAATTACACCCCAAAATACATTCTGCTGCTTCTCCTGAGTACGGGGATACCACATGTGTGAGACTTTTTGGGAGCCTAGCCGCGTACGGGACCCCGAAAACCAAGCACCGCCTTCAGGCTTTCTAAGGCCGTAAATTTTTGATTTCACTCTTCACCGCCTTTCACAGTTTCGGAGGCCATGGAATGCCCAGGTGGCAAAAAAACCCCCCAAATGACCCCATTTTGGAAAGTAGACACCCCAAGCTATTTGATGAGAGGTATAGTGAGTATTTTGCAGACCTCACTTTTTGTCACAAAGTTTTGAAAATTGAAAAAAGAAAAAAAAAATTTTTTTTTCTCGTCTTTCTTTATTTTCAAAAACAAATGAGAGCTGCAAAATACTCACCATGCCTCTCAGCAAATAGCTTGGGGTGTCTACTTTCCAAAATGGGGTCATTTGGGGGGGGTTTGTGCCACCTGGGCATTCCATGGCCTCCGAAACTGTGATAGGCAGTGAGGAGTAAAATCAAAAATGTACGCCCTTAGAAATCCTGAAGGCGGTGCTTGGTTTTCGGGGTCCCGTACGTGGCTAGGCTCCTAAAAAGTCCCACACATGTGGTATCCCCGTACTCAGGAGAAGCAGCTAAATGTATTTTGGGGTGCAATTCCACATATGCCCATGGCCTGTGTGAGCAATATATCATTTAGTGACAACTTTGTGCAAAGAAAAAAAAAAAAAAAAAAAAATTGTCACTTTCCCGCAACTTGTGTCAAAATATAAAACATTCCATGGACTCAACATGCCTCAAAGCAAATAGCTTGGGGTGTCTACTTTCCAAAATGGGGTCATTTGGGGGGGGTTTATGTCATCTGGGCATTTTATGGCCTTCAAAACCGTGATAGGTAGTGAGGAGTAAAATCAAAAATGTACGCCCTTAGAAATCCTGAAGGCGGTGCTTGGTTTTCGGGGCCCCGTACGCGGCTAGGCTCCCAAAAAGTCCCACACATGTGGTATCCCCGTACTCAGGAGAAGCAGCTAAATGTATTTTGGGGTGCAATTCCACATATGCCCATGGCCTGTGTGAGCAATATATCATTTAGTGACAACTTTTTGTAATTTTTTTTTTTTTTTTTTTTTTTGTCATTATTCAATCACTTGGGACAAAAAAAATGAATATTCAATGGGCTCAACATGCCTCTCAGCAAATTCCTTGGGGTGTCTACTTTCCAAAATGGGGTCATTTGTGGGGGTTTTGTACTGCCCTGCCATTTTAGCACCTCAAGAATCGACATAGGCAGTCATAAATTAAAGGCTGTGTAAATTCCAGAAAATGTACCCTAGTTTGTAGACGCTATAACTTTTGCGCAAACCAATAAATATACACTTATTGACATTTTTTTTACCAAAGACATGTGGCCGAATACATTTTGGCCTAAATGTATGACTAAAATTGAGTTTATTGGATTTTTTTTAGAACAAAAGGTAGAAAATATCATTTTTTTTCAAAATTTTCGGTCTTTTTCCGTGTATAGCGCAAAAAATAAAAACGGCAGAGGTGATCAAATACCATCAAAAGAAAGCTCTATTTGTGGGAAGAAAAGGACGCAAATTTCGTTTGGGTACAGCATTGCATGACCGCGCAATTAGCAGTTAAAGCGACGCAGTGCCGAATTGTAAAAAGTGCTCTGGTCAGGAAGGGGGTAAATCCTTCCGGGGCTGAAGTGGTTAAAGCGGAGATCCACTCACTTTTGAGAGGTGGTCTTAAATGAAAGACCACCTCTCCACCACTCGTTTTTGGCTAGTTAAAATTATTTTTTTCTTCTAACTTACCTTTTTATGAAGTACAGCCTGTACTTCTGATCCATCCGGTCCGCGGAGCAGGATGTCATATCCTCTTCTTCGGCGAGCCCCCCCCGATGTGTTCTGGGACATGTGTGTGTCCCAGAAGACAGCCGGCCATTCACAAAGTGCCGCGTGACTCGCGCATGCACAGTAGGAAACGGGCAGTGAAGCCGCAAGGCGCTCCACTGCCTGTTTCCCTTAATTAGAATGGCAGTGCCTGCACCCGATCCGATGGACGGATCGGCCTCAGGGGGCTGACATTGCGGGCTCCATGGACAGGTAAGTGTCCTTATTAAAACTCAGCAGCTACAGTGTTTGTAGCTGCTGACTATTAAAAAAAAAATTTGTGGGTGGAACACCGCTTTAATCTACAAGCAGTTGTGAAGCTTCAGTCAGGTCTGGGACAATGCCATCAATGTGTTGCAGACGTAAGGAAGCATTGTGGACTCATCTTCCCCAATGATCAGACTGCAACATTGTAACTTTGTAGCAAGATAAAGCGAGACACATAATCCTTTACATGACTGTGGCATCCCTGCACAAGCATTTCAGTCTAGGAAGGAGATGCTGGGGAATATGATATTACTTGTATTTTGGCCTTTCTTCATTTCAGTCTAGAAACTTCTTGCCTCACAATCCCTCATGAAGACTTTTTTAGGGAGTTGGGCCTAGAAAAAGTATTCATACCCCTTGAAATTTTCCACATTTTGGCACGTTACAACCAAAAACATAAATGTATTTTATTGGGATTTTATGTGATAGACCAA
The DNA here is from genome assembly GCA_037952925.1 of Lithobates clamitans. Taxonomy (NCBI): domain Eukaryota; kingdom Metazoa; phylum Chordata; class Amphibia; order Anura; family Ranidae; genus Lithobates; species Lithobates clamitans. Next base: position 3,258,966 of record JBBGZY010000137.1, on the reverse strand, counting down.
CACAAAGTGGCACATAATTGTGAAGCTGAAGGAAAATAATAAATGGTTTTCAACTTTTTTTTACAAATAAATATCTGAAAAGTGTGACGTGCATTTGTATTCAGCCCCCTTTGCTCTGATACCCCTAACTAAAATCGAGTGGGACGAATTGTCTTCAGAAGTCACCTAATTAGTAAATAGTAAATTAGTAGATCCCACCACAGTATAAATTCAGCTGTTCTGTGAAGCCCTCAAAAGTTTGTTAGAGAACCTTAGTAAACAAACAGCATTATGAAGGTCAAGGAACACACCAGACAGGGGAGGGATAAAGTTTTGGAGAAGTTTAAAGCAGGGTTAGGTTATAAAAATCCATCATCTGAAAATGGAAAGAGTATGGCACAAATGCAAACCTACCAAGACATGGCCGTCCACCCAAACTGACAGGCCGGGCAAGGAGAGAAATAATCAGAGAAGCAGCCAAGAGGCCCATGGTAACCCTGGAGGAGCTGCAGAGATCCACAGCTCCGTAGGGAGAATCTGTCCACAGGACAACTATGAATCGTGCACTCCACAAATCTGGCCTTTATGGAAGAGTGGCAAGAAGAAAGCCATTGTTGAAAGAAAACCATAAGAAAACCCATTTGCAGTTTGTGAGAAGCCATGTGGGGGACACAGCAAACGTGGAAGAAATGGCTTTGGTCAGATAAGACCAAAATTTAACTTTTTGGCATAAAAGCAAAATGCTATTTGTGGCAAAAAACTAACACTGCACATCACCCTAAACACACCATCCCCTACCGTGAAACACGGTGGTGGCAGCATCATGCAGGGATGCTTTTCTTAAGCAGGGACAGGAAAGCTTGTTAGAGTTAATGGGAAGATGGATGGAGTCAAATACAAGGTAATCTAATGCCGCGTACACACGAGCGGAATTTCTGTCGGAAAAATCTTAAATGGTTTTTCCGAAGGATTTCCGCTCAAGCTTGGCTTGCATACACACGGTCACACAAAAGTACGCTGAACCTTTGACCGTCAAGAAGCGGTAAAGTGCAACACTATGACGAGCCGAGAAAATTAAGTTCAATGCTTCCGAACATGCGTCGAATTGTTTCCAAGCATACGTAAGAATTTTGCGCATTGGAATTGGTACAGACAATCGGAATTTCAGATCGGAACTTTTTCCGACCGAAAAATTGAGAACATGCTCCCAATCTTTTGCTGGCTGGAATTCCGCCAGCAAAAGTCAGATGGAGCATACACACGGTCGCATTTTCGGACCAAAAGCTCTCATCGGACTTTTGCTGGCGGAATTTCCACTCGTGTGTACGGGGCATTAGAAGAAATCCTGTTAGAGTCTACAAAAGACTTGAGACTAGGACGGAGGTTCACCTTCCAGCAGGACAATGACCCTAAACATATAGCCAGAGCTACAATGGATTGGTTTAGATCAAAGCATATTCATGTGTTAGAATGGCTCAGTCAAAGTCCAGACCTAAATCCAATTGAGAATCTGTGGCAAGACTTGAAAATTGTTGTTCACAGACGCTCTCCATCCAACCTGACAGAGCTTGAGCTATTTGGAAAGAAGAATGGACAAAAATGTCACTCTCTAGATGTGCAAAGCTGGTAGAGACATCCACAAAAAGACTTGCAGCTGTAATTGCAGCGAAAGGAGGTTCTACAAAGTACTGACTGGGGCTGAATACAAATGCCCGTCATACTTTTCACATATTCATTTGTAAAAAAAAAATTGAAAACCATTTATAATTTTCCTTCCACTTCACAATTATGTGCCACTTTGTGTTGGTCTATCACATAAAATCCCAATAAAATACATTTCTGTTTTTGGTTATAACATGACAAAATGTGGAAAATTTCAATGGGCATGAATACTTTTTCAAGGCACTGTGAATCCCCAAATTCAACCTTTTGTGTAACCTTGAGATCTCAAACTGGTACTTCAGTGACCTCCCTCTGAACCAATTAAGGATACTCATTTGAAAGACCTTGGGTCGGGTTGCCTTCCTGGTAGCCATTAAATCTGTTAGCTGTGTTTCTGAATGGGCAGCTCTTTCTGGTAAAGGGCCCTTTCCTGTTTTAGACAAGAATAAAGTGATTTTAAGATCAAAACCCTTCTTGCTTCCCGAGGTTGTCTCTCCCTTTCACCCCATTGAAGACATTGCCTTCCCTTAGTCCTCCCCCAAAACATGACAAGAAAATCACCCTATATTCCCTAGATGTGGTCAGGGCTGTCATGGTTCATCTGAAGTCACAGCCTCTATTCACAAGGCCTTCTTTGTCCTGGATTTGGGCCCCAATATGGGGGAATCCTGCTTCCTATTCAAACATTGCTAGGTGGATCAGGCAATTCATTTCATATGCACTTAGGGACAGAGTTCCTTCTTTCCCATATCAGAGCCCATTACATCATGGCTGTTTTTTTGTTTCTTGGAATTTTCAGTGACCAATCACCTGAGTAGCTGCAAATAACCCATTGTCTAAGAATACAAGTCCAGTGTCTTTACTGTACTCTGAGTTAAGGATTTTTTTTTTTTAAATTCCTATTTTATATTATTCCTTTTTATTTAATGGGAGGCCAGTTGTAAAGACTTATTTTTTTCCTTAAATAATAAACATGGTATGCTTACCTGCTCTGTGAATTGGTATTGCACAGAGCGACCCTGAACCTTCTCTTCTGTGTGTGCGACCCCATAGCAAGCTTTGTGCTGTGGGGGCACATGTGACCATAAACACACACAGTGTGACTGCCCACACCACCCCCTGCTCTTTGCTCACAGGATTTTATTGACAACAGCAGGAACCAATGCTGCTGCCTCTCTGTCCTGTGAAGCAGGGAGAGAGGAGGGAACCTCTACAGTCGGGAACAGTGCTGGATCGGGTGAGGATGCAGGGGTAAGTATTTGGTGGAGTTGTGGCGATAGAAATACTGAGACATTTTTTACCCTAATTACCTTAAAGTGGCTCTAAAGGCTCCAGTTTTTTTACCTTCATGCATTCTATGCATGAAGGTAAAAAACTTCTCTGTTCAGCGGCCCCCCTTATACTTGCATGAGCCCAATCCTCCTCCAGCGCTGTGCACGAGAGCCTCGGCTCTCAGTGGACTCTCTTTTCTCAATGGCTGAGACAGCAGTCATTAGCTTCCACTGCTGTCAATCTCAGCCAGTGAGCCAATGAGGAGAGAGAGGAGTGGGGCCAAGCCATGGCTCTGTGTGTGAATGGACATGCAGAGTAGTGGCTCGGGAGCGAGCCTGCTCGGGTGCCTCCAGAGCAAGCTATTTGCTCTGGGGGCACTCGGCAGGAGGGAAGGGTGAGGAGCACTGGCAGGGAACTTGAGAAGAGGAGGATCAGGGCTGCTGTGTGCAAATGTACTGGACAGAGCAGGTAAGTATAACATGTTTATTATTCCTTTATCGTACATCATGGGACACAGAGCCATAGTAATTACTATGTGGGTTATATAGGCCACCTTTAGGTGATGGACACTGGCACACCTTAAGACAGGAAGTCCACTCCCTATATAACCCCTCCCACTACTGGGAGTAGCTCAGTTTTTTCGCCAGTGTCTTAGGTGTTGGTCACGAGTAAAGATGTGTAAACTATGAAAGGGGGATTGGCGCTGTTCACTATTCAGATGATGATACCATATCTCACCACAAGGGACTGTGTGTGCAACTAATCTGGGTGAAAAAAACAGTGAAAAGATGCTAAAAAAGTTTTTTCTTTGTTAAATACGTGTAACCACATAAACATTAAGTATCAAATGTGCAAATCACCCCAAAAATTATGAAGAAATTATGAAAATTACCATAAGTGTGACTAAAAACATTAGTAGACATAAGAACTGCTCATATTAAAATTAAAAGTAAAATGAAAATTAAAAATATATTAAGAGCACCCTACAAAACAGTAAATGGTAAACATTCCAGATAGTGTTATACAAATGTGTGTATATAGGATCTAAAATGTAGCCATAAAAAAGTGAAACAATGGTGAAAAAAATAAAAATATAAAAAAGTCATAAAAAATGTTTTAAAAGGTATTAAGTGATAGTAGTCCGTGCAAACAAAAACTTCAAAGGTGTAATGCATATATCCAAAAGTTGTCCTATGTGTAAGAAAATCCTTGTAGCCAGCCGGCAGAACGCTGCTATTTTTTATTGATTAACTTTTTAATTGTAAGCTGGATTAGCTAAATAAAAAACTCTTTGGATTTACGCTATGAGGCTCTTCTCTTCTCCATGTATATAAAATTTCCCGGTGGATACCATTAAGAACACAGCGGTGACACAAATGGGAAGGAGTCGGTGAGGGGGACATCGATCGCTTGGAAGTCTGGCCACCTGATTTACATTTATATGCCTATTACCCCTGCAGGGGTTGGGCGCTCCGGTGAGTGGGGGCACAAGTGGGGGTTCCATATAGGACGGTTTATACCAACCACAGCAGATCTATCTGGGATCGCTTGGATACACATCATATTTTTTGCACAAGGATTTTCTTACACATAGGACAGCTTTTGAATATATGCATTACACCTTTGAAGTTTTTGTTTGCACGGACTACTATCACTTAATACCTTTTAAAACATTTTTTATTACTTTTTTATATTTTTATTTTTTTCACCATTGTTTCACTTTTTTATGGCTACATTTTAGATCCTATATACACACATTTGTATAAAACTATCTGGAATGTTTACCATTTACTGTTTTGTAGGGTGCTCTTAATATATTTTTAATTTTCATTTTACTTTTAATTTTAATATGAGCAGTTCTTATGTCTACTAATGTTTTTAGTCACACTTATGGTAATTTTCATAATTTCTTCATAATTTTTGGGGTGATTTGCACATTTGATATTTAATGTTTATGTGGTTACACGTATTTAACAAAGAAAACATTTTTTTAGTATCTTTTCACCGTTTTTTTTACCCAGATTAGTTGCACACACAGTCCCTTGTGGTTAGATATGGTATCATCATCTGAATAGTGAACAGCGCCAATCCCCCTTTCATAGTTTACAGTACTTGGACTTCACCTAGGTGTTTTCCTTTTCGGGGGGGGGGGGGGTGCTGCAGTTTGTATTGACGTCTGTCCTGAGCGCGGAATATTAGTATACACGAGTAAAGATGTGCTGTGCTGAGCTCCACTGGAATATTCCTTGCTGGGGCAGGCTATGCAACCGGATCCATTCAAAGTGTCTTTTTAGGCCAAATTGAATGGCACCTGGTCCTCGTGGCAGAAGAAACGAGGTTTAGCTTGTAACGCTTCCCTTTTTAGAGAGCTGGACCCCAGGATCCAGTGCTTTGGTTTTTTCAGCCATCAAGTTTTCCTGGCAGGGTGCTTTACGGGTTCAGGGGTGTGGATCCCTCGATAAAAAGGGGCCCCGATCCCTGAAGGTTTTTTAACGGAGCCCACCGTGAGGTGTGAGGATTGGGTCTGTCGGTTTTACCACAGAATCCCTGCGGCGGGATAAGGTAAGTGGAGATTCCTAAGGAAATTTACATTTTCTTATGGATTGTCTCCTTTTAAAAAGTAAATGTTGTCATGCCTAAAGTCACCACTGGGGGCTGTATAGAGCATGTACCTTGTCATGCTTTCCTTAGATCGCTCTGTGTCAGCAGAAGCTGCAAACTTTCCTCCGGCTAGCAGTCCCAGGCCTCCGGTAAGCTGTTGAGTGGGGATTTCTTTCAAAAAGACACCCCTCACATGGGCAGAAGCACTCCCCCTCTCCCTGGATAGGTAGGGGGAAGCCAGAATGATCAGCGGATGCCGCTCCACTCTCCACCGCCCCTGCATGGTGGTTTGTCACAGCTCTCCTCCTCACGCGCCCCCTCCCCCACACACACGCCAATCCCGTTGGATCGGAAGCCCGCGCTGGAAAACGCTCTTTTTGAAAAGAGGAAGGTGGGGCGCAGTGGAAAGATGAAGGGAGCGTGGCTTGGCACAGCGTTAGCATGCGGCAACGCCCAGCGCAGGAGTACATTAAAAAATCTCCATTTTGCTGACAGCAGCTGACGGAGGGACACAAGGGTAGAAAGGGGCATGTAAGTGGTGACACAGACATTCCCTTGGCACATTTACTGAAGCATCAGGCTGAGCTTTGATAGCAGTGGCAGTTGCTGGACTATTTGCTCAAGCAGTTCCAGCCATGCCTAGTTCAGCATGAAGTACTGAGGGCGATACTCTGATTGCACTTGTCACTCTTGGATCAGCTGAGACAGGTTACCTAATCTGCTGGGTATAAAAGACTGCCTCACTCTGAGGGCCTTGTCAGTTCATTGTCTCATTTTCACCAAGTGTTCCTGTGCTCCTGGTTTCTGTTGCAGTGTTCCAAGTCTGACCCTGGCTTCAGACCCTGGCTTTGTTTATCATTATCCTGACTTCTGGAATCCCTGACTGTGGCTTTACCTCAACTATCCCTTGGCTATTCCTGTCAAGCCCCCGTGCACAGATTCACAGCCCAGGTAGCTTATATTTTTGTTACCGTGGGTTGTGTGTATTTGCAAGGGTGAGCGTACATCTCTGCGCCATGGACTCCAACCTAGGTAAGCCCTAACATAATGAACTGACCAACATGGAGTCTGCAGAGATGTACAGGATGCTCACCTCCCTTGCTCTGCAAGTCTCTAGCCTGGGCCAGACCATTGCTGAGTTGCAGTTTGATGGGAATCGTGAATCATTTTTGAACTTTAGGATGGATTGCGAGCTGTTGTTTGCCCTTAAGCCTAGGACCTATGCCACCGACTATAATAAAATTTGTGCTTCCATCAACCTGCTCACTGGACAATACAAAACTTGGGCTCATCAGCGTTTACAGGAGCGAAGTCCAGTCTTGGACTGCTGGGAAGCTTTCATGTTTTGCTCTGGATTCTTACATTCCTGCTTTAAAGAAAACCATTGTTCCCAAGTCTGCTCTCTGTACACGTGGCCTACGGGTATCCAGGGACAGGAATACCCGGTACAGATATGACTCCATGCCATCACAGTATGTTCCAAGCCACGAAGCCGAAGCCCTTACCCCACAAAGCCTAGACGCTCCTAAGGTCACAAGCACACCTTCCCTGGGAGACGTGGAACCCATGGAGATTGGGGCCATCCAGCCCAAGCTATCTCAAGGTGAAAGTGAGCGGAGGAGAGACTGTGGTCTTTGTTTTTACCGTGGGAGGAGAGGGCACCTTATATCTCTCTCTGCCCAATTCGCCCACCTCAGCCAAAGGTTCTCCAAGTGGGTACTTTTAGGATCCTTCCTGCTACCCCTGAATCTCTGCCAGCTATCCAGCTTGAAGTTCCTGTGTCCTCAGCTTGAAGTTCCTGTGTCCTCAGCTTGAAGTTCCTGTGTCCTCAGCTTGAAGTTCCTGTGTCCTCAGCTTGAAGTTCCTGTGTCCTCAGCTTGAAGTTCCTGTGTCCTCAGCTTGAAGTTCCTGTGTCCTCAGCTTGAAGTTCCTGTGTCCCCAGATTGAAGTTCCTGTGTCCCCAGCTTAAAGTGTGGGCTGTCAGGTTCAGTGGTATCTACCTTGATTAATGCAAGGAAGCCAGTCTCTAGAATCATATTATAGAGTCTGGAAGGCATATATTTCCTGGTGGGAATCCAAGGGTTGGCATCCCAGAAGGTATGTTATAGGTAGAATCCTTGACTTTTTGCAGATGGGGTTAGAAATGAGGCTGGCCTTGAGTACTATCAAAGGCCAGGTCTCAGCCTTATCGATATTGTTTCAACGACCACTTGCTTCGCATTTTTTGGTCCGTAGCTTTATACAGGGGGTAACGCGGCTTAATCCACCGGTTAGGTTACCCCTGAACCCTTGGGACCCATATTTAGTTCTGTCGGCATTACAGAAACAACCTTTTGAGCCGATACAACATATTCCCTTGGCCCTTTTGCCAAGGAAACTCATTTTTCTGGTAGCCATATCTTCTGCGAGAAGGGTATCGGAGTTGGCTGCTCTTGCTTGTAAAGAGCCATATTTAATTATTCACAAGGATAGGGTAGTATTGCGTCCTCATCCTAACTTTCTACCAAAGGTAGTGTCAGGTTTTCATCTAAACCAGGATATTGTTCTACCTTCATTTTTTCTAGAACCTTGTTCTATAGAAGAATAGTCACTACATTCTCTTGATGTGGTGAGAGCAGTCAAAGTCTACTTGAAGGCGACTGCTCAGATGAAAAAAAACGGATGTTTTGTTTGTGTTGCCCGGAAGGTCTTAAAAAAAGGACAGGCAGCATCAAAATCTACTATTTCTAAATGGATTTGGCAAGTAATTGTTGAAGCTTATGGCTTGAAGAGGTAAATCCCACCCTCTCAAATAAAAGCGCACTCCACCAGGGCTGTTAGTGCTTCGTGGGAGGGCATCACCAAGCCTCCATGGCTCAAATCTGCAAGGCTGCAACTTGGTCTTCAGTCCATACATTTACCAGATTCTATCAGGTTGATGTAAAACGGTATGAGGATATCGCCTTTGGGCGCAGTGTGCTGCAGGCAGCAGTATAAGTCCTCTGGTCTCATGGTGCCCTACTTTTGTTGTTTCTCCCTCCCCTCAGTTGGCATTGATCTGGGACATCCCACATAGTAATTACTATGGCTCTTTGTCCCGTGATGTACTATAAAAAAAATAGGATTTTTATAACAGCTTACCTGTAAAAATCCTTTTCTTGAAGTATATCACGGGACACAGAGGTCCCTCCCCTCTTTTAACCACTTGCCGACCGCCTAACGACGATATACGTCGGCAGAATGGCACGGGCAGGCAAAATCACGTACCTGAGCTATGAGTAAGTGCTTGGGATAAGCGCGAAACGCATTAGCTGATTGCCTGTACTTTCTGCCACAGTGCTTTGTATGCTGTATGCTCAAGAATTTATTACAATAAACAACTTTTGAATTACATCTTCCTGGAGTGCGGCTGTCTGGATTTTTTCAATTACTTCAGCATTGCCTTCCCGCGGGTGGGGGGTCCAATCAGACCCCCCCCTCGGTGCCCGAGGCGGTCGGCTTTGGTCTGGCAGCGATCAGAGATGAGGGGGAGGCCATCCATTCGTGGACCCCCCTCGCGATCGCTCCCAGCCAATCAGAATCAATGTGATGTCATCTCTCCTCGGCTCGGCATTTTCCGTTCCGGCGCCGAGGAGAGAAGACTGCAATGTGAGTGCACAACACACACACATCACAGTAGAACATGCCAGGCACACATTACACCCCCTTTACCCCCCGATCACCCCCCCCTTGTCACACTGACACCAAGCAGTTTTTTTTTCCTGATTACTGCATGGTGTCAGTTTGTGACAGTTAGTGTGGTAGGGCAGTTAGTGTTGGCCCCCTTTAGGTCTAGGGTACCCCCCTAACCCCCCCAATAAAGTTTTAACCCCTTGATTACCCCCTCGTCGCCAGTGTCGCTAAGCGATCATTTTTCATATACTATCTAATAAATGTTTTAACCCCTTGATTGCCCCCTAGTTAACCCTTTCACCACTGATCACCGTATAACCGTTACGGGTGATGCTGGTTAGTTCATTTATTTTTTATAGTGTCAGGGCACCCGCCGTTTATTACCTAATAAAGGTTTAGCCCCCTGATCGCCCGGCGGTGATATGCGTCGCCCCAGGCAGCGTCAGGTTAGCGCCAGTACCGCTAACACCCACGCACGCAGCATACGCCTCCCTTAGTGGTATAGTATCTGAACGGATCAATATCTGATCCGATCAGATCTATACTAGCGTCCCCAGCAGTTTAGGGTTCCCAAAAACGCAGTGTTAGGGGGATCAGCCCAGATACCTGCTAGCACCTGCGTTTTGCCCCTCCGCCCAGCCCAGCCCACTCAAGTGCAGTATCGATCGATCACTGACACTTACAAAACACTAAACGGATAACTGCAGCGTTCGCAGAGTCAGGCCTGATCCCTGCGATCGGCAACAGTTTTTTTGGTAGCGTTTTGGTGAACTGGCAAGCACCAGCCCCAGGCAGTGTCAGGTTAGCGCCAGTAGCGCTAACACCCACGCACGCACCGTACACCTCCCTTAGTGGTATAGTATCTGAACGGATCAATATCTGATCCCATCAGATCTATACTAGCGTCCCCAGCAGTTTAGGGTTCCCAAAAACGCAGTGTTAGCGGGATCAGCCCAGATACCTGCTAGCACCTGCGTTTTGCCCCTCCGCCCGGCCCAGTCCAGCCCAGCCCACCCAAGTGCAGTATCGATCGATCACTGACACTTACAAAACACTAAACGCATAACTGCAGCGTTTGCAGAGTCAGGCCTGATCCCTGCGATTGATAACAGGTTTTTTTTGGTAGCGTTTTGGTGAACTGGCAAGCACCAGCGGCCTAGTACACCCCGGTCGTAGTCAAACCAGCACTGCAGTAACACTTGGTGACGTGGCGAGTCCCATAAGTGCCGTTCAAGCTGGTGAGGTGGCAAGCACAAGTAGTGTCCCGCTGCCACCAAGAAGACAAACACAGGCTCGTCGTGCCCATAATGCCCTTCCTGCTGCATTCGCCAATCTTAATAATTGGGAACCCACCACTTCTGCAGCGCTCGTACTTCCCCCATTCACATCCCCAACCAAATGCAGTCGGCTGCATGAGAGGCATTTTCTTTATGTCCTCCCGAGTACCCCTACCCAGCGAACCCCCCCAAAAAACATGTCGTGTCTGCAGCAAGCGTGGATATAGGCGTGACACCTGCTATTATTTTCTCCCCTGTCCTGATAATCCTGGCCTTTGCATTTGTGAATGTTTTGAACGCTACCATTCACTAGTTGAGTATCAGCGTAGGGTACAGCATTGTACAGACTAGGCACACTTTCACAGGGTCTCCCAAGATGCCATCGCATTTTGAGAGACCCGAACCTGGAACCGGTTACAGTTATAAAAGTTAGTTACAAAAAAAAGTGTTAAAAAAAATCCCAAAAACAAAAAAATATATAAAATAAAAAAAATAGTCGTCGTTTTATTGTTCTCTCTCTCTCTATTCTCTCTCTATTGTTCTGCTCTTTTTTACTGTATTCTATTCTGCAATGTTTTATTGTTATTATGTTTTATCATGTTTGCTTTTCAGGTATGCAATTTTTTATACTTTACCGTTTACTGTGCTTTATTGTTAACCATTTTTTTGTCTTCAGGTACGCCATTCACGACTTTGCGTGGTTATACCAGAATGATGCCTGCAGGTTTAGGTATCATCTTGATATCATTCTTTTCAGCCAGTGGTCGGCTTTCATGTAAAAGCAATCCTAGCGGCTAATTAGCCTCTAGACTGCTTTTACAAGCAGTGGGAGAGAATGCCCCCACCGTCTTTCGTGTTTTTCTCTGGCTCTCCTGTCTCAACAGGGAACCTGAGAATGCAGCCGTTGATTCAGCCAGCTGACCATAGAGCTGATCAGAGACCAGAGTGGCTCCAAACATCTCTATGGCCTAAGAAACCGGAAGCTACGAGCATTTTATGACTTAAATTTCGCCGGATGTATACAGTGCCATTGGGAAATTGGGAAAGCATTTTATCACACCGATCTTGGTGTGGTCAGGTACTTTGAGGGCAGAGGAGAGATCTAGGGTCTAATAGACCCCAATTTTTTCAAAAAAGAGTACCTGTCACAACCTATTGCTATCATAGGGGATATTTACATTCCCTGAGATAACAATAAAAATGATTTAAAAAAAATGAAAGGAACAGTTTAAAAATAAAATAAAAAAGCAAAAAAATAATAAAGAAAAAAAAAAAAAAAAAAAAAGCACCCCTGTCCCCCCTGCTCTCGCGCTAAGGTGAACGCACACGTCGGTCTGGCGTCAAATGTAAACAGCAATTGCACCATGCATGTGAGGTATCACCGGGAAGGTCAGATCGAGGGCAGTAATTTTAGCAGTAGACCTCCTCTGTAAATCTAAAGTGGTAACCTGTAAAGGCTTTTAAAGGCTTTTAAAAATGTTTTGATTTTGTTTCCACTGCACGTTTGTGCGCAATTTTAAAGCATGTCATGTTTGGTATCCATGTACTCGGCTTAAGATCATTTTTTTTATTTCATCAAACATTTGGGCAATATAGTGTGTTTTAGTGCATTAAAATTTAAAAAGTGTGTTTTTCCCCCAAAAAATGCGTTTGAAAAATCGCTGCGCAAATACTGTGTGAAAAAAAAAATGAAACACCCACCATTTTAATCTGTAGGGCATTTGCTTTAAAAAAATATATAATGTTTGGGGGTTCAAAGTAATTTTCTTGCAAAAAAAAATAATTTTTTCATGTAAACAAAAAGTGTCAGAAAGGGCTTTGCCTTCAAGTGGTTAGAAGAGTGGGTGATGTATGACATAAGCTTCTAAATGTTGTGCATAAAATGCCAGGACAGTTCAACCCCCCCCCCCAAATGACCCCATTTTGGAAAGTAGACACCCCAAGCTATTTGCTGAGAGGCATGTCGAGTCCATGGCATATTTTATATTGTGACACAAGTTGCGGGAAAGAGACAATTTTTTTTTTTTTTGCACAAAGTTGTCACTAAATGATATATTGCTCAAACATGCCATGGGAATATGTGAAATTACACCCCAAAATAAATTCTGTTGCTTCTCCTGAGTACGGGGATACCACATTTGTGAGACTTTTTGGGAGCCTAGCCGCGTACGGGACCCCGAAAACCAAGCACCGCCTTCAGGCTTTCTAAGGGCGTAAATTTTTGATTTCACTCTTCACTGCCTATCACAGTTTCGGAGGCCATGGAATGCCCAGGTGGCACAAAACCCCCCCAAATGTCCCCATTTTGGAAAGTAGACACCCCAAGCTTTTTGCTGAGAGGTATAGTGAGTATTTTGCAGACCTCACTTTTTGTCACAAAGTTTTGAAAAAAGAAAAAAACAATTTTTTTTTTTTGTCTTTCTTCATTTTCAAAAACAAATGAGAGCTGCAAAATACTCACCATGCCTCTCAGCAAATAGCTTGGGGTGTCTACTTTCCAAAATGGGGTCATTTGGGGGGGGGGGGGAGTTTGTGCCACCTGGGCATTCCATGGCCTCCGAAACTGTGATAGGCAGTGAAGAGTGAAATCAAAAATTTACACCCTTAGAAATCCTGAAGGCGGTGATTGGTTTTCGGGGCCCCGTACGCGGCTAGGCTCCCAAAAAGTCCCACACATGTGGTATCCCCGTACTCAGGAGAAGCAGCTAAATGTATTTTGGGGTGCAATTCCACATATGCCCATGGCCTGTGTGAGCAATATATCATTTAGTGACAACTTTGTGCAACAAAAAAAATTGTCACTTTCCCGCAACTTGGAAAATATTCCATGGACTCAACATGCCTCAAAGCAAATAGCTTGGGGTGTCTACTTTCCAAAATTGGGTCATTTGGGGGGGGTTGTGCCATCTGGGTATTTTATGGCCTTCAAAACTGTGATAGGTAGTGAGGAGTAAAATCAAAAATTTACGCCCTTACAATAAATCATTTAGTGACAACTTTTTGTAATTTTTTTTTTCTTTTGTCATTATTCAATCACTTGGGACAAAAAATAAATATTCAATGGGCTCATCATGCCTCTCAGCAATTTCCTTGGGGTGTCTACTTTGCAAAATGGGGTCATTTGGGGGGGTTTTGTACCGCCCTGCCATTTTAGCACCTCAAGAAATGACATAGGCAGTCATAAACTAAAAGCTGTGTAAATTCCAGAAAATGTACCCTGGTTTGTAGACGATATAACTTTTGCGCAAACCAATAAATATACGCTTATTGACATTTTTTTTACCAAAGACATGTGGCCGAATACATTTTGGCCTAAATGTATGACTAAAATTGAGTTTATTGGATTTTTTTTATAACAAAAAGTAGAAATTATCATTTTTTTTCAAAATTTTCGGTCTTTTTCCGCTTATAGCGCAAAAAATAAAAAACGCAGAGGTGATCAAATACCATCAAAAGAAAGCTCTATTTGTGGGAAGAAAAGGACGCAAATTTTGTTTGGGTACAGCATTGCATGACCGCGCAATTAGCAGTTAAAGCGACGCAGTGCCAAATTGTAAAAAGTGCTCTGGTCAGGAAGGGGGTAAATCCTTCCGGGGCTGAAGTGGTTAATACATGTATTTTGCTTTGCTACAAAAACTGAGGTACTCCCAGTAGTGGGAGGGGTTATATAGGGAGTGGACTTCCTGTCTTAGAGTGTGCCTGTGTCCATCACCTAAAGGTGGCCTATATAACCCACATAGAAATTACTATGGCTCTGTGTCCCGTGATGTACTCCAAGAAAAGTATTTTACAGGTTAGCTGTTATAAAAATCCTATTTTTAATGTAAAAAAATCTGAAGCTTTAATATCACTTTAATGCAAGGAATGCATTAAGGTCAAAAATGTCATGCCTTTACAACCACTTTAAGGTAGCATATTCATTTGAATGCACTGTCAATCCACTAAAGCATTGAACGAAGACATGCACCTTATTTGTGACGCAGCACACCATGACTCATGGTAGTGTTATCGTGCGTTGCAACACAGGTATATTGTGGAGGTGACTTGGTTGCACTTCCACAATAATGCAGGCCTCTTGAACCCAAAATTGGGAAAGAGAGCCCTGACTGATGGGGGCATAACCAGGGCGGAGTATGGTGACTAGGGGTCACGGTGGATTGGTGGGGGGACGGGGTGGGGTTGGGCCTGAGCTCACTAAGGTGATTGCCCCAGGGGATTCTGGGCCTTTTGGTGAAGAAGATCGGTAAGAGCTGTGGCTGAACCCCACCCTGTCCCTCCAACCATGGACACCGAGCTCCTTTTGGCCAGGGTCCGAGAGATGGCTCTTCAGGGTCAGGCAGGGTGGCTTTTCTCCCTCCTGACTCCTGGGGATTCTTCCCCTATTCCCACACCTGATCCCCCTCAGGACCCCCCTCCCAGGGTTAGAAGGCGAACTCGTCCGCCTTCCCGCCTTAGCCCCAGTCCTTCTAGGGCCTCCTACTGCTCTCCTCCTCATCCTTCCTCCCCTTCTCCCCCTCCTTTGCCTGTCTCCCCCCTGCCTACCCCGACGGGGAAGGGTCCTTCCTCTGTCAACCCCCGTAGTTCGCCGGCGCGTCGGAGGTCCCCTGTGCGGGCTAAGGCCTCTACTCGGGCCTCCTCGCGCTGTCCCCGCTCACGCAGCCCCCGCGCCAGTGTTCGCCCCCCCCTCTCCCCCCTGCTAATACAGGAAGCGGCCGGGCTGGAGCCGCAGCGCTCCCCGGCCCTCCCCTTCCTTCCCAATGTGGTGTCAGCATACCTCCGGCCGCGGATGGCGGGGGGGTGCTGAGCGGCGGATCCGTTTTCTCCTCCGCCGGGCGACCCTCCGGGACGAGGGGGAGGAGGAGGCGGGTCGGTCGGCCGGCCGCTGCTGCGTCCTCTGCAGCTGTCCTCGGCGCTGGTGATGTTCGCTCCGCCGGAGACTTGGAGCGGGACCGGCGCCATCTGGTGGACGCAACGCTCCCTGCGCCTGACTGGGCGGGAGATTTGAATCTCCACACACCACAGCTGGATACTAGGCACGTTGGGCAGCGCAGCAGTGTGGTGTGTGGAGATGGACATGATTGGCCACAGCACTGTCCCCCTGCGCCCGCCTGGGCGGGCATGGGATCACTGGTGCAGGATCTATCTTGTGGAGTTCCTTCTGTGCCTGGCAGGGCAGGGGACAGGTTTCTTCCCTCCACGTCCCAGGTTGCGGGGATTGGCGAAAGGCACATTTCCCCTGCGCCCGACAGGGCGGGCAATGTGCAGTTTACCCCTCCCCCGCTGATACCCCGTGCACACCGGCAGCCTCCTGCGCCCCGCAGGGCGGAGGCCAGCCGGGTGCGTTTGACCTCCACCCCAGCGGTGGGGCAACCGCTTCCCTACGCCCCCGTCCGGGCTGGCGGTCCTGATGGGATGCCTGCACCGGTTGCCCAACGTCATCCCCCTGCGCCCGCCAGGGCGGGGGATCTCAGCTCCAGACCCGGGCTGGCGGCAGCATCCGCCCCGGGTCAAACAAGAGGAGCAGACAGGTGTACCTGCCGTTGCTCAGCCTCTGTCCATGGTCAGTCGGATTCGACCGGGTCCGTGGTTGGACCCCCGCCCTTGGACCTTTCCTTGAGTCGGGACAGCCCAGCAGATTACGCGGCCCGTCTACGCTTACAGTCCTCCGGGATCGCCTTGGAGCCGGATTCGCTGCCGGGCCCGGTGGCCGATCGTCCATCACCCGCGATGCCTCCTCGTCCAAGTGAGTATGACTGTGAGTTAATTTGGGGTAGAGCTGCTGATGCTTCCGTATCGGGCCCGGATGACCGCATAGCGTCGGTTGTGAAATCAGTTCTCTCTAGTATGGGTGTCTCGGGATCTCCCAACTCTACCTCCGCTTATGGGGGTGCGTTATGGGCAGTGTCGCCGACGGGTACCCACTTGGCGGACGAAACAAAAGAAAAAATGTGGCGTCGCGAATTTGTCGACTTTCTTACCCTCGTTCCGCCGGATAGGGAGACGATCGACAAATCTCGACGGGTTGACGTATCGGCGCAGGGTGACAAACCCAAACAGCTTCCTAGAACGTTCGGGAACTGGCTGCAGGGGTTTTGTGCCTATGCGGGAGTGCTCTGTGAGCGGTTCCCGGAGCTGGCCACTTCGTTATTTTGCTATTTAGACCTTATTTGGGGTGCATACAAGGTCTATGGGGGTCAGTGCTGGTTCCATTATGACACTCAATTTCGGCAGAAAATGGCGGCACGTCGGGAATTTCGTTTTGATTGTCAGGACGGTAGCCTGTGGTTGCTGCTTATGTGCCCTCACAGGCCTTCGTCCTTTCAGTCCGCGGTCGGCGCCCCTCAATCCGGAGCGTCGGCCGCTCCAAAGAAGGGTATCTGCTGGCTTTTCAACGAAAGCCACTGCAAGTGGTACTCCGCCTGTCGTTTCAGGCATGAGTGCTCCAGTTGTGGAGGGGCTCACCCCGCCAGTAAGTGTTTTCGAAAGGGAAAACAGTCGTTTTCCAGACCCGGAGCCAAGACCGACATTCTTAAGCCGGAGGACGCCGGTGAACGTCATAAAGATGCTTCCTTGGCTAGACCGGTACCCCCTTCGTAGAGAGGCCCTGATTCTGCGGGACGGTCTGGACCGCGGTTTCTGGATCCCCTTTACCCCATCAAACGCCCCGACCATGTCTCACAACTTAAAATCGGCGGAAGAATTTGAGTCCGTCGTGGCCGAGAAGCTCTGGAGGGAATTGGAACTGGGAAGAATGGCAGGCCCCTTTGATCTCCCTCCTTTCCACAACATGAGGGTATCCCCTCTCGGCGTGGTCCCGAAAAAGGCGGAGGGAAAGTTTCGCCTCATTCATCACCTTTCCTACCCTTCTGGCTCCTCGGTGAACGATGGCATTGACAAGGAGGAATCCAGAGTGCACTATGCGTCCTTTGACAGGGCGCTTCAGCTGGTCAGGGCAGCGGGACAGTCTGCCCTTCTGGCAAAAGCGGACATTGAGTCCGCATTTCGCCTCCTCCCGGTCCATCCGGACTGTTTCCACCTCCTGGGTTGCTACTTTCAGGGTAGCTATTTTTTCGACATGTGCCTCCCTATGGGTTGTGCCATCTCGTGTTATTTTTTTGAGCTATTTAGTAGCTTCCTTGACTGGGTGGTCACCCAGGAGGCAGGTATTCAGTCCATTCTGCATTATCTTGATGACTTTCTTTTTGTGGGTCCAGCGGGCAGTGGGCGGTGTCTGCGGCTGCTCACTGTTTTTCAGGATACATGCCGGCTTTTCGCCGTCCCGTTGTCCGCTGACAAGACGGAGGGTCCCGCCACAGTCCTGTCTTTTTTAGGTATTGAGATAGACACGGTGGCGATGGTTTTTAGGCTGCCTAGTGACAAGTTGTCCAGGCTCCTCTCGTTGGTCCGCTTGGCGAAAGGGGCGAAGAAATTACAGCTGAAACAGCTACAGTCGTTGCTGGGTCATCTGGTTTTCGCCTGTAGGGTCATCCGGATGGGGAGGGCTTTCTGTAGGCGACTGTCATGGGCCACGAAGGGCATAACTGCCCCTCACCACTATGTCAGGATCACCAAGCCTATGAGGGATGACTTGGCGTTATGGCTATCATTTTTGCAGACTTACAATGGACAGTCGTGCTGGTTGCGGGAGGAAGTACCGAACTCACAGCTGGAGCTATATACCGATGCTGCAGGCTCCTGTGGGTTCGGCGCTTTCTTTCAAGGGGAATGGGCTGCTGAACGGTGGCCGGCCTCATGGGCCCACATGGATTTGCTGCGCAACCTCACCCTGCTGGAGCTGTTTCCAATTATTGTTGCTGTTGAGCTCTGGGGTGAAAGGTTGCGCAATCACCAGGTGGTCTTCTGGTCAGATAACATGAGTGTGGTGCAGGTGGTGAATAAACAGTCAGCCAGTTCTCCTCCGGTCGTTTCGTTGCTACGGTTTTTAGTTTTAAAATGTTTACGTTTCAATATCTGCGTTAGGGCTAGGCATGTGCCGGGTACCTCTAATGATATTGCCGATGCTCTTTCTCGTCAACAGTTTTGCCGTTTTCGAACACTGGCTCCGATGGCTTCTTTGGAGGGCCTCCCCTGTCCGGCCCACTTATGGAACCTCGTTTCCAGCGTTTGACTGAGCTCCTCCGGTCGTCGCTTTCCTCGCAGACGTGGGCGGCGTACTGCCGGGTTTGGCATGAATGGGTCCAGGCGTCGGGCGGTGAGTTTAACATTTATTCTCCGGATGACCGTCGTTTAACCTTATTTGCCTATTTATTATTTCTATCGGAAAAAGGCGTTTCCGGGTCGACGGTCTCTTCTGCGTTGTCGGCCCTATCATTTTGGTTCCAGCTCTTAGGGTGGGAGGATGTAACGAAAGCTTTTCTTGTCCGGCGGGTTATCCGGGGTTGGAAGCGGGTTACGCACCTCCCGGATACCAGACGCCCTATATCTGTTCAGATTCTTTTGGGCATCTTGTCTCTTCTTCCTAATGTATGTTCATCGGAATATGAGACTCTCCTTTTCAGGGTAGCTTTTTCTTGGGCTTTCTTTGGTGCCTTTCGTATTGGCGAATTGGTGTCTAAGTCAAAATTGATTCCGGGGGGCATCCTATGGGAGGACGTGGCGTTGTCGCACCGAAGTGCCACCATTTTCTTGCGTTCATCCAAGACTGATTGTTTTGGCAAGGGCCGCCGGGTAGTCTTGCATTATTGCGGCGGCCCCTTTTGTCCGGTGTCCCTGGCCCTCTCTTTCGTGCCTTCGCGCCCCCTGTCCCCTACATTTTTTGTCCATGCTGATGCAACTTCTCTCAGCCGTTTTCAATTTTTGCGCGTTTTTCGTCGTTGTCTGGAGATTTTGGGTTTTCCTGCAAAGGAATTTTCCACCCACTCTTTTCGCATTGGCGCAGCGACCGCCGCGTCGGGTTTGGGTTTCTCTGATACGGAACTTCAGCGTTTGGGTAGATGGGAGTCTTCTCGTTTTTCGCTGTATGTCCGACCACATCTGTTGTGTTGATTTCCAGGTTCCTTTCCGGCACAGATTTGGATCCTCGGGGATTCTTTTGTATACTGGGCCGCTCGCCGGGCGGAGATCCGAACTTACGGCAGGAACTTGGGATTCTCCTACGATGTGGCGAGGATACGATGGATCGGGTTGCGTGGGTTACGTTGGACTCAGGTTCTTCAGGAGTGTCAGCAACTTCGTGCCCACGTTTCTGGTCCCATCATCCTGGTCATACATGCGGGGGGGAATGACGTTGGATATATGAGATCTGTGGACATCATATCTGCTGTAAAAAGTGACATTGCCCAATGTTGTGCTTTATTTAATAACCTGACTGTTGTTTGGTCAGAAATCGTGCCTCGCTTGGTATGGGCGCGTGATGTCCCTGGCCCCCTTCTGGAACATTTTCGTAGGAAGGTCAATGCCCAAGTGGCTAAGTTTGTACGTCAGATAGGGGGGATAGTGGTCCGCCACAGAGACCTAGAGGGCGATAATCACGATTTGCTGCGTAGAGATGGAGTTCATTTGAATGAGATTGGGCTGGATATTTTTAATCTGGGTCTCCAGAGGGGCGTGGAACAGGCGCTGGCTGCGGTGGGGCGCCCGTCAGTAGATTACTGACAGGCGGGTGGCGGTTTTTGGTGACCTTGCCAGCAAAACACGGCGGTAAGAGGTACGCCCTTCACGCTGATTGGGAGATAGACGGCAGTCCGGCACTGATGGTAAGGACAGGCCCCTCAGTTATCTCCCTTTCCACCAGTCGGAACTGAGTGCTCACAGTGCTACTGTGACTGGCACTGTGGAATGTTAAATGTTATGTTTAAGTTGTTAAAGAGTTGAATTTAATAAAAGCTGTGGCCTTGCCCTTTCCAACATGAATGGCGGTAAGTGGTCTTTATTGATGTTTAGAAGGGGTAAGGTCTAAGTTGGATGGATCTTGGTGTGGACCTGGGTGTATTGCACCTCAGCAGTCATGCAGGCCTCTTGAACCCAAAATTGGGAAAGAGAGCCCTGACTGATGGGGGCATAACCAGGGCGGAGTATGGTGACTAGGGGTCACGGTGGATTGGTGGGGGGACGGGGTGGGGTTGGGCCTGAGCTCACTAAGGTGATTGCCCCAGGGGATTCTGGGCCTTTTGGTGAAGAAGATCGGTAAGAGCTGCCCACCCTCCCGCCCTATCTATGGTTGGTATGTCACAGCTGCTGCGGTTTTTGGTGACCTTGCCAGCAAAACACGGCGGTAAGAGGTACGCCCTTCACGCTGATTGGGAGATAGACGGCAGTCCGGCACTGATGGTAAGGACAGGCCCCTCAGTTATCTCCCTTTCCACCAGTCGGAACTGAGTGCTCACAGTGCTACTGTGACTGGCACTGTGGAATGTTAAATGTTATGTTTAAGTTGTTAAAGAGTTGAATTTAATAAAAGCTGTGGCCTTGCCCTTTCCAACATGAATGGCGGTAAGTGGTCTTTATTGATGTTTAGAAGGGGTAAGGTCTAAGTTGGATGGATCTTGGTGTGGACCTGGGTGTATTGCACCTCAGCAGTCATAGGTTTACATTTTAGTTGAGAGCTGTCTGGAAAGCTTGCAGTTTTAATCTAATCAATAAAAAAGTTTATGTATGTATATTTTTCTCTTGTCACAAATGATTATAAAATCTGTAATGTTGTTTTTCTTTAGTATGACTGAAGCACCTCCAAGCTTTTGTTTTGTGGCCTTTCCACCTCATACAAAAAACAGCTGCATTTTGTTTGGGAAGAATTCCGCCCGGCCCAGAGATGAAGTCCAAGAAGTGCTGTATGTGCCATCCAAAGGCCATGATCCTGGAAGCAAAGTTCAGGTAAGGGTAAGGCTGGATTAACATATTATGTGTCCTTATGCACTGTGATTAGCTGGGAACAAGTCACACGCACAAAGGCTGTGAGGTATATACTGTATGTATACATATCCCATACATATACCAGTATTGGTTTTTCTACCAGATCAACTTCCTTTTCATGATTTTTTTAGAATATGATTTGAGAGTATTTGAGATTTTGTGTACATTTTTGTTCGTTATTACAGGCATTTATATAGGGCCAACATTGTATGTAGCGCTTTACATTCTGTACATCAGGGGTAGGCAACCTTTTGAGCACAGTGTGCCGAAAAATGTTTTCAAAGCAATTGAGCGTGCCGATTTTATAACAAAAAAATGTCAACTTCACACTCTCAATCATGTAAAAGGATTTATAAAGTAAATGCTGTAAACTACTTTAGTAGTGAGAAATTAACATCCTGCACTCTCACGCCTCAGATCAACCCAATTCCTGCAACTCCAAACCTCAGATCACTGTCCCTCTTGCAAACCTGTTTCACCACTGTACCCCCCTGCTCATCAGTCCCACCACTGTAACCCCCTGCACATGTGCCCCACCACTGTACTAACCTGCACATGTGCCCAACCACTGTACTACCCTGCACATGTTCCCCACCACTGTACTACCCTGCACATGTGCCCTGCCACTGTACTACCCTGCACATGTGCCCTGCCACTGTACTACCCTGCACATGTGCCCCACCAATGTACCCCCTTTCTCATCTGTCCCACCAATGTACCCCCTTTCTCATCTGTCCCACCAATGTACCCCCTTTCTCATCTTCCCCAGCAATGTACCCGTTACCCCTTGGCCCACCACTGTAACCCCCTGCACATCTGGCCCACCACTTTAACCCCCTGCACATCTGGCCCACCACTGTAACCCCCTGCTCTTTTGCCCCACCACTGTAACCCCCTGCTCATGTGTTCCACAGATGTACCTCTCTCCTCTGCACCCCCCTTCTTCTCTGCCTCACCTCTGTACCCGTCTGCTCCTCTGCCCCACCGCTGTAACTTCCTGCTCATCTGTCCCACCAATGTACCCCCCTGCTTTTCTGTCCCACTGCTGAACCCCCTTCTCATCCCTCCCACCACTGTACCTCCTGCACATCTGCCCCACCACTGTACCCCCTTGCTTTTATGTCCCACCACCATATCCCCCCTGTTCATATGCTCCATCAATGTACCCTCTTTTCTCATCTGCCCCATCACTGTACCTCCCTGCACATCTGCTTCACCACCGTATCCCCACGCTCTTCTGCCTCACTACTAAATCACCTTCTCATCTGTCCTAACACTGAACCCATCTGCTCATCTGCCCCACCACTGTAAAGCGTTTTCTCATCTGCCACACCAATATACCTCCTGCACATCTGTCTTAACTCTGCACCCCTTGCTCTTCTGTCCCACCTCTGTTCCCCCTGCTCTCCTGCCACACCACTGTAACCCCCAGCTCATCTGTCCCACCAATACACCTCCTTTCACATCTGCCCCACTGCTCTACCCCCTGCTTTTCTGTCCCACCACTGAACCCGCCCTGCTCATCTGGCCCAACACTGAACCCGCCCTGCTCATCTGGCCCAACACTGAACCCGCCCTGCTCATCTGGCCCAACACTGAACCCGCCCTGCTCATCTGGCCCAACACTGAACCCGCCCTGCTCATCTGGCCCAACACTGAACCCGCCCTGCTCATCTGGCCCAACACTGAACCCGCCCTGCTCATCTGGCCCAACACTGAACCCGCCCTGCTCATCTGGCCCAACACTGAACCCGCCCTGCTCATCTGGCCCAACACTGAACCCGCCCTGCTCATCTGGCCCAACACTGAACCCGCCCCTGCTCATCTGGCCCAACACTGAACCCGCCCCTGCTCATCTGGCCCAACACGAAACCCCCCCACTCATCTGGCCCAACACGAAACCCCCCTGCTCATCTGGCCCAACACGAAACCCCCCTGCTCATCTGGCCCAACACGGAACCCCCCAGCTCATCTCGCCCAACACGGAACCCCCCTGCCCATCTGGCCCAACACGGAACCCCCCTGCACATCTGCCCCACCGCTGTACCCTCCTGCTAATTTTCCCTACCCCTGCACCCTCCTGCTCATCTGCTCCACTGTTGTACCCTTTTCTCATCTATGATATGCGTGATATGCAGAGTGGTGAAAGGAAGCAGAGGTGAGACACATCTACCTGTCCTAGCACACTCATCCTGCTGATCCAACTCTCGCATCCAGCCCACGTGCTTGTATGTGATCTATGTGAGGTCACATACAAGCATCTGGAATGGATAGGCAATGATGAGCTCAGGTCAGGGGCATTTTCTAAAAACAGTGGGCCTGTGTGCAGTATCATAAGTTGGGGCCCCCGCAGTCGAGAAAAAGTGCGTCACTCTGCGCCACAGGAAAAGTTGGGTGCGATTTTCATTGCGCTGAATACTGGCTCTGACTTAAAGGGACACAGAGTGCCGGGGTTCAGTATTAAGTCATGCAAAGGTTCAGGAATAATTTCAACAAAGTTCCCAGAAGCTCAACAGTAATTCCGCAAACTGCCACCTGATTGTGGTTCTCAATCACAGTGAAATCCCTTCTTTCTGAGATTGGTAGTGGCAACCAAGCAAGTAATTTTCCTCCAGATGGGGGGCAGGGCTAGCAGGACTTAATTGGCTTTAGCAGTGGCCAATGACCGTCCTCCTCTTGGAAACAGGGACCACCCCCCCGCCCAGCAGAACTGCACCCAATCTCTTCCCATCACAAAACTGACGATCGCAGCTACAGCAGTTAGTGAACCAAACAATATTTCCCATCTTTTACAATGTGTGTGAGAATTCTGAAATTGGAATGCATTAGTGTCTCATTGACACTTCCCTGCGCTGCTCTCCTGATGGGGAGGGAGTTGAGTGCCGGCAAAAGAGGCTTTCTGTGCCACAATAAACCTTGACTTATGAATACTATCATCTTTCTGTTCTTGTGCTATGTAAAGACTACAGCTGACCCAAAACTGATACTTCAAATACAGGTAGATGCTGCTTGGGTGGTTATGTACTGGTTTAAGTTGGCCATACACGGGTCGAAGTTTGACCAGTTCAAACTTTGGACCAGCCAAATTTTGATCAATGTGTGGGCACCCTGGTTGTACAGAAGTCAATCTACTCTATGTTGGTACATTGATATCAAGGCCAAGATGCCTAACGTGTAGTGCAGCCAGTGCCGTAGAACCACTCATTGTCCTTATCTCAAGGCCTTGATTCTTGTGTACATGGAATCTTATCCAACTGTTGGAGGGAGGAAATCTCAGTCCTTGAGCTTTATTCCCCATGAAATAACAATAATGAAAATCTCAGCAGAGGCAATGAGATTCCTTTGGCAATGGCCAAAGGGGTCTCATTACCACTTGAAAACCTAGGTGCAGAAATCGTTTTGTCAGAGGCCCTGGCCCATTTAAAAAAGATAGTTGGTGTTTTAACCTGATAAAAGGAATTAAATACCAGTTCTGAGTCACTGGGTGGAAAGATCTTTAAAAGTGGTCATGGACAGATCTTTCCTTTGCTTCAGTGGGAGATTTTGTGCTCCGGAATATGATGCCAGATGGTGGTGGGGGAATGACACAAGGTGCATGAGACTTGAATATTTGAGTCTTATGTGTTATCTTCGTGTCTGGTTTCTTCTCTTCTTGAAAACATTTTGCACATCGCAATTTTTATTCGGAGACATAGGGAAAGCTAAAATGATAGATGTTGCTTGCTTTAGCTTCCCGTTAAGACGTTTCTTTTCCAGGATGTACTGACGTGTACCCGTTTGGCTTATTCCTGCCCAGTGATTACTTGAACATTTCTGACTTTCCATTGCCTACACAAAGAACAACCGAGCATGTGTAGGAGAAGGAAGAGAACATTGTGCTCTACTTGATGAATGGACTCATGCTGTAGCTTGTCACACTGTGAGCCTGACCTGAATTGCTAACTGGTCATGTGATCAGCCAGGTTTACCCGTCCTCATATTGCAATTCTCATTTATTGTACTCATTTCTGGGAACCTTGGCAGAATAAATTGTAAGCTTTAAAAGATTACATCTTTATGTGTTGTATGACTAGTTTGTGCATTGATTTTGAAATATACTGTATATATCTATATACAGTATCTCACAAAAGTGAGTACACCCCTTAAATTTTTGCAAATATTTTATTTTAGCTTTTCATATGACAACATTGAAGAAATGACACTTTACTACAATGTAAAGTAGTGAGTGTAGCTTGTATAACAGTGTAAATTTGCTGTCCCCTCAAAATAATTTAACACACAGCCATTATTGTCTAAACCGCTGGCAACAAAAGTGAGTACACCCCTAAGTGAAAATGTCCAGTCTCTGAAGGGAGGGGATCATGCTTTGCTTTGGTATGTCACAGTACATGTTGGCATTCATGGTTCCCTCGATGAACTGTAGCTCCCCAGTGCCGGCAGCACTAATGCAGCCCCAGACCATGACACTCCCACCACCATGCTTCACTGTAGGCAAGACACACTTGTCTTTGTACCCCTCACCTGGTTGCCTCCACACATGCTTGACATCATCTAAACCAAATAAGTTTATCTTGGTCTCATCAGACCACAGGACATGGTTTGCAGTAATCCCATGTCCTTAGTCTGCTTGTCATCAGCAAACCGTTTGCGGGCTTTTTTGTGCATCATCTTTAGAAGAGGCTTCCTTCTGGGACGACAGCCATGCAGACCAATTTGATGCAGTGTGGGACGTATGGTCTAAACACTGACAGGCTGACCCCCCCACCCCTTTTGTGACAGACCTAGCCGAGAGAGAGACTTTTGGAGGGGACTGTATGCTAGCCTCTTGCCGATCGATCGGGGGCCCTTGCATTTGGGGGAACGGTGCTCTTTGTGAGCTGTATGCCTGGCGACCCTTGAGGTGGTTTCGGGTCCTGGTCCCCCAGGACACACAGACTCTGGGGACCCTGGATTTGCCATATTGGAATAGTGGCTGATTCATAATGCTGGGACAGATACTGTTAGGAGATGCTGATGTAAATTCCAACACCTGTCTGTCTATTGTCTGCTAAAATGTGTATTGTAAATAAGTCTACTATGGGATCTAAGAGTCATTAGATCCCCATTGTTATTTGTGTTAATTAACTCTGCTATTGTGTGAAGAAGAGTCTATGTGGATTGTGATAATGTTGATTGGGTTTTCTGAACTACAAGACGGCCAGTCTGACCTAACGGTCATGTCTGAGTCATCTAGGCTGTCTAAAGGGATTATTTAATTAGCTCATGTTAATTAGGTTAATTAGGTTACAGCTGTATTGTTAGAGTAATATGAGCAGGAGGTCTGCACCTCCACTTTTAGAGTATAAAAGCCGGTATTTTGTAATAAAAGACATTCCTGTTTGAACTTGCATACAGCCTGCCTGGTGTTTTGTTCTGAGCTATCACAACTGGACTAGAACGGCACAGAGCTGTAGTTCTAGTCCCGGAGCATTGGATGACCGAACCATCAGACGTTCTGATTCAATAGCTGCAGAGGAGTGTCGGGAGAGTGGAACCGAGCGAGCAAGGGGCTCGTTACATTAGTAATCCATGTCTTTAGTCTGCTTGTCATCAGCAAACCGTTTGCGGGCTTTCTTGTGCATCATCTTTAGAAGAGGCTTCCTTCTGGGACGACAGCCATGCAGACCAATTTGATGCAGTGTGGGACGTATGGTCTAAACACTGACAGGCTGACCCCCCACCCCTTCAACCTCTGCAGCAATGCTGGCAGCACTCATACATCTATTTCCCAAAGACAACCTCTGGATATGACACTGAGCACGTGCACCCAACTTATTTGGTTGACCATGTCGAGGCCTGTTCTGAGATGAACTTGTCCTGTTAAACCGCTGTATGGTCCTGGCCACCGTAATGCAACTCAGTTTCAGGGTCTTGGCAAACTTCTTATAGCCTAGGTCATCTTTCTGTAGAGCAACAATTCTTTTTTTTTCAGATCTTCAGAGAGTTCTTTGCTAAGAGGTGCCATATTGAACTTCCACTGACCAGTATGAGAGAGAGAGCGATAACACCAAATTTAACACACCTGCTCCCCATTCACACCTGAGATATTGTAACACTAACGAGTCAGATGACACCGGGGAGGGAAAATGGCTAATTGTGGTTTAGACTTTAATGGCTGTGTGTTGAGTAAGGCTACTTTCAGACTGGGGCGTTGTGGGTGTCTGCGGTAAAGCGGCGCTATATTTAGCTTTACAGTCGTTTTAGCAGCGCTTTTCGGCCAATAGCGGGGCGGTTTTAACCCCTGCTAGCGGCCAGAAAAGGGTTAAAACTGCCCGCAAAGCGCCGCTACAGCGGCGCTTTGTTGGCGGGTTTGCTGCGCTGCCCCATTGTTTTCAATGGGAATGGGGTGCTTTAAGACCGTCCTGCAAGTGCACCGCTCCAGTGTGAAAGCCCTTGGGCTTTCACACTGGAGACACAGGAGAGGCGCTTTACAGGCACTATTTTAGCGCTGTAGCGCCTGTAAAGCACCTCAGTGTGAAAGTAGCCTTATTTTGAGGGGACAGCAAATATACACTGTTATACAAGCTGTACACTCACTACTTTACATTGTAGCAAAGTGTCATTTCTTCAGTGTTGTCACACTAAGAGATATAAAAAAATATTTACAAAAATGTGAGGGGTGTACTGACTTTTGTGAGGTACTGTATACTTATGTATAACTGTTGCAATATTCATGTTCATAATATACTATAACTTCCATACAGCAAGGTACAATCTGCTGTTCTATGTTATAAGACCTTTTGGCTGAAAATAGACTGAGACTGGGGTAAGCTATAATGACATTTAGTTTGAGTCAGCTTAAGGTCTCTTGTGTTTGCAAAATTTTATTACCACAATAAAAGCGTGATTATGGCCCGTTGTACCACACTTAATTGTAAGCACATCTCCACTGCATTCTGCCAGTGCCACACAGCTCCCTGTAATGGGGTGGCAACACTTCTGCACTGCTCCTGAATTCAGAGCAGCATTGTCACCATGTAAGATGTGTCTGACTACTGCTTTCTGGATTGACAGCACTGCCTTTGTTTACTGAAACACTCATTACATTTTAACTGGATTTGGGAACTGTTTAGAGTAGACTGCCATATAGAAACCTTTAGATATTCTTCAATATACCTTCATCTAAAATGTATTCTATTCATATAATTTTATCAAATTCCTAGTAAACTAAATAAAAAATTATGCATGCTTATTTTACGTAAGCCACTATAAGATTCTATTTGCATCTAAAATAACTGCATAATATTTCTTTGTTGTACCATAACTTACATTTGTACTGCCCTTTGCCTCTTTCTACCATCTATAAATGGTGACATTTTTTTCCGGGGTTTTAAACCCATCCAGCTTAGCATGTCATAGATTATCAGGTCTGCAAAAGCCAAAAAAGAGATAAGACTCACAATGCATTAGGATTTTGCCGTAACCTGTATTAACTGGTTTCATTCAGTGGTATATACAAGGCATTGTGCACAGAGATTACAATTGTGGCTTTCCCTCCCTATAAAAATATAGACCACAGACCATGTTGTCATTTGTTAACTAAATCTGTAAAGTCTATTTTATTTTCCAGTGCACATACCTGGAAATTGACCAGGTTGCCCAAACTCATTCTGTAATACTGAGTAAACCAGTTTGGATGTGGGGTGCTGAGATGGGAGCCAATGAACATGGAGTCTGCATTGGAAATGTAGCCATTACCACAAGACAGGCTGCTGAGGCCTCAAAGTTATTACTGCCAATGGATCTTGTCAGGTAAGTGGTTTTATGCTTTTTAGGACTGTGTAGCAGATGTTGGTATGTAGCATGACTTTAGAATGTCATTGAAATAAATGGCTAAACTTTATTTTGGGACTCTCTGACTGCATGGAGGGTCTATGAAGATCCTACATTTTTAACATGACAGCACCAGGGCTTGGCATGTAGATAGGAAGGGGTGGATAAGGGGTCCAATCCACCCTCCCCCCATGTTTTTTTTTTTTTTTTTTTGCAGTCACTGACACAAATGTTGCAGCTAATATTGTGATTACACATACATTAGTGTTCAGGTTATTGCAGTCACTGACACCAATGTTGGAGTTCATATTGCAGTCACTGACACCATTATTTGAGGTTGTTATTGCGGTCACCAACACCAATGTTGGGGTTATTATTGCAGTCACTGACACCAATATTGGAAGTTAATTTTGCAGTCACTGACACCAATGTTGGGGTTATTTTTGCAGTCACTTACACCAAACTTCTGATTTTTATTGCAGTCACTGACACTGATATTGGAAGTTAATATTGCATTAACTGACACCATGTTGGAAGTTTTTATTGTGGCCACGGACTCCAATGTTGGGAGTTTTATTGCGGTCATTAACTCCAATAATATGGAGTCACTGACACCAATGTAGAGGGTTATTATTGCACAAATATTCATTTTCTTGAAGTAGACATATATTATATATCTGGCACACTGATTTTTTTTTTTACAGGGTTTTGTTTTTTTTTGTTTTTTTGGCACGCTAGACTCAAAAGGGGGCCTACTCCTGCTTTATTTTATGTACACTAGCATTTTTTTCCACATTTTATTTATAGCATCAGCATCTTTACCTAGGTTTATGATGTGTTACATTTTGTGTATTAACTATATATTGTATTAACTATACATTTCCTTTTTGAGGTTATATATTGCTGCTTTGGCATCACACAATAACCATTTGTTTTTACCATTTTGTTTTCACCCAGCCATTCAGAGGCTGTTTTGTGGGGCGCTGTGGATTTCTACTGGGCCATTTTTGTGTCATATACTTATGATATATGCTAGAGCTGCACAATTAATGGTTAAAAGATTGCAATCTCGATTCACTCCCTCTGAGGATCTGTATTGCATTGTTTCCCAATTCTTTCATGTAACAAGTATAGAGAGTTCTCTGCTCACTCTGGCAGTCTGCCAAGTTTTTAACAACATTGTAACTTGTCTTAGATCAAAGGGATAAAACTTCTGTGTGAAAATGCAGAAAGTTTAAAGTGGAGTTCCACCCAAAAATGGAACTTCCACTTTTTGGATTCCCCCCCCCCCTCTGGTGTCACATTTGGCACCTTTCAGGGGGGAGGAGGGAGTAGATACCTGCCTAATACAGGTATTTGCTCCCACTTCCTGGCATAGATCACCGTGGAGCTTGCGGAGACCTACGCCACTTCCGGCGCCTATGCTCTCCTCCACCGCTGTGTTCTGTGAGACACAGCAGGGACCAGAGAGGACCTGAACACAGCAGGGACCAGAGAGGAGATATATATATGGTCCCTGCTGTGTTCGCGTCCTCTCTGGTCCCTGCTTGCAAAAAATATTGCAACAATTGCCATTTTATTCCCTAGGGTCTCTGCTAAAATTTATTTATCTATCTATCTATATATATATCTATATATATATATATATATATATATATATATATATATATATATATATATATATATATATATATATGAGGTTAGTCACTTCACTGGGTATATGTAAGGGTTTACAACCCCTTTAAAGTGGTTGTAAACCCTTACATATACCCAGTGAAGTGACTAACCTCAGGTGATACACAGAGATTAGAAAAATTGAAAAATTATACTGTTGGTGAGAGAGAGGACGCTGAACGCCCCTAGTAAGGCATCGATAGGAAAACGTTCCCCATGGGGTTTTGAGTTGCAGCAACGAAATACAAAAATTGTAAGAAATATAATTTTATTTAGAAAAAATAGTTACATCAAAGAGACATTTGTTTGGGTTAAAACATGAGCTCTGTGGGTAAGGCTAATACATGTACATAAAATTTACAGCCATTGAGTACAAAAGAGAAAAACATAGCATGATATAAATATGCAAATCATACTGAGGAACCCAATGCATTTTGACCTTTAACAGTAGAGGTCTTCTTCTGGGGAAGCAAGCAAAAAACTCTAGAGAGAGTACATGTATAAGAATAGTCATTTAGAAACCAAAATGTCAACAAGCAAAAAATATATATTGATTTTGACATGTGTTATGAATGGTATTTACAAATCACGGCTGAAAGAAACCTCATGATTGCTGTACCCAAGAGCTGCCAGAAAGAGTACATTTTATAAACAGTGGGGATGGAAAGTATTCAGACCCCCTTAAATTTTTCACTCTTTGTTGTTTTGCAGCCATTTGCTAAAATCATTAAAGTTCATTTTTTTTTCCTCATTAATGTATACACAGCACCCCATATTGACAGAAAAACACAGAATTGTTGACATTTTTGCAGATTTATTAAAAAAGAAAAACTGAAATATCACATGGTCCTAAGTATTCAGACCCTTTGCTCGATATTTAGTAGAAGCACCCTTTTGATCTCATACAGCCATGAGTCTTTTTGGGAAAGATGCAACAAGTTTTTCACACCTGGATTTGGGGATCCTCTGCCATTCCTCCTTGCAGATCCTCTCCAGTTCTGTCAGGTTGGATGGTAACTATTTTTTCTAAATAAAATTATATCTTTTCCAATTTTTTGTATCTCGTTGCTGCAACTCAAAGCTCCATGGGTACCTATTTATCTGCAGTCTTTTTTTTTTCTGCAGCCATTCGAAGTGCAGAATTTATACAGCTTGTCTGAGCTTTCAGAACGCAGGGCAGACCCCCCTTCACAAGGCACACAGGAACAGAGCTGAGGCTGCCAGTCACATGCTGTGTGCTGGAACTCCCTCCCCTGTCAACTTTTTTTCTCAGGAAAACTTGTCAGAAGTGAATCATGTATGTAGCGCTGGTGGATTTATGATCTACCATTTGATAGGTAAATTTAGTAAATTGCTCGTTATAGGAAGTTAGATTTGCCTCTGTTCCAGCTTGGCTGACGTTGCGTGTGGTTCCACATTGTGCCAGTGGGTGTCGTTGTCACCATCGGCGGGTTTTGGTAAAGCAACGTGTTAAAGCGGATGGGTGCTCCTCTGTCCCGGAGACAACTCGGTGGAGGTGGTCCTCCGAGTTGCATTCTGGGAGAGGGTATTTATGGGACAGATGCCATGTTTAGGGGTTAGTTTTCAGCCACCTGCTGGCCATCCTGGCCGACAGGTATGTGTTAGAGTACCACCTTGTGGTCCTCCGTTCCGGAGGCCCGCGGTGCGTGGGTGGGCCCAGAAGCGTGTCTGGGGCCTACCACAGCAGCCGAGGAATAGTCCTGAGCTGTCTATCCAGAGGGAAGAAGCTGGACAACCGAGAAGATCCCAGGGGAGGACCCGTCATGAAAGGATCATGCAGAGTGCTGGTCTGGAGAAGGACCTGGTGACTCAGTTGGAGGATGTATCCTGAAGTAGTCTTACTGCATAGTACTGCCGGGTTGGCTTAGAGGTCTAAGTACTGTGTCTGACATTCATCGTGAACCAATACATCCTGTGGCAGAGGATCGTACAGGTTTATTTCAAGCAAGTCTGTGGCAGAGACTTTTATTCGTGCTACGTACTGGCTGCTAGGCAAGTGAGAGAGGCCTATCCAGGCAAGCAAAGATCGTGTCCCGCAAAAGGGGATCGCATTCAATTACAGTATTCAACTTTAAAGGATGGTATTTGAGCTTCCCTGCAGTTTTCCTCCTGCTACTTCCTTCGTTACTTGGTTCAATAAAGCATTGAAAACCTACTCAAGCGTTGGTACTTATATCGTCCAGAGGTAAACTCAACGGAACCCTAGACCCGGTGCCGGTGAAACAGAGGTATAGAGAGTAAAGGTAACAGCCCGTTTAAACCAGCAGCTCCACCGAGAGTTAGTGCTACATGTAGATAGCAGTAGAAGAAGGCCGCGGACAGAAATAACTTACTGTAGTGCTCTGGATTGAGACAAGTACTATACACACTCTGGAGAGATATGCTTTGTTCATATTTCATGCCTGATGTTTACAGCCACCTTAAGAAAAAAAACAGTGTTAGTGTCCAATGGGACACAATGGCAAAAAATAAAACAAAACAAAAAAACAAAAAAAAACAGGGGTTCTATCCATTCCCTACTCTATCGAAAAAGTTTGGGTTTTAGAGATGCTTTAATTTAGCTAGTTTCTTATAGTGCCATTTTCATTTTTTTTATTTTTTTCAGACTTGGCCTTGAACGTGGAACAAATGCCAAAGAGGCTCTTCAAGTAATAGTGTCTTTACTAGAGGAGCATGGTCAAGGGGGAAGCTACTTCCAGGCTGGTGATCAGGGGTTCCAAAGTGCCTTTCTCATTGTGGATAGGTCAGAGGCTTGGTTACTGGAGACGGTGGGGAAATTTTGGGCTGCTGAAAAAATTACAGGTTGGTGAGCCTTGATCTACTAATATGTTAATGTCTTTTGTTCATGCATTAGACATAGTCATTTCATTTCTGGTTTAAAACCTGTTAAATAAATTTAGCCATGGATTTTGCAGAGCAGTGTTGGAAGCTCTGCTCAGTTTTCAGTGAGTTACTATGCTGAGCATTTCCTCCCTATTACATCTGAGCAGCCCATGTGACTAGAGTAACATATGTGGGTGTATTAACACGCCTCCCAACATTTTGAGATGGGAATGAGGGACACCTACTAGCAAATGTATGTAGGCATAGGACACGCCCCCCTGTCACACCCCCTTTAAGGAGAATAAACACAAAAAAAGTTCATTAAACCCACAAGGGCTTTTTTTTACCACTAATATTCCTTTATATTGACTTTGAAAATTTACAAATGCAGCAATTTAAAATTTGGATGAAAGGTGTAGCACTGGGAAACACTGTTTGAAAGGTAAAAAGTGCATTTTATATACAACTATATAGACCAGACCAAAATGAGGGGGGCAGAGGGACAGAAGGACTAGAATACTATTGCTGAAAGACCTATCTTCATCTGTTCACTAGATGTATACCTATCTGCGTAATGTTTGTATAAGCCAACATTTATGATGTTTTTAAATAGTTTGTTTTTTGTGTAATAAATTTTGATAATTTTTATACTGTTGGTGTATTACCAGTTCATTTTACATACCAGGCACCCTTAAAGTCCCACCAAACTTTCCCCCTTATATACATACTAAGTATTCAGGGATGTTGGTGCCTCTTTGACGCTGTCACCTATCCATATCAACCACTAGGGACAGAAGGACATTGCTCCAAATCAGTGACAGTTGGGAGCTATGGTATAAACAATGCTAAATGACAGCTCCCTCCCTCCCTCCTCCTCCTTGCCCACTAAGCAGCTAAACACAATGGAGGTGGGAAATTACATGTAGGTTAATGGAGGCTTTACCTCACTCTTATTATAAAACACAGGCTGGAGG
Organism: Lithobates clamitans; assembly: GCA_037952925.1. Classification (NCBI taxonomy): domain Eukaryota; kingdom Metazoa; phylum Chordata; class Amphibia; order Anura; family Ranidae; genus Lithobates; species Lithobates clamitans. Next base: position 3,224,348 of record JBBGZY010000137.1, on the reverse strand, counting down.
GGCGTCACACAGTCTGTGACTCCGCCCACATCATGTTATTGCCAAAAAATAAATAAAGATTTGATTTCAAATATATATTTGTATGACAATTTAAAACAGTTTATTGATATTCATTATTTATTTATACTCTGTATTCCAAAGGCTTTTTCTTTATTTTGATCATGTGACCAGCAGCAGAGGACTAGAAGTTCCTTCTGCTTATGTTTCCCTGCAGACAGGCTGGGGAAGAGCTGGGTCATGTGACAGCTGTATAACGATTAGGAAAAACGTACTTGGGTGTTTTTTTTTTTTTTTTAATTAAAATAATTACAGTGGCATTATCCACATACAGAAATAGAAGGGACAAAGTACTTGCAGTTCACTTGACGTATCACTTGAAGTGAGTTTTACAAAGCATCTGATGTGATTCTGTTTTGAGTGAGCTGTAACATATCAGCCAAAAACTGAAATTTGTCTTGCAGTGATAGGTTCACTTTAACCCTTAATGTACACCTATGGATTGCCCATATAAGGCAAGGCAAAGCAATCCCTAGCACCACATACTACCCCATTAGCCACTCCTCCTTCCATAGATACAGTGGAAGAATGAGTGTAGCCACCATAAGACACGAAGTGCATTATTCACAGAATTAACAAGTAGTAATAAAGCCTTATGCACACAGGGCCTCCTTTATAAGCGTTTTGCAGGTCTTTTTTTTTTTTCAGCCTGTAAATGCACCTCAATGTTAGCCTATGTGTCCATGCACACATATGCATTTACAGGTGAATTAGAGGAATGTTTACAGGCTGAAAAAACACCCTATTCCCTGTGTGTTCAGGAGAGGAGCTTTTGAACAGAGAAAACGATTGACACGAGTAAATGCATATGTTAAAAAGCATGACACGCTTAGCGCTTGAGTGTTTATTTATTCCAGTGGCTAAAATAAATGAATATTCTTGCCAATGGAATCCATTAACGCTTAAACGCCTAAATACGTCCAAACGCACATGCAGGAGTAAAAGACGTTTAGAGGAGAAAATTGAACGCCCTGTGTGCATAAGGCCTTAAGGGAAAAAAGCCATAAAAAAAGAAAACAAATGCAGCCACCACATCTGAAGTTTGATAAGCTGCAATATATTATATTATTGTGTATGGATTTAGCTGCACTTTAATAGTTAAAGAGGAGTTCCCACTAAAAAAAAATAAAAATAAAATAAAAGTCAGCAGCTACAAATACTGCAGCTGCTGACTTTTAATAATCGGACACTTACCTGTCCCAGGGTCCAGTGATGCGGGGGATCGGAAGCCCTGCTTGTCTCCCCCTCCGCGTGCCGTGATTGGCTGAGCAATCACATGGGACCTGTCACGTGTCCCATATGCTTGACAAAAGGGAGGGCGCAGAGCTGAGCCCTTCCTGCGCCGAGGCGAAGTGATGTCACCAGCCCAGGCACTGAAGGAGGCAGACTACGAGGGACCCCCTAGCAACAGCCGTTTAGAGGTGAGTAAAAAAAAAAATTTTTTTTCCAAATGTTTCTTTTTGTTTGTTTTTTTTTTTGGGTGGAACACCACTTTAAGGTTAAAAGTTAATGTTAAATGTTGTGTCAGATTGGGTTAGCGTTCAGGGATTTAGGGTCAGTATAACACTGAGACTTAACAAGACAACCTCAGAAATATTTTGATGTAAAACAGTATGGGGCATATTTATTAAGCAGTGATTCTGACAATCGCTGTCGTTCAGTCCAGGTGTACGCGTTTGAAATGAGTGATTCACCACCAGCGAATGTCTGGTAAGTCACATTCACTGCTTCGTAAATATGCCCCCGATTATGCAACTTTTTATTCGCCCTTTTGAATTTCTTCTTGTCATATAGATGGTGTGAGATGTATCTGCAACCATTTATCACTAAAGACGCAGCTAGATCTGGAACACCCAGAGCTTCGGAATTATGCTCAAAGCCAGGGATGGTGGAGTGAAGATAAAGAATTTAACTTCTCTGAAGCCTTTTCAGAAGGTGACATTGGAGACCATTGTTCAGGGAAGGAGACCTTAGAGAACAAGGATGGTAAACATTTTCTTTTCTGGAATGGATTCTAATCTTCATACATATTCTATTAGTTCATAAGGACTTAGTAAACACACTTTGAATAGCAATGGTAATGCAAAGTGAACTTGCACATAGAAGATAATTCAATTTCAGCTTAATGATCACATCACAACTGATTGGTTGTTCTGGATTACTGCACCTTGCACATTGGGGTTCACATTCCTCGAACAGTCCCTGGGACGCAAAAGAATAAAAACATGAAGCCTGATCTCCATGCAGAGCTGAATCATTTGCCCTTTGCCACTAGATGGTGCTGTGCACATAGACAATATACAATGTGCAGCAATAATAAGATAAATAAATGATGTCCTGCTGGAATTCTTATATTTATTTTATTTTTACAGGTATTTTTATAGGACTGACAATTTGCGCATCACTTTACATACTTTTCACTCACATACATCCCTGCCCTCAAAGAGCTTACTATCAAAGGTCCTTATCTTACATGCACACTAGAATCAGTTTAGACAGAAACCAATTAACCTACCAGCATGTTCTGGGAGTGTGGGAGGAAAGCTATGCAAGCACAAGGAGAACAAACAAGTATCTCGACTGGGATTTCAAATGGAAAACATAGTGCTGCAAAGCAGAAGTGCTAACCACTAAGCCATTGTAAAGCCCAACTCTGTTTTCTTTTAACTCCCCAAATTGCTGTCATTACTTGTCGCATCTGATTTGTCACATTTTTCTCTTGTGGCAGATCACAGTTAATTAAAAATATGCTTTATATTTGCACATATGCAGGGATATGCAAACACACGTTGCAAAGAACTTTTGCCCTACTTCTCCTTTAAAATACAAAAAAACAGTGCAATTTGCTGAAGTGATTGGTGTACCATACCTCCCAACTTTTTTGAGATGGGAATGAGGGACACCTATCATCAAAAGTATGCAGGCATAGGACACACCCCTTGTCACGCCCCTTAAAGGAGTATTATACAAAAAAACAAGATTGGTTAAACCCACAAGTGCTTTTTTACCACTACTATCCCTTTTATATTGGCTATTGGAATTTACAAATGCAGCAATTTAGAAATCAGATGAAAGGTTTAGAACTGGGAAACACTTTTTGACAGATGAAAAGTGCATTTTATATACAACTATATAGATCAGACCAAAATGAGGGACAAATGAGGAATGAGGGACATTGCTCCAAATCAGGGACAGCCTCAAAATCGGGGACAGGTGGGAGCTATGGTGTAGTATGATCCCACCTGGCCTATATAATGCGATACACTTCTCTACATAGCCCACTGTGTCTCTCACTAGCATCTTTTTTCTCTCCTGACGTAATGAGCTACGGTTCAGGCAGAATCTGCAGAAAGCAGTCACATGATTGCAGGCCACTGGCACAACCCGCTGCGGCCAGGGAATTCTGTGCTCTGTGGCCTCATATAAAAAATGCTGACCGATAGATATCATTGTCCAAAAATGGCCATATTAGGCGATGATGTCACTAGAATCCCTGCCCCCCTTATTACGTTGCAAGGTGGGAAATTCTGCAAGTGAATCAGGATGTGTGCCGCATGAGGGGTCTCTACAGTCACATGCATCTAAAACATGCCTTACTGCACATGTGCTAAAATGTGTTTCTCGCTTGCATGCCGTGGGTGAAGAACCTTCAAGATCCAAGGCCATCAAGGTCTTTTAAACCACATCTAGTGGGGGAATGTTATCAATTGTATGCAGATTTTATTTCTGTCTGTGACTCCATTGGGGTGGTTTTCTTTCACCTGTCATCCCTAGGACATCAGGATAAGAAATCTTGCTGTAATGATAAAAAGTTTTATATATTTTTTTTTCACCATTTGAGAACTTTCCCACAACTTTCCATACCTCTGTCCTCCTTAACAGGACAGGAAGTGAGAGGACATCTTTGTGGGGCACAGTGAAAGCCTACAAGCAGAAAAGGCTGTCCGCTGCTCCCAAGCCATGTAAGCTGGTCTCCCTCTTAGCTAGTCAGGTGCCAAAGCCAAGCAGGGGCTCGTCTTCACCCCAAAGTACCCAAAAATCCAAAAGAAAGAACCTAGGGGGCACACTGTAAAGGCCAGCGTGAATAAAGTTTAATTTTTGCCAGCTGAGGCTTCATGTTGCTTGACTCACGCCAATAGATATGGAGAGCTTTGTGAATGGTGCCACAAGTTTTAAATAAAACATACATTCCTGTCAATAATATTAACTCTTATTAATCTTCAAAGATTATTATATTTTATCTAGACACAAGATTTAGGTGCTTGATGGACAAGATCTATTATCCATGTCACATTGCTGTGGAGGATCCTTAAGCTATTAGATCACATAAACAACCAAGTTTTTCTTTGTCTATCTTTTTCCTCTAGAATTGACAGTGGAATCGGTGATAAACGTCCTTCGTAATAAAAGTAGTGTAAATTGTGTGGACAACTTCCTGACTACAGCTAGTTCTGTATCTGTTCTAACTCAGGATGAGAAACGGCATTGTATTCACTTCCTTACTGGCACACCAGACCCCTCAAGGTATATTTTTATTTATTACAGGTATTCCTATACCACTGACAATTTACACAGCACTTTACATTTACTCTATATTGTACATTCACAACAGTCCCTGCCTTCAAGGAGCTTACAATCTAAGGTCCCTAACTCACATTCATACATACACATACTAAGGCCAATTTAGACAGGAGCCAATTAACCTACCAGCATGTCTTTGGAGTGTGGGAGGAAACCGGAGTACCCAGAGAAAACCCATGCAGGTAAAGGGGGACCATGCAAACTGCAGGCAGGTAGTGCCATGGTTGGTGATGCAAACCGGCGACCCAAAGTTCACTCACCCTTCTGTATCAGGCAACAAAAACAAGATCAGATTGTGGCATCCTGCCCCTCTCCTGTTGTCCATAACATACAGGTGGCGTCAGGGTTGCCAACCGCCAGTAAATTTACTGACAGTTTGTAAAAATCAGTGATTTTTTTTTTTACAACTACCAGTAAATATCAGGAGCTGATAATTCATGCTGTGTTAACTTTGTAAATCAAGCAAATTACTTTGTTACAGGTATTGTCAGTGCTTCCATATCATGTTTATACTGTTTAAATATTCACTGTGTTAGTTTTCAATAGGAGTTCTGTAATTTCTCAGGTTGCCAGCAAAAAATGTGCTCCGTCAGTAAATTTTCCATGTTTTGTCAGTAAAAAATGCTGCGGGTGGTTGTCAACCCTGGGTGGCGTGGTTTGGTAGTCTTCGGAGAACAATGTAATTGATAACAGCACAGATGGAGAGCAGAGAAAGTTATCGGCTCACAAGATTTCCAGCAAGATCAACAGATATATTTTTTTAACTTACCAAACATATAGCAAAACCCTTCCAGTGGTCTATTTTCCAAATCAAAAGGGATCAAATAAGATAAGTTTATCATTAGGGTCCTTACACACGGCCACACTTTGCTCTGTTCTGCAGGGGATTTGTGAGCAGATTCCATGCTGAATTAGAGCTGAACGGGATGGATATCAGTTTTGTGACATCTATGCTCATTCACTTTTTTATTCACACCTCAACAGCGGATTGTGGTGGCCCTGTTTTGTATCTATGGGCTGCTGGATGTAAACAAATTGTGTCTGTTTACATCAGGATACCTCTGATCTGTTACATTTAGGTCCAGAAAAACAGATAAGGATGCAGTTGAACAGACATGTTGGTAGGCAGATGTAAAAGGACAAAGTCCTTCATATCCACCTTCTATATACCTACTTGGAGAATAATCACATCCATCTGAAAAATTTGCAGGTAGACCTGAGCAGAGAAGTTAAGCTTGTTTTTTTCCTTTGGATTTATCCTTGGCCTTGTTTAGACCTGATCAGAGAGCCTGTGTGAAGGCACCCTTGAGGTTCACATACACTTTAACTGACTTGACTCATGCTGGCCATACACTATACGAAAAATCGTTCAAACTCATTTTGGAAAAAGAAACACTTGGCCGTGAGTGCAAACGATAGTACCATCAAGTAAAAACTGAATTGTAATCGATAAATCATTCAATAGACCTGAATTAATCCTTTTTTTGTACGTTATGTCACATATGCACAGTGCAAACAGTTCAATTTTTAACAGGCGAGAAATACAATTCCAACCTATTCCTTTCTTTTTTATGGCTCTGGAAAGTCAAAACCGATTCTCTATTTGTACCCATTAACTGGAAGAAAAACGGACAAACTGTCCAAATGACAGATTTTCAAACGATTTTTCGGCTAGTGTATGGCCAGCATTTGTGTAGTCTTTGTCATTTCTGTTGGTTTCATTGATTTCCAGGTCTGTATTTAAACCCTTTATATTTGTGGAAGATGTAAAAGCAGTCCCAAAGGTCCAGTCATCTTGTGCTGAAGACTGTCATCATGAACATTCAGAATATAAACATGAACTATATGAAGCTCATCAGTGCGCTATATCTTTAATGGACAATGACAAAGTAAGCGATTTTGTAACCAGAAGTTATTATCATTTAATTCACACTAAAATATTGTCTGATCGTAATGCCATTTAATGAAGTATAACCAATTGTTTTTTTTAGCTTTGTATGGAGTAGGGAAGGTTTGGAATTGCAGCAATTTTTATTGTCTGTGTCACCGCTGGGTAGTTGCGCTCTATCTGTCCTGGTGATCATTTTCACAAAGACAGAAAGGGGGGATTTACTAAAATTGGAGTACACAGAATCTGGTGCAGCTGTGCATATTAATTAGTCGGCTTTTAGGTCTTATTGTCAGAGCCTAATTAAACAAGCTGAGGTTAGAAGCGGACTGGTTACTACGTACAGCTGCACCAGATTCTGTGTTCTCCAGTTTTATTAACCCCCCCCAAAGTGTTTGGGAATCAAGCATTTTACAGTTGTCATTAGAACAAGAAGTGAGGGGAAATCTTCCAGTGGGAACATTGGGTGAGAACCGTCTAAAAGGGGAATTCCCCTCACTTTAAAATGATTCAATCAGGCAGTAATTTACTGCCTTGAATCACAGATTTACAGGCAATATGACTTCCGTAGGAATACTATGTCTGTCTTGGCTCCTCTCCAGCCTCCTGGCTCTCCCCTAGGCCTAGATACGTTAGGCTGCTGGCAGGAATCTTTTTGGAGGGCCATTTGGCATCTGGCATGCATTGGGCAACATGATGTCGCAGTACAGTGGTCAAACAGGTGTGTCAATGGAGGCAGGGGGCACTTAGTCACTGTGAGGCCCCTGTCCCCAGGCTCCTTTAATCCTGCAGGGTGTTGGGCTATATTTGTGTGCAGTGCACAATGTGGCCCCTGGTATTTGGACGGGCCACTCTATCACAGATTAAGAGTAGGCACCTACAGAATGCGTGGCAGCATGCTCTGTTGTCGATGAGCAGAACTTGAGCAGGGGGATGACAGGTCACTGATTTCCTCCTGCCCACAGAGGCCTGTGCTGCTGCTGTCCAGTTTCACGTGGTAACGTGGTAACCAGGAAACACTTTATTTATAGTAATAGAAATAGTTCTAAAAACTTGGGCCATGTGAGCACTCCCTGAACAGCGGTACCCAGTGCAGGCCGAATCACTAGGTACATCACTGCCTTTTTTTCACCTCCTGACTTTCTAAATGTTTCCACATGCCCATCAAGGAAAGCACATAGAAAGAGACTTAAAGTGTAAAAACATATCTTTATTAAAACCATCATACATAAAACCAATCCATTTGTGCTCACAAGAAAAATGTTTATACCAGCTCTAGAAAAATTGCAATATTTGAATATATTTGGCGCTTCACCACTATACTTCCTGAGCTGTGTGAGTGCGTTTGACCGCCCCTCAAGTACATACTGATATCAGAGTACCTTCCCTCCCTCCCAGCACATTTCTTCTATCCGGATGTCATCAGGAGCGGACATAAGCCAGTTTTTTGTGATGTGGTGTTCTTTCAGGATAACTGTATGTTTTGCATCTCACAGAACTCAGGGAAATCAGTCATAGCTATACATGGTACTTGTCAGATTCTTCAAAGACTAGAAGTTTAAGGGCCTGGTCATAGCAGTTGCTACGCTATACCACAGTCGCTGGCGTCTGCCATGAAGAGACCTGTGCAGTGCGCTGTAACAACTCATCACACGTTTCATTTTTTGGAATGTCCCAAAATGACATGTAATTTATTTTATGGGATACAACACTTTGCAATGCAGTGCAGTGTGTTGCAACAAGCTGGTCAAAAATGCAGCATGTCCTACCCTTCTAGTGGTGTGTGCTCATAGGACTCGGGGCAAATTGCCCTGTCTATGCATTGGTAATACGTTTGGCAAAACTGCCCAGTTCAGCCGATTGTATATGGTGTGAATGGGCCCTAATGAGCCCTAATTGTCATCTGTGAATTCTGTTACTTCATTGCCCCTGCAGTGTAATAAAGGGTTTGTTGTACATATAGTATGCACATTATTACACTAATCTAACCTTCATATAGACATCTTTATATCCTCATATAGAGTATTTCTTTGCCATGAATGAGTCAGAGTGTCTGATAGACAGATGTGCAAGAAGATCCAACCTCTAATGGTGGCCAAACATTTGTGATCAATTTAGGTACAGGTGATCACAAACAAGAAATTTATCATTGATTAAAATATCAAATAATGCAACACACAAAGTATTGTTTCACACTGAAAATATTAATGGGAAATACACTCTAATAGTCATAAACTTTAACAATCTATTAAAACAATCAAATCCATCTGCAATATAATTGGCTTAATGAGACATGCATATATTTGTTCAATCAGCCAGAAGTGATCAATAAATAATAAATAAAAACATAAAATAGAATAGTCCTGCCAGGACTAATTGACTTGGCATCAAAATCAATCCAGAGCTCTCTAATTTAAACAAATTGAGGGTTTCTGGATTTTGATTCAATTTTATCAGTTTAGTTTTATTGAATAAGTGATAAAAAATGATCATATTGATTCATGTTTGGCCACTATGACTCTATGAGGATGATTTTGACAGGAAAAAATGTATTTGGAGGCATCTTGCTGGATCTGCTGTTGGGCATGAGGGGCAATTTGATATAATCATTAAAATCAAATGTTGCTGTTTTCATTGTGTTTGTGTAGGAAGCAGGAGATAAACTTCTGTGCACCATGCTAGATCTGGAGAAACAGGGTATAGATGCCATGGAAGACATGCTCAATAGTTCAAATCCAATAGACCCTGCAGAAGTAGTAGATCTTTTCTATGACTGCGTTGACACAGAGATCAAATTCTACAAATGAGGTAAACTACATTTCATGGGGTGTTGATGACACATTGTTTCATTATTTACTCCTTGCCAGTCTGTTTTACTAAGGCTGTTAACAGCAATGTAGATATTTTATGGAGACTTAAGCCCTGTACACACAGAATGTCGGGAGACATTTGCCGGTACAAAAAATACCGGCCGACATTCTGCCCATGTGTATGTCGGTCTGTCCGACAAAAGCCGTGCATACTGAAAAACCAGCAGCCGTCAGACTCCCGATCAGCGCTCTGAACCAGTGGCAGAGAGCGCTGATCAGAGTGTTCTGCCCATGTGTACGGGGCTTAAAATTGACTAGAACCTGTTGCAGGCAGCATTTTTCCTAAGAGTCACTAGTTGCTACTTGTCCCCTAAAACACAAAGCAAGCAATTTCTGTGTGACAGTTAATACATATACTGTACAAGGTGATTGCTCAGGTTGAACTTGGTGGAACAGGTTGAACATGCAATGTCTCTTCTGCAATAAAATACACCCACCCACCCATTTGTTATCATCTGTAGAATATACGCTTAGCTGCACATATGCAGTTCAGCTTACACTCTGGCACAGTGTCTGTGTGTCAAGATGACTGCATTTCTGTGCATGCGCTGAAGCCGAAGACCAGCTCCTGGAAGAAGCTGGGGAGAGGATGCTGATGACGGCAAGGGACCCTTGTGGGTGTTGGACCATTAAAACAGAGGTAATTTTTGCAGACTTTAGTTCTGGTTTAAATTGAGTGGGACTAAGTGACAGGCTGAGTTAGGAGGTTACCCTGTATAAAAGAATGAAAGGACCTGCTCAGTCTCTTCAGATTCTTTGTTCAGGCCAACCATTACTCCCAGTAGAGTAGACTAAAGACCTGCTCTCTACGTACATCAGGTGCCCTATGTAGTGAAAGTACAAACTACAAATGTGTTCTACTTGGTTTTCATGTATTTTACCAACTCAGTTTTGTTTGCAGCAATCAAGCCTTAAAATCTTACCACATATAACCTTTGTAATATTCTGTATATAGGTCACACTCAGAGTAGGCTATGTGACAAGATTTTAGTTGACATAGAATAAGACCTCTATTATCACTGAACACATTCTTACCTGTCATGGGCATCTTCAGTTGCCAATAACAAGGTGTTTAAGGTGGGAAAGGACGGAGTTTGGCTCTTCACAGGGAAATCTGACCATTACTGGCATACCAGTGGAACCAATATTCTGAGTAAGGTGGGCGAGGGTGCAGTTCTTTTATTCCACTTTATATTCTCTTAAATAGTATTTGAAAATATAGAAAGTTATAGAAAGTTTGGCTTTTAAAGTGGACCTTTCAACAAAAACTACATTATGCCCTGTTCTAATCCTTCCCTTCCACCCCTCCCCAGGCAACCTTTTTATTCATTTTTTTGCATTTATTTTACTCCCTTTTCTTTATTTACATTCCACCTCCCCTCTTCTTCAGTTCCAACCTAGGTGAGCTTGATGGTACTGAAGCCTCCGCCAGCTTCCTGGGATAACCATATCACATATCCCAGAAGGCATCAGCTTCTATGCAGCATGAAAGATGGATCTGGCGTTGCATGATTAGGGGGCCAGCTGCCAGGGCTGGTGAAAGGATTTAACATCCTAGGCAAAACCTAATTTTGCCACCCCCCCTGGCTCCACCCTCTTTTCCCTGCCCATGTATACCCAACTTTTTTAATGAAGTGCCCATCAATGCAGCCTCACCAGTGCCCATCAATGCAGCCTCACCAGTGCCCATCAAATGCAGCCTCACCAGTGCCCATCAAATGCAGCCTCACCAGTGCCCATCAAATGCAGCCTCACCAGCGCCCATCAAATGCAGCCTCACCAGCGCCCATCAATGCAGCTACCAGTGCCCATCCATGAATGTTTGCTTGCTTCCATTTATTCGCCTCTGACACTATGTGCAAACGGAGCGGCGTCTGCCTGCTGATGCTGAGACTTAGTTGCTTGCTGCAGAGAGATGAGAGTAAGAACACCAGTGGTCGGGCGCCCTAGGCGGCTGCCTAGTTTGTCTAGTGGTAGCACCGGCCCTGCCAGCTGCAAGAACAAGAAAAGCCAGCTGGTTCCCGATGATGAAACAAAGATGGCGGCGCGGGACTGGGTGTGCAGCAACAGATCAGCAGATTGCAGTAGAACAATGTGGGATTTGCTGGGCATGTAAGAATGTTGAATAAGGATTACTCCGGCAATCCTCAATAATGGTAAAGGAAAACTAAAAACCTTTTTTAACGGAAGAGATGAAAGTTCTCCTTAAAATCAGTAGTAAACGGCATTAACAAAAAACAAAAACTGCCCCCCCCCCCTGCAGACTCATGTCATATAGTGCAAGAATGTACCGCATACTAGCACATTATCACAGACTTGCGGCCCCCCAAACAAAACAAAAAACAGATCCCTGCAGCGGTGCACTGTCACCACTAACAGGGAATCCATCATCACCCAGTCTTCCTTCCGGATTTGTGGGCCCATGGCGTTTGAATGGAGATGATGTCACTACTACGGCACAGCTCTCACAATGGATGGCGTGCCATTCATTAGGAGCGCAATGCGCATGCGCTGATGTCACCTGCTAATACACATGTAAATATCTTCTGAACGGTAGACATTTAGTAGATAGTTACTGTAACTACAGGTAAGCCTTATTTTAAGCTTGCCTGTAGGTAAAAGATAAAAAGCAAAATTTGCTAAAGCTTTAGGTGTTGCCCTTTATTGACTTATCTAATTTATTAACCCTTTTGTGCCTAAGTGCCGGTTCACACAGGGGCAACACGACTCTGGCCGCGACTTTGCCAGGCGACCTGGACACGACCTGAGGGCGACACCACAGCGCGACTTGGGGCGACTTGGGGCGACTTACAAGGCGACTTCAAGTCGCCTCCAGGACAGGCGACTTTCCAGTGGCCAATCAAACTACAATCCGCTCTGGGGGAGGGAGGGGTTTGCTTGAAAAAAACATCTTCTCTTCCTGTGAAGTCGCTTCAGTATAGATCACGATCCGACTTGTAGGCGACTTACATTGAAATCAATGGGTACAAGTCGCCTTGAAGTAGTACAAGGACCTTTTCTGAAGTCGGAGCGACTTCAGTAGCGTACATATAGACGGCTCTCATTCACTTACATGGACTTTCAGATGTCAAGCGACTTGGGGCGACTTGAGGTCTGACAAGTCGGATCCCAAGTCGCGGTAGTGTGAACCAGCACTAAGGGTAAAACAAATCTTAATGTCTAAGCCCAATTTTGCAACTTTGACATGAGTTAGTAAAACCGTACATATCATCACAATTACTTTGCGCATCCAGGTGGATTATACCTTGTTTTTTTTAAGCAAAAATTGGGCTTTCATTTGGTGGTAAATGATGATAGATATACCCTTAATTTTTTAATTATCTAAGAAAAACTGGCCCAAAACAGTAAGAAATATATATATATATATATATATATATATATATATATATATATATATATATATATATATATATATGTTTTAAATGTAATGGTATATATATATTGCTACTGCCATAACCTACCACCAAAGTACAACCCAAAATAAATTCTTCTGCTCCTGACAATCACAGCAATACCACATGTGTATGTTGGTTGTTGTTTGTACCCGTAGTACAGCCCAGAAACAATAGTGCACATTTTGCTTCTTTTTTTTTCATCCTACCTAAAACACAGCAACACTGAAACTAACTGACATTGATACTAATTTAAGAAAAAAATCCTGTCCGAAAAATACTGACCCTGACCTTGACCTAAACACTAACCCTGTGGCTGACCTAGATCAAACCTTGATCTAGGTTTTTTTTGTTTATTTTATTTTTTTTAATTAGCATTATAATTTTTTTTTTCCAAACACACTTTTTTTCTATCTCTTCAAGAACAGAGAAAGATACAATGTATCTGTCTCATCCATTCACAGAGACAGAAGACATGGGGCAGGTTTCACAGTGACTGATCACTGTGATAGCCAATCAGAGGCTATCACAGTGATCAGGTGACCCAGAGTCAGATTTTCTGGATCCTAACTGTGTTAACAGGACCCGGGGCTTTCAGTGAGACCCTGGTCTTTATGCTGGGAGTATACCGCACAAAGAGAGATATGTAAATATGCAGCCCCACGAAAAAAATCCCAGTCCAATGGGGCTACATAAATGCGTACGGTCAGCCTGAAGGGGTTAAAGGTGCCAGGCTCTTGGGATGTCCTAGATCCCTTCTTCAGGCTTTATAAGACATCCGAAAGCTTGCATCTTTATTACCTTAGGTTAGCCAATAAAGAGTATCACTTAAACTCTAAACTCTCTAAACTTTCTGCATTGATTTAATGCTAACACTGTAAATTATTACTGCTAAGGGACATATGTAAAAGCTTGAGGACCTCATCCCAGTTGACATTGTAGTATTCTGTGGGAAAATGTTTCTGTTCAACTGACTTCCTGTTCATTTATCCCATAAAATAACTCCTAAAGATGAGCAAAGTGATATGCAAATATAGCTGTTAGACTGTACAAAGTTTATAACATTTTTTACTTGTATTTTATGGGCACTTGGTTACTGAGTTATATGTTCCTTACCTTTCTATCTTCCATGACCTTTTTGCCTTATTCACTTTTTCAAACTGAGTTAGAAACTGGTATGTTTATAAGCATGTACGGCATTTATAATATGGAATCTATAGTGGAAATGAAACCTATATCTTTATAGTATACAGCAGCCTTTTTCAAACCGGGTGCCTTGAGGTTCCTTTAGGGGTGCCTTGGCAAAATGCCTAAAAATTGTCAAAAAAATTAAATACAAGTCAGCAGGTGGATGGTTTTTGCACGATTACGATTACATTCTAGCCGCCTGCATGATTACAACCAATGGCATTACCAGTGGATAAGGAGAACATTGGGCACCTGCATAGCATCCTTGTTGATCCTCCCCTGCCCCCCTCCTTCAACACTAGGGTTTCATAAGCTCAGTGATGGAATAAAACTTAGGGAGAAGAGTCACTACCAGTGTGTGGGTGTTTCTGCATTGTGTAAATCGATTTAGAATCATTTTTACATTTCAGAATGGCGTGCCTCAAGACTGTCCATTTTAAAGGGTGCCTTGACCAAAAAAAAGGTTGAGAAACACTAGTATACAGTGAACTGTATTAGCACAGTGATACATCAATCTTTTCTTTGTTAACCATTGGAAAGATGAACTTATATTCTATTCTTATTTATTTCTATTAGATATCACCGACAGAATCCCGCTTCAAGGCAGACAGAAGAGCACATGACGTGTTAAGGATTCTTCTTCTACATGGCCATGTGGATGACTCTGCTGTCCCCTGTGTAGCTGTGTCACTGTGGTATTGTGTGTTTGTACAGGGAACAGAATCAGCCTCCAATGCTCAGTGCATGTAGATTAACAGAGCTCACTATGTGTCTAACCAACAACGGGTCATCTAAAAAGGTCAAACCTGACATAGATATTCTATTAAAAGTAATTTCATTGAAGGCTAGTCCAAACCATGTAGAGATGAGAGAATCAATAGAGGTAAAAGAATCAGAGGTTATTTCAGTAGAAACTTGCAGAATGTTGAAATCAATTAGTGGCATTATTAGAATATAAATCAGTGATTTGAAAATCTTTTAGCTCATACATTTGACAGGAGGAAATTAATTATAAGAACATGAATTCAGATTTGAGATCTGTGAACCAATATGTTTGGAACTAAAGGCATTTCACATTAGATTGTTTTCTAAAATTTGTAAATGCCATGTTTAAAATAAACACATTCCATTGAACCAAAGGCTGCTGATCCTTCATTTGTCTCTTGGGTAATCCTAATTTCTATGGATACTAGGAAATCATACCACTCTTCCTTGGTCAGCAGTCTGGGGGAAAATGGCAAACGGAACTCTTGGGCTTTCTGACTTAGCATGCAAAATAAAAAAAACAAAAAAAAAAATGCTGCAGTCAGGTCATCACTACATAACACACAGCCTGCTAATGTGTATATATAATGTATGTAATTGTAGTGTATATCGTTTTTAAACTAGCAAGCTGCATAGCAGATACCTGGTCTGGAATGCCAAAACCTGGGGCTCTCTATCGTGGAAATAACTGTTGGCCATCATTCCCATTATTGTAAAGGACCAGTAGTATCACAATGACAAATAGACGAATCAAACAGTCAAAGAGTTATTTACTGTAGAGTGTAAATAAGACATATATTATTTGTAGATCATATTTAACAACGGCCATTTAAATAGCTCAAAACACTTTACAAAAAGCACAGATAAGGCACAGGATAACTGGATACTTGCAATGCAAATTCATTAAATGCATTATTCAAGATGATTCATTCAAATGTTGTCCTTCAACCAATGCTTTCATGCTATTTATATTACGTACATCTGTAGTTATGAACATAGGAGAAACATGGTTTTAAAATTTAACAAAGCAGCACTTTTACGGTTCTATATTGACCATGGATATCTAAAAAAAAATAATTTCACAAAGACTGAAAATATCTGCTAAGGGAACTGCTGCCTACAATATAAAGAAAAGGTTATATATAGCAGAATTCCCGTCAAAAAATTCTGAAAAAAATGAATAGTCCATTTAAAAGTAAAATGCAATAAAAGGGAGCTTTTGGGGCATAACTTCAATTTGGAACCTCCCTCCACAGTACTTCCTTTTCACTAGTTTACCAGATTGAATGGCAGCCAGCATCATTCAAGGCATAGTCCACCTTCTTCAAAAGATTACTAAATGTACCCAAGTTGATAGAAAAAAAAAAGTGTGCTTTTATTCTTTTTTTTTTGGATTGGAGCCTGCAAAGCATTACCACTATGATCAGAGGATTAAGGGTTGCAATGCATAGACTTCTCCACCAGCTACAGGTCTGTACATCAGTACAGACCTTCGGTTATGGGGCTCGAGAAAAAATCAATGGATGACAAATGCAGTGACATCACTACATGGTGGCAGATGCGATTTGTATTCCCTCCATTCACAGATCTCTGTGAATGATGCCAAATCCCAAAAAAATGACAGGCGCCTGTGGTAGGAAGAACCCTCTGATTCAGTAAGAAAAGAAGGGGACCTGCAAACTGTGACCATGTTTCATGTTACACAAATATGGGTGTAACATGAAACATGGTAGAAAGGAGAACTTAGCCTTTCAACCTACTTCCTCTGAGCCCAAGCTGTCATGGGCCAGCCCCTAGCCTGTGACTAGACAGTTAAAAGAGAAGACACACAGTGATAAGCTGAATTCTGAATCACTCTCTGTATTTCTCCCTTGCCTGACTTCAATGTTAAGAGTGCAAATTTGAATGAGCTGCCTAATGCTAAAAAAAGGTTTAGTAGCACTTTTCACAGTGCACCGCAATGCATGCAGCTTGGCAAAGTGCCTTGGTGTGCCATCCAGAATAAATAAATCACATTTTGCAGTCCAGACTGACTTTCTGTGAGCTAAAGTGTCTGGAATATTCAGAATAGTTGTCCAGGGAAACTCACAGCTCTGTAGTTGTGTTACAGTATATCGTAAAAATCTGCATCCTAAAGCCTCTTCAAAGTCAGTGGTTTTTGGTGGCACAAGACCATCCTTAAAGGGTAATATGCGCAGCTAGACAGTTTAGGGTGGATGCTAGTTAATAAACTGCACAGTTTAGGGTGGATAACTGTGGGTTCTAGTACTGAGATTTTTTAAAAAAAAGATATTCATGGATCTCAGCGAGTCAGTCTCTTCCATCCATGACCATTTCAGCATGTCATTTTACAAAATGTTCTTATTTGTCTTGTTTAAGTGAGTACAACAAGGTGATTATGACACCACTGCCAGTCCAAAACCAAACTTGATCTTTCAAAGACAGAACATCCAATGTTTGACTAAAAAAGATCAATGCTGACAGAACTATTTTGTGTCCTCACAAATTTGGAGCATTGACTTTGAAGTATATTTAATAAATGCAGACAATTCCTCCCCAGTTAGGGATCTCTATATGCACATAGTAGAAGTTTTGCAAAGAATTTAAATGTTTGCGTTGGCATCTTCTGGTTTGTGTTCTATACATTTAATGGTGTGACAAGTTTGCTTGAAAATATTGGGTTGAGCATGGCTGCCTTTAAGGAGACCTGTCTAGGACAAAGTGACAGCATCTCTTGCTCCTTCCATAGCCGATGCAAAAATAGGCATGTCTATAACATGGGAAAGAGGTGATGTCATGTGACAGAGCTTGGGTCTAGCAGCTAATTGCTGGGCCTGAGCACTGTCACAGGGAAGCATGTCATGCTCTGCCATACCTGGAAGTACCTGGTATTCTTTCTGACTGCAGAACAGAAGCAAGGGATCACTGTTAAGGTAAGTATAAGGGGTCGGGTGATGCCCTTTCCAGACATTATCACATTGTCTTTTTAAAGCAGGGGTGTCCAACCTGTTGACCTTCCTCGGCCACATTGCAAAGAGAAATTGCCTTGGGCTGCACATAAAATACACTAAGAATAAGGATGGCTCATGAGCAGTTCTTCCTGCGGCTCACTGTGGCCAGTAACGATCACCGCAGGTAATCGCTGGCTGTGTAGGGAGCCGCAATCAGGTGCGGCTGCCGCCGACCTGTCATTATAGTGAACGGGTGTAGAAGCTGCACCTATTCGCGGCTCTCCACACAACCAGCAATCACCTGTAGTGATCCCTACTGGATGCAGACAACGTGGACAAACTCTTATTACAGTGAACAGAGCCAGCAACCGCACCTACCTGCTGAGAGCCGCAGGAGGAGCTGCCACTACAATTCACACCGGCGCTAATTGCCAGTGTGAATGTAGCCTATGTATGTGCTGTGTGGGGAAGTGGGGGTGCAATTAAAATCTAGGGGGGCACAGCTCACCCCAGCACCCTGCTATATCTGTCCATGCAGCATTTATTTAACTGACGCCCCTGCATTCCCTGCTGTCGGCGCTGTTGCAAACATGGCAGCCCATGGCACCCCTCCAGGAGTGCATTTGCCTGGCTTGTCAATGTACGTTGCCGCAGCTGCTATGTTTGCATGGCATCCCCAGCTTCTCTACAGAGGTGCATTATCTGTGTCGGCCTCAGTAGCTGCTGTGCTTGTACGGCATCCCCATGTCCCTCCAGATGGGCCTGGGCATGTAAAACTCTGTGGGGCCGTGGGTTGGACACCTCTGCTTTAAAGCATTGTGTGCATCACTGCCTATGCCTTCTGGTTAAATGTCAGAAAATCTCTGTGACTGTTTAGTATTTCAGATTTTTTTTCTCCACTGAAAAGGAAGTCAGCCAGCAACCCCTCATTACAGTCATTAACACTCATCAGCTAGGATAAAAGTTGTGGCAAGTCCCACAGAAGTATTAATAAAAAAAAAACATGGGAAGGTTGTTGTCAGTGATATACCTCCTTACAACTATTCATACTCTTTACAATATGATTGTACAACTTCCTTTATATTCGCCAACATCTAGTACAAAGGCCTACCGGGATGAATATCATTTGGATATTTTAGGTAGGCCCTCACACTGCAGTTGTTGGTAAATCTGAAGGAGATTATAAAATAAGATTGTAAAAGTGCGTGTCCAGATTACCACGTTTAGTTAAATATTAGAGATTATGATCAGTGGTTCTTCACTCATTAACTGTAACAATCATACAGTTCTATATGCAGCACCACATTGCATTGATGTATCACATATAGTGTCATTTAAATTAGTTCTTCATTTCCCATTATTGGTACATACAATTTTACTCCAGCATTTACACAAGCTCTACTAAAATTCTAATTACAGTCCTTTCTACATGGCTAATGTAAATGTATTCATAGTTCATGTACATATCTTTTTAGACATCAATTCATAATTACACACTGATCACAAGTACACAATTCGGTGTATCCAGACAAGTCCCTGGCGCTGAAGACTCTTCATTCTCCAGACATTTTCCCTTTTGTTCTTCAGTCATTGAAGCGAGGATGGCCTCATCTTACCTGAGGTCTTTGGGGTGGTGGGACGGAGGGCCCTGGCAACATGAAAGAAACAAGATGATAAATGATACAATATTATGGAAGATAAAGGATTAGGGAAGATAAGATATGTTTGGAAGATACAAGATTAAAACAATGCATTCCTTTGATGTAGTCCATCACTTGGGGCAAACGTGTCAAGAAGACATGAAGGCTGCTATTGCTGAACTATTCTTCTGAGAATGTTAGTTGCTGACCGGTGTGCCAATTGTCGTTTTTCAATATCTTGAGTAACTAGCCTGGGACAATATACACATAAGGATTTCCGACTATTTTCTTGATCTACACTCTCCATCTAAGTAAGCGAGTTTTTTTCCCTGAAGTTCAGTTTTATAGTGGCTGCAAGCCTCTGAAATAAAGAGTAAAAAAGCGTATCCCTCTATAGTGTGTACTAGCTTCAATCCAAAGCACAGTTGTGGTTCCTATCTGCCCTCTTCTCCCTCTGCTTTTTGCACTAGTCACTTCTGATAGTCTATGCCAACACCACAGAATATGGGGGGGAGGCCCCCCCAAGCACAAAGAAGATGATTGACTGCCTCAGCTGTGCACGTTTCCCTATGAGACTGTGTATAGTGAGGCGTGTCCACTCAGGTCTTGGATTACATTTAGCTCCCTGCTTTATGCTGTGCAGTGTGGTATCCCCACCCATTGCCTTCTAGAGCTGAGAAATGCTGTGTAAAATGTATGCTTTAGAGCAGTGGTTCTCAACCCTGTCGTCAAGTACCCCCAACAGGCCATGTTTTGGGAATTTCTCTTAGATAAAATAGCTGTCCAAAACATCAAGCCATTGACTCTGATTTAAAGCATTAGTGCAAGATAAAGGAAAACCTGCAAACATGCCCTGTTGGGGGTACTTGAGAAAAGGGTTAAAAACCACTGCTTTAGATGGCTGTAGAGAAGAGAGCGCTGCAGATAAACAGGTACAACTTATGTAGGAGGAGTTGTTTCATCTCTGTCTATCACCTGAGGCCAGTCATTTCAGTGGGTATATGTAAGGGTTTACAACCACTTTAAGTGCAGAATCCTTCAGCAACAAATCACAATCCATGTGGGGCTTGTCTGACTTCAGCAGAGTAAGTTCAGATCTGATCAGTTACTGCTACAGCACACTTTCAGTAAAAGAAATACCAAGTGTACATTACTTGATATTAGATTTATAAATTTTAAAAATTATATTTTTGTTGGCATGTGTAACCAGCTCTAAAAATACTTCCAGGACTTAATCTGGATACGACTGTTGCACCTCTCAGCACCTCTTAGTACATGTGTTTTGTATTCCCTCCTTTTGTTTGTACAAATTTTCACCCATCAAAAGCTGACCGGCAAGTTATTGGTTCACGCTGACATGTTGAGATAGAAAACGCGGTTTAGATTCAGTTCCTGGACTTTAAGTGGGAAAACCCTCATAGTGCACAAAAACTACTGGACCCTTGTGCAAGATCTATCAAAGGCAGAGCAGCTCGTCCTTTTATTCATAGACTATGTTGTAAATATTAAAGGTTCACGCACACTTAGACCCCTTTCATACTGGGGCGGTTTGCAGGCGTTATTGCGCTAAAAATACCGCCTGCAAACCGCCCCAAAACAGCCTCCGCTGTTTGTTCAGTGTGAAAGCCTGAGGGCTTTCACACTGAAGCGGTGCGTTGGCAGGAGAAGAAAAAATCTCCTGCAAGCCGCATCTTTGGAGCGGTGAAGGAGCGGTGTATTCACCGCTCCTGCCCATTGAAATCAATGGGACAGCGCGGCAATACCGCGGCTATAGCCGCATTATACGAGTGGTTTTAACCCTTTTTCGGCCGCCAGCGGGGGGTTAAAACCGCACCGCTAGCGGCCGAATACCGCTGTAAAACAGCTCTAAAAAAAGCGCTGTTTTACCGCCGACGCCCCCTACCGCCCCAGTGTGAAAGCAGCCTAAGTGCGGAAAAAATGGCAGAACCTGTAGCAGACAAAAAGCAGCATAAAAAATGCTCATAGTTGCTCATATTGCAAAAGAGTTTAGGAGAATTTATTGCCATTTGCATTTGTAAGCATTTTTTCCGAAACATTCCCCTCTGCTCATTTTTAAATGTACACTTGAAAATGCTGAATGCACCTAAATGCCACGTTTAGGCATGTTTATGAGCGTTAAGCATTTTTCCTGTCCAAAAGCCCCTCTCAAAGTGTTTTTTTTGCCTCTAAATGATCCTCTGAAAATATACCTGCAAATTCCATATTGTGCATGGACACATGGGCTAACATAGAGCTGCTTCAAGGACACAACACACCTGTATAAGCAGTGGCGGCCCATCCATAGAGGATGCACCCTGATCTACATACAGGACGCATTAATTCCAACGGGCGGGTGGGAGTGTTTTTTGAAGCACGTAATTAGAGCCAGAGGCTCTAATAGGCTTCACAAGTGTGTGGGCTCAGGGCGCAGAGCACTGTGCCTTGGCCAGATCTGTGCCTTGCCACAATACTGTCTCTGAGCTCTTCAGGCAGTTGCTTTGACCTCATGATTCTCATTTGCTCTGACATGCACTGTGAGCTGTAAGGTCTTATATAGACAGGTGTGTGGCTTTCCTAATCAAGTCTTATCAGTATAATCAAACACAGCTGGACTCAAATGAAGGTGTAGAACCATCTCAAGGATGGTCAGAAGAAATGGACAGCACCTGAGTTAAATATATGAGTGTCACAGCAAAGGGTCTGAATACTTAGGACCATGTGATATTTCAGTTTTTCTTTTTAAATAAATCTGCAAAAATGTCAACAATTCTGTGTTTTTCTGTCAATATGGGGTGCTGTGTGTACATTAATGAGGAAAAAAATGAACTTAAATGATTTTAGCAAATGGCTGCAATATAACAAAGATGAAAATTTTAAGGGGGTCTGAATACTTTCCGTCCCCACTGTAGATGCTATTGTGCCCATAGAGATGCACAATAGCAGCTAGATGGGCACAATATCATAAAGATGCTATTATGCCCATCTAGCTGCTATTGTGCCCATAGATACAAAATAGCAGCTACTGTATATGGGCACAACAGCAGCTAGATTGGCACAATAGCAGCAATATGGGCACAATAGCATAAAGATACTATTGTGCCCATATGGATGCACAATAGCAGCTATATAGGCACAACAGCATAAAGATGCTATTGTGCCCATATAGATACTAGTGTGCCCATATAGATGCTCTTGTGCCCATATAGTTGCACAATAGCAGCTATATGGGCAAAACAGCACCTATAACAGTGGGTTAGACTATTATATCCTGTGGGTTTGGTGTGCTTTCTGAAACGCCTTGCTAGGTTATCTTGCTAACAACAGGACCCTGTGCCCAGTGATCTTTGATTTCTCCCATGTTCTACAGGTAGATCTCCACCTCTCAAAGGTTGCCTACCCCTGGTCTTGAGTTTCTCTAGGCATAGAAATAAATTCATTCATTTGTTTATCTGCTTTGACAAAAATGTGGCACGACCATAGAAAAGTTAAATTTTTGTAAAAGAGCTTAGAAGCAGAAGATACATGTCTATATGTTTGCTATGAACAGCGGTATAGTTGCTAGTGCCTCCTTGCCATTTTTGACTATACAAGCAGAAACTCACCTGTGGGGCACTTGCTGGGGTAAATCCGTTCACCTGGTTCAAATAGTTCTGGAGGTGGCAAGTCTTCCACTGGGTGAAAGGGAAACTTGGATTCAAAGTCATCTGGAGAATAGACAAGAAGTTGGGATTCATTAGGATCTCTGCATAGTGTATTGGTTCTGATTGCTTTTCCTAATAACACAATTTATTTCTCATGATCACATACAGTGTTATGTAAGTAGTGGCAAAATAATAGGCAACACTCTACAGAGTTCCTGCAAGACAGCTCGCAGTCAAATGTCCCCACCACATTCAGACGCAGACCAGAGCCAATTTGAGAGAATGGCAATTAACATATTAGAATGTCTTTTGGGAGGAACATGGCACAAATAGAAATAACATACAAACAATGCATATAGCACCCTTGCAGAACCCAGGGCACACAGCTGAAATGCAAGAGCGAATACATGGGTCAAATTCTGAAAGAATTTTCTTTCTAAAATTTTTTACTAAGAATTCTCCTTCGAATTTCATACCATTAGTGGGCCGCAGCAAAGGGCAATTTTTCGTTCGGCCATTGAATTTGAACTTTTTTGAAAAATGAATGATTTTATAATCAATGATGGCAGAATTGTGTGAGAAATATAATCGAAAAAGAAATGTACATGAGCAAAAGAAAATAAAATTCACGGAAAGAAAAGAAGACTCCCGGCCACAAAAATTCCTTTCTGTAGCAACACGAGGTGAAATAGAAGGCTTGGTTGGTCAAATTTCGAAATCAATGGTGGCACCATCGGATCACAAAACGCACTAAATTTCTGATTTACGAAAGAAAATTTCTTCAGAATTTGGTCCATATATGGCTTACATCATTCTGCAATGCCTTCCCTAGTATGGTACAGCAACTTAAAGAAAGACTAAAATGTATTTCACCATAGTGTAAATTAGAGATGCACCAAAATTTCGGTGGCAGAAAATGGTGTTTTCAACTATTTTCGAATACAGAAAAAGGTGCAGATAATGGCACCAAAAACGCATGCGATGTTACAGCGATTTTACTGTGCTTATGGTGTGTTTTTTTGTGACTCAAAAACTGCATCAAATGCATAACACGGGTGTGTTATTGATACGTTCTTCCTGCGTTTTCAATGCATTTCCATGGGGAGCTGTGTTTCTGGTGCGTTTTTTTTTTCTGACCAAAAATGCAGCAAGCAGGATTTTTAACACCACAACAGAAGTGCAACAGACCAGTGTGAAGACATACATAGAATTTAAAGAGATGCATTTGTCTTGAGCTTTTCTTGTGCTAAAGGTGCCGATAACGGTCGAAAATAAATTCATATTAATTTAAATTTATGATATTAAATTAAAAAGTTAAGTATAAAACAAGTATCTATCTATCTATCTATCTATCTATCTATCTATCTATCTATCTATCTATCTATCTATCTATCTATCTATCTATCTATCTATCTATCTATCTATATTTATATATATATATATTTTTTTTTTTTTAAACTGTCATTTTCGGTTTTGGCCAAGTGCATCCTGAATTTTTGGTTTCGGCACCAAAATTTCCATTCGGTGCACCTCTAGTTTAAAAGCTTTAATTAATTTAATATCACCCAAACATTCACCTGTCATGTTTGATTTTTTTTTTACATTATTGATTGAATACTGTTCTATACATCATCAGAGTATGACCACTTCTTCATACACTAGTGGTCTAGATGCAGCCTCTTACCGCCTACATCCAAGTTCCCCATGCAGCATTGTGGCGGACTGTGGAGCGGTGGCAACCCATCAAGCATATACGAGCTGACTAATAGTCTTTTATTGTAAGAGAGCTTAGTATAAAGTTAGAACCATTGTGTAGCTCTGCAGTAGAGGAAGCAGAACCTATTTAAATGCAAACTACCGTATATATAACAGTAACCTGTTTTGATCAGATTATTTAATTTAAAATAATCCCTTACATATGTATGTTTATCTAAAAAAAAAAAAAACACTGTAAAGACATATGTTCCCTTTCAATAAGCTACCTTATTGTAAAATATAGACAATGGAAAGCAAACACTTTTTATAGTTCTGTAACGTGGAACACTCCAGGGAAAGAAGAACTATATAAAGAAAACAAATTCAACATGGAATATAAAGGGAACAAATTCCTCCTGGAATATAACAGGAACAAATTCCTTCTGGAATACCGCAGTGGAAGTGAAAAATGTGTTTTGATTGTTAGGTCACGTAAATTCTGGTGTCCCGAATCTGTAATTTTGCCTCTGCAGAAGATATCATACTCGTTAAACAGTGCCTAAAATGAATCTGCAAAACCAAACTGGTGCTTCTATGGGTTTTATTGTGTGAGCCCAGGACCATGCTAACCACATGCACAGGTTTTGCAGACAGTTGGGTGATGCAAGTGAATAGAATAGCTTATCTGCTATCTACTGCTATAATAACTGTCTGTGTATAATAATACAAAATAAAAAAAAAATTAAACGCTTGCCCCCCGCCCCCCCAGATCCATACCAGATCCTTATCCGAGCACGCAGCCCAGCAGGTCAGGAAAGGGGAGGGGGGGCTTGTCCTCATGTTGATGGGGACAGGGGCCTCTTCTCGACAAGTGACCACCCTGGTGTTTTTTTGGGGTCTGCTGGCAGGGGGCTTATCGTAATCTGGAAGCCCTTTTTACAAGGGGGCCCCCAGATCACAGCCCCACCATATGAATGAGTATGGGGTACATTGTATGGGGTACATCCTGCCCAGTCCAATTTTCAGCTTTCTTTGCTGTTGCATTTTTAATGACAATTGCGCGGTCATGCGGCGCTGTACCCAAACAACATTTTAATCATTTTTTTCCCACAAATAGAACTTTCTTTTGGTGGTATTTGATCACCAATGGGGTTTTGATTTTTTGCGCTACAATTTTAAAAAGACTGAAAATTTTTGGGAAAAAAAAAAGTTTTTCTTCGTTTTTTGTTACAAAACTTTGCAAATAAGTAAGTTTTCTCCTTCACTGAAGAGGCTGCACTGAGAGGCACTGATGACGCGGTACTGATTGGCACTGATGATAAGGCACTTATATGCAGCACTGATGGGCACTGATAGGCGGTACTGATAAGCAGCACTGATGGGCACATCATAGGCTCTTTACCTAGATCAGAGCTGCAGAGTGTCAGACTGACACACCACCGCTCGCCGCACTGCATGCTCGCGGCTTATCCTGCTGGACATCATATGACGCCCAGTCAGAATAATGCAACCACTTTCCGACCGTCATTTTGCTATATGCCGGGCGGGAAGTGGTTAAAAATGAAGAATGTCCCCCGTCATAGCTCCAACATGTCTTCTCTGTTCGGTTCTTCTCCCTCCAGGTGTTCTCCCTCCGGGTTTTCTCCCTCTGCTGCTGTCTTCTTCCTGTGGTTCTTCTGGTAGGGGAGGGAGAAGAACCGGAGAGAGAAGACATGTTGGAGCTACAATGGGGGACATTCTTCATTTTTAATAAAGGACTTTGTCAAAAACCTGTGTATTGTTTTTATTTATTCTTGATACTTTTTTGGGGTAAATGAGTAGAGGTACAATGCTCATACTCTATACTCATTCACATGGGGGGCCGGGATCTGGGGGCTTCCAGATTCCCACCAACATGGGGACAAGGTGCTTCGGGGTGGGGGGGAGGGCGCAGAGCCCCCTGCCCCAAAGCACCCCCCCCACATGTTGAGGGCATGTGGCCTGGTATGGTCGGGGGGGGGGCTCTTACCCCCCCCCCCCTTCCTGACCTGCCAGGCTGCATGCTTGCATAAGGATCTGGTATGGATTTTGCGGGGGGGGGGGGAATGACACCACACCATTTTTTTTTTAATTTTGGCGTGGGGGTTCCCCTTGAAGTCTATACGAGACCGAAGGGTCTGGTGTGGTCTTGGTGGGGAGCACTACGCATTTTTATTTATTTTTTATTTCATGAAGGTTCCCCTTCAAGATCCTCAGAGCACAAGTTGCATGCTACATGTCGGATCAGTTAAGCGGATGATCTGACTTCGATTTGACTTACATTCAAATCAATGGGCTGAAATCATGCCCAAGTCAGACCAAAGTAGTACAGGAACCTTTTTCAAAGTCGGACCAACACATGTCGGACCAGTTAAGACGGCTCTCATAGGGAAACATTAATTTATACATGTTATGCGACATTGGCTCCCAAAGTCAGAGCATATGTCCCAACAGTGTGAACCGGGCCTTAACCATTAAAGTGGTTGTATACTTTTTTTTTTACTTTTACCTACAGGTAAGCCTATAATAAGGCTTACCTGTAGGTGAAAAAAATATCTCCTAAACCTGTACGGTTTAGGAGATATTCCCCTCGCAATGAGCCGCTGACCGCATGTGCACAGGGGATTCTCGGCTGACAGCCCGGCAAACTCCGGAGCTTGACGGACAGAAGTCTCCCGCGCATGCGCGGGAGTGACGACATCATGGCTCCGGCCACTCACAGCGCCAGAGCCCCGATACCCGGAAGACACGCCGAGGGGAAATGTCAGCTCCCTCGGCGTGGAACGGGGGAGATGCTGGCGCCTCATTCTAAGGTAAGTATCTCATAATGAGCTAGTATGCTGTGCATACTAGCTCATTATGCCTTTTCCCTTGCAGGTGTAGAAAAAAAAAACCAGCAGGTATACAACCGCTTTAACAGTGTCCGTGTCCCACATGTAGGTCACGCAATCATTACATAATATATCTTGTTAAACAGTCTGAGTTATCAGAATATATTGGACAGAAGGAAAACGTGGTCTACAGGAAACCCAGCAAGGTCAAGTAGTAAGAAAAGAATTGATCCAACGACCTCATATTTTATCAAAACGTTTCAGTGTCCCCCTAGTAGTATAGGTGAGTTGATACAATGGAAGGGCATCATTAACCCCTTCCTGCCCACCCTGGTGCCCCCTTTAAAAGCTTTTATCGCCAGGGGGTGGGAAAGAAGGGCGATCATGTGACCACTGTGGCTGTCAAAGTGATCACATGATCAGAAGCTGGACCCACCAGCTACTGATGTCTTCTTGGGACAAGGAGTTGTTTTCGGGAGCTAGGTCTTCGTGCTTGGAGTGTGCAGGAATCCCGCACATATGTGTTTTTGCAGTGTAAAGATTGCATCCATTCCAAAAGGCAGATCAGAAGAGATCTTTTCCATGTAATTAAAATTATATTTTTAGCATAGTAATTGACCTAATGCTAACTCAAGGAAGTTGCACATTTGGGAGGACACAGCCACGAGGCATTGAAGAAGCCCGCTACCTGACTACAGAGGTGAAAACATTGGGGAGGTAGAGTAATCTTTAAAATATATAGGCACTGGGGACTATAACACATTTAATGGTTCAACTTAAGTTGTAGGAGTTTGTCTTTAGACAATATTACTAAGGTCATAGAAGACTCCTCAACCTCCTCCCAATCTTCTTCAGATATTTGAGGGATCATCTCACATGTATCGAATTCGGGATGGGGATAGTAATTTAGCTCCAAGAAGTTCCGAGTAGTACCTGGAAATCAGCTTGGTCTCATCCAAGGATAGTAAAAGTTTTTCCAAAGGGGGCTGTTGGAGTGCGACCTGAAGAGATATAAATTAGGATTGAATTGCATGCCTCAGTTGAAAATAAAAGATAAAGTGCTTTGCCTGCACTGGGCCATGTGAGGAACTCAGGCAGTAAAGGATGACCCCAAATTGCATTGTTAATGGAGGAGGCCCAATCAGTATGATAAATAAAGGAGTTACCATAGCGCAGGTTCCTAAAGCCTTTTTGCATGCTAGTCTCCATATCGAATGTGAATAGGTTACTAAAGTACGAAAATTCTCCCACGACAGGAATAAATTTCGGAAGTCCTGTAATGTGTTGTAGTGTATTTGTATTGTACGTTCGAACGAAAACTGTACTGATAAAACGAAAATCGTACAATCTGGTATTGTATGAGAAAAATTTTCGTGTTTGTCCCTTCAGAAAATTTTGGGCGACAGCTGTGTACCAATGATCAGATTATCGTACGATCGCGTTGAAAGTGGAATTTTTTCGTCCGGTTTTCTCAACGTGTGTATGAGGCTTAAGCGATGTTTTTTATTAAGAGAGGTGCCCTGGATATTTCCTGTAGTTTGTCGGTAAACAGAGTTATGCAGAGGTTGCAATGAGGATATAACAGCTGCCTCTGGTGAAGTGCAGGCGATCATGTTACAATTTGCGACTGTGTATTAATATTTTAAAGCGCACATCAAGTCAGGTCTGTTACCCAAAAAGTGTCCTCAGTGCTCTGAATCTGAGGGAAATATAAAATGCACATATCACTCCAGCTTCTTGTATAAAGTGCCTGACCATGCCTCATATTCTTGTGAGGTTGCACATCATTTTGTGCATATTACAGTTTCTGGGGATTTACAACACCCAAATCATATTATCCTAATCTGTTACGGTTATCATTGTCTCTTATCTTTTTAACAATTCCTGATCTCTTCTGATTACACTGATCCCATAAGTGCTCAACCCTGAGTACTTTCTGATTCAGAGCTATTAGTGGCCCAGTAAAATGTAGGTTAGGGGCTCTGTGTCCCCTATTTGCATGAACTACAAGCAGAGAAGGTATCAGGTATAACAGATGTCAGATGCCTCCATAAGGAACACCTATCTCTACTTTTTATAGTCACATATGACTATTAGCTCCCCTGTGACAGTAATAAACTGAATGACAGACTTGTCACTAAACTATGGACTTGGGGTGCAAAAACCTGGAGGTGTCAGCCATATGTAGCCAATATGTAATAGGTACTTATTATACATTTGTAGTTTGCATAAGTCCGAATATGACAATTTTTTGGTAACACCAGTGTCAATATATGCTCTTGGTAGACCCCAAATACTTACATGAATAATTTAGGAACCCTGAAAATGTTTGGGGTACCCAATTCACTGGCAGCATACCCAGTGGTGGCTGGTGGTATATTTGGGGGGGGGTGGCAATCACCGGTCACCAGCCCCGCACTTACCCCATCTATGATGCGGGCTTCCTCCGGGCTGCGGCTTCACCCTGAGTCTACTCCTTCCTCGGCTTCACGGCACCCCCTGCGTCTCCTCCCTCCTCCTCCTCGGTGGCCAATAGGATCACTTCTTCTCTCAGCGAATCGGGTCTCAGGACCCAATTCTTGAGTAGGGAATGGCCGGAAGGAGAATCAGGAAGATGAAAGCGAATATTAATTCGCTATTGTCACACAACTGGGTGGGTTTTGCACCCCGAGCCCACCCCTTTTTGAAGCCAATTAGGTGCCAGGCTTCTAAAAAAAAAACAACCTATTGGAATCCATGCATCCAGTTCCCTGCATGTAAATTAGGGGACGGGTGCATGCATTAGGGGCGCGGCGCCCCTGTGCTCCGTATGGACGGGCCACCGCTGAGCACACCAATGGTCTAAGGCAGTGGTCTCCAAACTGCGGCCCAGGGATCGGATGTGGCCCTTTGCTTACCCTTATCTGGTCCTTGGGGCACTATTCCACCAACTGACACCTATTATGGGACACTATTCCCCCTACTGACGCCATTAATGTGGCACTATTTCTCCCATTAAAACCAATGATGAAGCATGTATGCAGGGGCATTTTGTACTTCCACTAGCCACAGTCCGGTCACCCTAAAGCTTGAAGGAAAGTAAATTGGCCCTTTGCTTAGAAAGTTTGGAGACCCCTGGTCTAGGGTATACCAGTAATGGTTTTCATTTTGGAAAGACATTCTATGAGTACAGCTACTTATATGAAAAGGTGTAGAAGTAACATTACCTGGGCTAGGAGGACGATAAATCTGTGGAGATGACTTCCAGCCTGCGGACAGCTGATTAGCCTGCGTCTTACTGGACAACTCTGTGGTTGGTGCCCTCATTGGGGGTGGTGGAGGAGGAGCTTGCCTCCCACCGCTGTTTGCTGAGGAAAGAATTAAAGGGTTAAGTCTACCATACAAAATGTTTCTTAGTAAAGCAAAGTTTCTATGCAAATTGTTTTTTTCCCTGGACAAAAACTAGAAACATACAAAAAAAACTATTTGTAAAAAAAAAAACACTTAAGAGGTTGATTTACAAAGGGAACTATACTGTGCACTGCAAGCTAAAACACTCTAGATTTGAGGGGTAGATCTGAAATGAGGAGAAGCTCTGCTGATTTCTATCATCCAAACATGTACAAGCAAAAATGCTGTTTTTTATTTTCCTTGCATGTGATTGGGTATTTTTTGCAAAGTGAAGTTTTACCTCATTTACTAAGCTCTGGAGCACAGTATATTTGCCTTTAGTAAATCAACCCCACAGCCTTTAATTGGATCCTTGTGCCTCAAAGGGTCAGACATATGAAACAATATATTTTACAAGTAGAATCTTTGGGGCTAACTGGAGGAAGAAATATGAGAGAAAAGTGGAATAGTCAGGTCTAATTTTTCATTAAGTGACAAAATAAAAGCAGAACTCCAGGCTCAAGAAAAAACAATGTTTGCATTGTTAGAGCTACATTGTTACAGGAAATGATTGTGTTTCTCCCAGCACTGAGAAATCTTCTTACCTATTATAGTTATATTATTTTATAAATGATATATAAAGTTGATCCAGGGAAAATCTGATTGCCTCTCGGGGGGATCATGAAGGAATTTTGCTGTAGAAAATTGGATCATGCTTTGCTGGGGTTTTTCGCCTTCCTCTGGATAAACCGTGGGTGAGGATTTGTGTATATGGGGTTGTATGATTTTTTTTTTTTTTTAAATTATTTAAACTAGATGGACTTGTGTCTTTTTTCAACCTGACTAACTATGTAACTATTAGAGCCAGTAATGGTATAGTTCCCTGGTGCCCAATCTGAGGCCCCTTGGTGCTTATTGTGTGGCCCCTCATGGCCTCTGAAGATAATATGTGTTTTAGGTGCTTACTTAAAGGGGTTGTAAAGGTAAAAATTTTTTCACCTTAATGCATTCTATGCATTAAGGTGAAAAAACTTTTGACAGTACCGCCGCCCCCAGGCCCCCCGTTTTACTTACCTGACGCCTCGAATCTTCGCTCCTCGTCCTCGTCAGCTTCATTGCAGCTCAGCCTGGTCGCTGATTGGCTGCAGTGGATGGATTGAAAGCAGCGCAGCCATTGGCTCGCGCTGCTGTCAATCACATCCGATGATGCGGCGCGCCGGGGGGCGGGGCCGAGTGATACAGCGAGCGGCTATAGCCGCCAGCTGTATCACGGGAGCGCGCCCGCAAGCACTCACCACCGTGCGAGGGAGCTCGCATGAAGGTGGTAAATGCTTGCGGGGAGGAGCTGAAACAGCCGCCGAGGGACCCCAGAAGACCAGGTTCGGGGCCACTCTGTGCAGAACGAGCTGCACAGTGAAGGTAAGTATAACATGTTTGTTATTTTAAAAAAAAAAAAAAAACAACTTTACAACACCTTTAAAGCGGCGTTCCACCCATTTAAAGGTCAGCAGCTACAAAAAGGTGTAGATGCTGACTTTTAATAAACAGACACTCACCTGTCCCACGGTTCAGCGATGCGGCAGCCCGAAGCCACGTTCCTCTCCCCCTCCTCTCTGCGGCGCCGGCATTGCAAGTGTGGGCGCCCGGCTGTGGCTTCACAGCCAGAACGCACTGCGCATTCGCAAGCCGTGCTGCACATTATGAATGTCTAGGCAATCTTCTGGGACACGTCACAGGTTGCATGGAGGAAGGGAGTGAACTTGCTTCCGGGACCGCGGTGCCAGGGGAGGAAGTGGGAGCTGGGTACTTGTGAAAACTAGTTACCCGCTCCCCCCCAAAAAAATGACATGCCAAATGTGGCATGTCAGGGGGTCACGAGTACTTAAAGTGGAAGTTCCATTTTTGGGTGGAACTCTGCTTTAAGTTAGTGAAGGAAAATACTTTTTTAAATTGGCCTCCAATAAAGCCTTTTTTTTAGGCTGACCATCTCTTTTATATTGTTATGCTTTATAATGGATCTTGCTGAGAGAAATATCAAATGTGGCAAACATTATTTTTAAAGCACAACTCCATGAAATTATTTTTCTCACCACACCACTGCATGGGTTAACTGCTCGTTTTGTCTAGGAGCGCATCCAAAAGCTATACTTACCTTCGATCCTCCGGAAAACCACACTCCAGCAGTGGACTGCTACTGCGGTCCTCACGTCTCATTTATGTGGCCTTGTGTAAACCACTTAGCACGCTCTCAGCATGGTAGCCAGCAGGGATCGGTAGGCTCCCGATGCACACTTGCGATCGGGAGCTTTCTGATCATGTGATCGCTGTGACAGCCAATCCCAGCAGTCACATGACCCGAATGCTCGCCTCCTGGCTTTTAAAACTCTTAAAGGTCCAGAAGGCGGTCGGCATAAAAGGGTTAATTTGAAGAGATTTCCTCTCACTATCTGTTTTGGCTATGGGACAAGAAGTGAAGATAAATCTCCCCAGTGGGATAAAGAGGGCAAAAATAAACCTTACAGGGGTTATAACCCTCCCTTTCTCTATCCAAAGTGAAGAAAAAAAAGTTTTGCCTATAGTTCTACTTTAATATTGCATGTAGCCCTTTGGCAAAGTCAGCAACCACGCTTGAGGTCCCCAATATCAAGTAAGTTGACCACTTACTTGATATAGCCTGGGCAGGTGACCACTCTCTGATACTGGATTGCACACTACTTTTGCACCAGTCACTGACATGCTTTCTTGATTCTTTGGACTCAAAGTGCCTCAGTGTATCTAAGCGACATAACAGGCGGGTATGCAGAAGCTGTACCCTGCTTCCTGTAAACACCATATAATTATGACTAACAGAGCTTTCAACAGATCTGAATAGGTAGAGCTGCAAGGTGTACTCTACACATCCTGACTATCCCTGGAAATAGAGACAACACTTGGGATGCTTGGAGATGCACTGTAGTTTAGAGGCAGACACGTTGGTAGCTATAACTATCCTCCCATGCAGCTATATTTACTAAAAGGAACACAGACATTTGGAGCTTGATGGCTACAAGATTTACTTGCCAGGCAAAAGATATAAAAGATGATAGATTATTAAACTTTATGCTGGTTCTATTATAGGGGAAAAAAAGGAGCTCAGCTTTCAACAAAGACTGATTGCCAACTGTGTGTTTCTCTAGATTTCCTTGCTTCAGTTTTCCTTCCTTAGTCCATATGTGGCCACCCCTCCTCTTCCGCTGTGTGGACCAGAGAATAGAAAATATCTGCTCCCATGATGTAATAAAAGCTTGCCCTTTAAAAAAAAGCAAGGGAAGGAATCACCAAAGTTTTACAAACCATGTATATTACCTGCAGTTTTAAGAGGTCTTCCATGTCCAGGCACAGGAGGGCCAGAAGGTCTACCTGGAGGACCTTTTGGTGGTCGAGCAGGAGCATTATTTTGGTCAGCAATAAAGGTTGGTGGTGGTGGCAATGGCTCAGATAACCTTCGCTTGGCTGAATTTGACATTTGATGAAAAGGAGGAGGTGGAGGCGGTGGGAGATCACTAGGATCGGGTGGCTTAGGAAACGAATCCTCTTCTATCCTCGTGTGTGAGGAAAGTGGACGTGCTGGTGGTAGAGGTGGCGGAATATCTCTGATATCAGGTGGTGAAGGGGATGGGCTTCTCCTGCCAGCATATCCCGTTGGTGGAGCAGGAGGAGGATGATGAGGAGGGGGAGGTGGAGGAGGTGGGAAGGCATGGGAGTTAGATCTGTGAGTTCTTGACTTGTCATGTGTATATGGAGGTAGAGGTGGTGGGGCACTAAACTCTGTTGTGGATTTTGCAGGTTTTTCTTTGAATGGGGAACTAGAATGTGGTGGTGCTTGGGAAATTGGTAACACCAGTTGAGGTTTGTTGACTGAAGGTGGAGCTGGAGGTGGTGCAGGAGGAGAATGACCAAGGATTGAGGGCCGTGGTGGTGGAGGTCTAGCTGCTATAGTAGCTGGAACAGAAGCAGGTGGAGGCTTGGGTAAATCATGTCTTGCATTACTTGGAGGTTGATCCTGCTGCTTTTGAACATTTGCTTTTACTCCTGGAAGCTGTGGAGCATTTTTGTTTCCTGTATTTAGAATAGATAGATACAATTCTAATTATTTCCATATAAATTCCAAATCACAATCTACGCTGACAATCTAGAGTGAACTGAATAAACAGAATGTACCATGAAAGTGAAGGTGAGGTTTCAAACGATACAAAAATATACAACAGTACACATTTTAAAGAGTAAACAAATAGAGAACAGGAAGTACACACAACACTATAAATACAAAATCAAGCAATTTAAGTTCTATTCATGACATCTCTAAATGTCTTCAGTGGTTCATTTATACAGGGAACATATATTTAATGACAATGGGTGTATTAATAAACTAATTACAAAGCATTCAGGAAATGGATTGCATAGTTCATAATACAAACAATATGTAAACAAGATATGGACATTCACAAGCTTTTTAAAGCTTCTATTAAGCTGGCGTGAAATCAGACTAAGAGCGTCATAAAAACAATGCATATCCTTCACAATTTATGAATTTATAAATATATGTGGAGTTGCACTTTAAGTATGCTATTAATGTTTACATACATTTTTAGATGCTATGTCTAGAAAACAGGAATAGGAAAGTATTAAAAAAATGGCCACATTAACCATTTCTTACCTGGCGCATCTCTCTGACCAGGAGGTTTAAGCACTGGGAATCCTCCAGCAAAAAGACCACCGCTAGGGGGTGCCATTGCACTCCTACCATTTCCTGTACCAGCATTTTTTTTAGCTCCTACACAAAAACACAAGGGATGAGTTTAGAGAGGAACTGCAGTCTACTCACATAATTTGTAAAAAAAAAAAAAAAAAAAAAACATCTTTGCCATTCTGAAGCTTCCCTCCAACCACTTTGCATATTATTTTATATATACTGTGATCCTGTACTTGCCAAATATGCTGCAGAACTCTCCCTCCACTGAGTCTGGCTGCAACCATTTTAACTGTGGGCAGCTGACGCTGCTGTCTGTTCACTTCAGGGATTTACACAGACACACAGAGGCACACCTCCAGCTCTGCAGCTCTCATTGGCCCTTTTCCTGGTTTACCTTTCCTGGTAAACTCTCAGGAGAGTGTGAGAGAGAGCTGTGCATGAGGTCATAAGCCTAGGCTTTTTACCAGACAAGAAACAAGAAGTTGGCTGTAAAAGGTATATACTGGCACAAAAAATGTTTTCCTATTCAAAATGAAAACAACAAGGGCAGAAGATTTAATAGATGGAAAGATGAAAAAATGACTAAAGGTCCGCTTTAATGACTATGCTACATTCACCAAGCGTAATTTTTTCATATGCAAAACATTTAAAAACTAAATTAAAAACCAGCATCTTCTTTTATAGATTTCAATTTTAAAGAGGAGTTCCACCCTGGGGGAAAAAAATTGCGTAGATCACCGCACAACGATTGCGGCGATTTTACCTAGAAATGAGAGCAGGTACCTAGTTTTGACAGGTATCTGCTCCCCCTCCCTCCCGAAAGGTGCCAAATGTGGCAGTGGATGGGGGGGGGGGGGGGGAGCAAACAAGTGGAGCTTCCCTTTTTGGTGGAGCTCCGCTTTATACATTAAAAACCATACAGCAAGCTTTGTCTTGGTGTCTTTTATTTAGCAAACTCAAGACCAAATCAACATGTTATCAGCAAGTTAAAGTGCACTTAGCATCGATATATTTTTTCATGTTAAGTGCATGCATGCTAAGTACTATGTATATTTACAGGTTTACATACCTCCCAACATTTGAACTTGATAAAGGGGGCCAATTTTTAAATGGGTCAGCACAGAATCTCCCCTCTCCCCAAGTGGAGCTAAGGAGGAGCGTCCTTTCACAGTAGGGCTTCTTCGCAGTAAGAGCTGTGAAAATGTGGACTAGACTCCCTCAAAGAGCTGGTTTTAGCTAGCTCAGTAGATTGTTTAAAAAAGACCTGGATTCTTTTTGGGGTTGAACTGGGTGGACTTGTGTCTTTTCTCAACCAGATTACCTATGTGACTATGAATGGGCAGCAGAGTAATTTACATATGAATGAGCCAGTAAAGCTCATCCATATACAAATCCCACAATTACCCCATTTCATACACTGGGTTATTTATATGCAAATCCAACAGCAATTTGCATATAAATGCAGTGGTGGCTGGTGGTTTTTTGTTTGGGGAAACAACCCCCCCCTCCTCGCCACCCTCGCTGTCTGCCGGTCCAGCGGCACTTACCCCATCTAGGCAGTGGGGACATCAGGCAGAAGCGGGGATCGGGCATCGGTGGGCACATCGAGCAGCGGCGAGGATCGGGGTATCAGCAGGCATCAGGCTGCGACGGTCATTGGGCAGCGGCTCCTGTGTCTTCTCCTCCTCGCTCCTGCCGTGCGTCTCCACCTAGGCATCCAATAGGATTGGCTGTCCTTACAGCCAAGCGGGTGACGGGTATTAGGCCTGCTTTCTGATTGGCTGGGAGGAGGATCAGTGTTGCAACAGCGAATATCCATTCGCTGTTGCAACACAACTGGATGGACTCCAGATGCAATGCTCTGCTCCCCGAGCCAACCCTATTTTGAAGCCTATTAGAGCCTTTGGCTCTAATCAGGTGCTTAAAAAAAACACACCCCCGCCATAGGATTTCATGCGCCGGTGTCCTGAAAGAGGCCGGGTGCATGAATAGTTAGGGCGGCGGAGGCCCGTGCACCCACAATGGATGGGCCGCCCCTGTAAATGTCGTGGGCTGTGTGCACAGTGTATAAGGGAAAGCCTTAGCAGGATTTTGCCCCTGTAAACGGTACAGCAGGAGCAGGGTCGGAATGGAAGTCAGTCCAAGAAGACAATCTGGGCCTGTTGGAAGGTATGGGTTTACTCCTCCTGATAATGCCTTAATTTGTGTTTCTTTCCAGAATTATGGCACCATATTTGTTTAGGCAATACCCAGGGTCAATATCAACTTCATGGACTTAGATGTTGACTCGGGGATGGCACAATCCTGTAAATCCTGGTGCCTGTGCATATCTTGGCCATGTCCAAAGCAAGTCACAAGGTAAAAAAACTGCATCAGGGACTAATCTCAAAGTTAAAGTGTTGCAGTCCGATCACTGCAGGAAAAGAGACTGAGGGAATGTTTTCCACTGCCCGCAGAAGGCCAATGACATAGGCAAAGTCACTTGTCTGGAGCTTAAAAACAGCTTTTTAATGATAAGAGGTAGAGGTAGAGAGAATACTTTTACTGTATATTGTGAGGCCAGGAGTTTATTAATCCAGACTTGTAAAATTACTGAAAGGTTCATTTTAAAAACTATAGCTACAGACATCTACGTGACATTGTGGTCATGTCTGGCAGTAACAGTTCTTAGGATTTAATAGCAGCAATTATTTGATGTCATATGGCCAAGTCTACCAAATGTGCCACAGAAACATAACACTATAAAATATTCAAAATAATGTAATAATCTCTCATTAGAGGGGCATCCACACCACTTCTTTACTGCTCTTACGTTGTCCCCAAATTTATAGCGTTTCCTTCTTCCATTAAATCTTACATCAGCGCTAGGGGTTACATTTAAGTCTTCATAAAAAAACACAATAAAATTTGATATCGAAGTAGGCCATCTGCCTAGCTGTTCTGTAACATATGTCCTAAAAGTAAACCAGTGTATTGTGGCCAATTAATACATTGGGAGCATTGATATAAAAGATACCAGTAAACCTTAGAGGCTGAAAACGAAATTTAAAAAAATACACATTTAGTAAAATGGAGCCGCTCTTACCATCAATTATTGGAGCACTTCGATCCTTGACTTCTGCAACTTTTCTTAACCGTGCCCCTTTGTGAATGTCAGACAGTAACGCAGATCTGCCTCCTGCCTCTGGTTTCAGGTTTGGTGCTGCTGAACGACCCTTTAAATAAAACAAAACACATAAATTTAATCTAAAGAAATAGTCCCAGCTTTATAATGGATTGCAGGTAAAATGATAAGGTTGGAGAACATATTTGAAATTTTGGAGTGTAAACAAAAATAAATAAATAAATAAATAAGAAAAATCACTCATATATATATATATACATACATATATATATATATATATATATATATATATATATATATATATATATATATATATATATACAGTACAGTATATATGCTTATTTTTTAACACGTGCTGTCTGTGTTGTTCTTTGCACAGATAACAATTGATAAAAAATAAACAACATAACTAGAACACTAATGCTTTATATTATGGGACGTTTTTACAACCTCTCCTGAACGATTTAACTTGACAGATAGTAACCCACGTTTAAAACGTCCGTTTTGCCGCGTTTACATGCCGTGTTTAGCCACGTTTGCGTTTAGAAGCGTTTTTTAAAATAGCCAAAAATGAAAAACGCCTGTAAACGAAACGTGGCTAAATGTGAGTTACCGCATTTAGCCGCGTTTAGTGTCTGAAACGTCGGAAACTTTGGCGTCTGAACTCATTTTTTTGCCTTCAAAGAAAAGCCTCTAAACGCAACTGCCTAAAAATAACATTAAAGGAACCTGTGTAGATGTATACATAAGATAACATTGGATGAGTTCAGGGGCAGCTGAAAAAAGCATCCAACTGCCTCTGAACGTCTGTTTACCAGCAGCAGTGTACATGAGGCCTTAGTAATACCAGTAGCCTTAGACTCCTCAGGGGTAAGCTCATAAGCCAAGGACTGGATCATATATAAAATCTGCAGGGGGAGAAGACGGGGAGCACACTTGTGATCTCTGCGATCAGTCAACAAAAACTGGCTGATTTAGACCATGAAGAAAGAGACACAGCAAAAGAGGAATCTAATGACAGGATCCACTTTAGTGGCTGAAGGCAACGTGACTTTAGGATGCAGACATCGTCATCATCAGTAGGTGCGCTGCAAGCATCCCCAAATCCATTAGTAGACGGTGAGCCGGGGCACCTGGTACAGTGAGACTATCCCTCCTATATCTAGAATCAGACATGTTGCTGATCAGGGTGGATAAAATCAATAGTTTAAAAAAATACATTAAAAAAATCATTTTTTTAAAAAATTTAAATCTGATTTTTTTTTTTAATTAAATCGGATTTGTTTGATTTTTTTCATTTTAATAAAATGCTTTTGGAGTAAAAATCCATCTAAAGATAGTTTTCTATTTAGGATATATTAATAATTTAGTTTACTCAGCATGAAATTGAGCTTAGTTATGTAGCATGAGGCTGTATATTCTGCAATATTTACATTTCTGGTAAACTCATTCAATGAATCCAAGCTCTGCAAGCTGAGATAACATGCATTACATTGATGCATTCACACAATTTCACAGTAACCATGGGATAAAACAAAGTTCAGGAATATTCCTTTATCCCATTGTTTTCATATCTATGTACACTGCAAACTGTATGATTTAATCGGTTCTTTCGTTGTTTTACTAACCTGACAGCTTATTATTCTAAATAGGAAACCTTCATTTTGTTTGAAAATATTAAAGATTCTAACTACCAGCAAGAATAAGTCCTTACATTTAAAGAGCACCTGTCATGTCAGATCCATCATGTTAGCGCCTGTTAGCGGGCATCCACTCACCTGCTGCCGCCACCTCCCTCACCTTGTTGTGTCACTGCCGCATCACCAACTGTACCATTAAAGTGAATGGGACTGTCGGTGAGTCAACAGCGGTTTGGAGGAGGAGCCGCTGCGGGACAGAGATGACAGTTGCTCTTTAAAAATTATGATTTAAATCGAGTTAATTTAAATTAAAGTGGAGTTCCACCCACTTTTACAACTCTTCAGCATCCCTCACTAAACTGCGCACTGTAAATGAATTGGATATTTTTTAATTTTTTTTCTCCGCACCTACTGTATATCTGCTGTATTCATTTTTCACTTCCTCCTCCCTAGCCGTGGCTCATCGCATAATTTCCTGTTTGCAATGCCTTCTGGGAAGGGGTGGCAATTTCCTCTGACACTGCCGTTGCTATGGAAACCTGACCTGAAACCTATTACACTGCTTGTGCTGCACTGAGCATGTGCGAGATCTGCAAGGATGAGATCCAGGAAGAAATACAGTCTGGCTTCAGATGCCCACGGCCTGCTGGAAGTTTATAAAATAACAAACTACTGCTATAAACTAACAAAGCAGACCCTAGTTTACAGACTAACTTTACAAGAATAAATTAAGCTTGTGTATTATAGGGGTATTTTTATTTAGAAAGTATAATTTTGTCCGGAACACCACTTTAAGCTTTTTTACTAGTGATTTAAATCGACTTGATTTAAACCAAATCCACCCTGTTGCTGATATAGGCAAGGCAATATATAGGCTCAGGATATCAGGCATGGCCTCAGGTACTTATGAAACCCAGACAGCTTCAAGCAAGCCAGGGTTGGGTGGCAAAAAGTGACCAAAGTCACTGTAGGTAGGCAGCAGGAACAGATCAAAGGGAGAAGTTCCATGTGGCTCTTTGCCTTCAGGAGCATCAGTGGGAAAATGCTTCCTCAATGTTTCATGGTGGAAAAAAGTGTGGAGCAAAAATGGGGAATAATGGCATCCAACAACCAATTTAATTGAGGTAG
This sequence comes from Lithobates clamitans, assembly GCA_037952925.1. Lineage (NCBI taxonomy): Eukaryota > Metazoa > Chordata > Amphibia > Anura > Ranidae > Lithobates > Lithobates clamitans. The sequence continues at coordinate 3,182,817 of JBBGZY010000137.1, read as the reverse complement.
CTCCTAGTGCTTGGCCTGACAGGTCTATTTACTAGGTGAGTCTTCACAGTCAGGACAATCACGGAGGCAATGGCGGTGGCTCTGGACCTGGTAAGTACTCTGCAGCTAACCTTTACCAGAATAGAGTCTGGAAAGTATTCCATGGAAAACCCAATGCCTGCAAGTCCCTTCCTGGCTATCTCTGCCCAGTCCAGCTCAGTGGAGTCTGGCATGGTACCCTAAATGCCAGATTGATAATGACCACCCCAGATAGCTACAAATGAAGGGACAAGTTCTAGCGGTGATGTAAGAAGAATCTCAATGAAAAAAAATAATCAAAGAATAAAAAATACAACTTCAGTCTTTTAACACAGCAGAACTAAAGAAAAGTCCATCCTCCTAGGATACTTGCAAAAAACTTAGGCATGCTGGACGTAGTAGGGGTTATCCTAAACTGGACTACAGTTTTTTTTGTTTGTGTCCAATCCTCTTGTAGATGACAGCATAACCCGAAGGTAAAACAATTGCTGTGCCCCTCAGTGGATGAGGAAGAAAATAATTTGGTGCAATGACAAGCTTCCTCCACAAGATGGCAGTGTTAATGTTCAACTGCAAGGTACAAAACATGTCTTATGCAATCTTGATCCTATGGGTTCCTTCAGAATGTACCTGATATATACTGAAGACTTATGTTTTTTTATGCTGGAACAATGAAACAAAATATTCACATAAACGTTTAAAATCCTTTTTTATATTAGGTATATGCTTAAGGTTTGTCTTAAATAAATCCCTTTGTATTTACTTTGTAGCCATCCTAGCAGCATAAGTAACACGTTCCAATATATTTCACCAAATAAAAACCAAGTCTCTTATCTGCCTCCTCCCCCTTCTCCTGCTCTTCTACTGATCCCCCCTCCCTCTCTTTTAAAATGTTACTAAACCCAGGATCCTGCATTCACTATATCTGATCTCCCACAGTACGCAGGACATGGAAATGCAATTATTTTAGTAAATATAAACTGCTAAATACCTTTTCTCATCAGCAGTATATAGCAGTCTTGTGACTTCTATCGGTGTCCGCTTAAAGCTTGTAGGAGGAGTTTCCACTCTACCCTGACTGTCCTATGAGGCTGGCTGCATGACCCCTGATCCCCTGTCTGGACAGTGCTGATTGGCCCTGTGCTGATCATGTGCACCCTTCCAAGAAAAAAAACAAAAACTCTCCATCAATACACAACAAACTGAGCATGGTCAGAGTGCCCCCAAGGCTCTGGTGTTTTTGTTTTTTTTTGGAGGGAGGGGGGCTTCAAACGACCACCCCACCAATCGGCTTTCCCCCCCTGTGGTCGGTCAGTCATCCAGCCCCGCATTACCCCATCTAGGTCACGGGCGGGCAGCGCTCCTATGGGCGGTGGCTTCCATCGTGTCTCCTCCTCCTCACAGCGGCTTCCATTATGCGTCTCCTCCCTCCTCATCCTAGGCACCAAATAGGATCGCCTGTCCTTTCAGCCAAACGGGTGATGGTGTACAGGACCCGCTTCATGATTGGCAGGGAGGAGAATGAGTATGACAATAGCGAATATTCATTCACTATTATCACACAAGTGGGTGTGCTCAAGGAGCAGTGCTCTGCGCGCTGAGCCCACCCTTTTTTGAAGCCTATTAGAGCCTCTGGCTCTAATCACATGCTTCAAAAAAAAACAAAACAAACCCATTGGAATCCAAGTGTCCGGCGCCCCGCATGTAGATTAGAGGGCCGGACGCATGAATGAGGGGGGGCTCCCCTGCGCCCATTATTGGCGGGCCACCACTGCTCTATATTATCAGGAGATGGATTGGGGACAGTGGAAGAAAAGGAGGATCAGAGAAGACAGGATCAGACAGCCTTTTTACACAATGCAGAGGATTAACCCCTTATGTTCCACAGTGAGTACAGCATGCTTTTCTGCATATACAGACTGATTTATCTGTTGTGGGTTTAGTAACTTTTAAGCTGGCCATACACTGTGGTAACTTCACTTTGTCAGTGGTCCTGTCAGCACCCTCCTGCCTGGCATCTTCCCATCGGGCAGAAAATTCTTGGTCAAACAGCGTAGTGTAGTAACCCATCAGCTAAGGAGGAGTGCTTCATGGAGCTCAGGTGCTCTTTGCAACACTTTGGGGGTTAATAATGAAAGGCAAATCCACTTTGCACTACAACTGCAAACTACAAGTGCAAAGTGCCTTTGGAAGTGCAGTCGTTGTAAATCTGAGGGGTAGATCTGAAATGAGGGGAAGCTCTGCTGATTTTATTATCCAATCATTTGCAAGCTAAAATGCTGTTTTTTACTTTCCTTGCATGTCTCCCTCGGATCTACAGCGACTGCACTTGCAGTGCAATTTCAAGTGCACTTTGCACTTGTAGTTTGTACTAGTAGTGCAAAGTGGATTTGCCTTTAGTAAATAACCCCCTGTGTGTTGGTATGAAAGGTGGATGGCATATGGCACCCACTAGATCTGGCTGGTCAGGTCTTAGTCTGTGGTAGCACAAGATTAGGGATGGATAAATGAATAAAGAATTCAGAAGCCACTCCATTCAATCAAACAGAATGAAGGCATTTTATAGCACGGTGCATCCACGAACAGTAAGAAAAGGTTCCCAGCACCTAAAGCAATTGAGTACCCTGGCTATGAGGCTCCTTGTATTTGTCCAACCTATCATGATATTGCAGAATGTAAAAGGATCATCTAACAGGTAGAGTTTAAAAAAGGGCATAATGAGGAATTCACGCCTGCATGAGTGTCAGTTTTTGTCCAGAAGGAACCGGCTGTACCAGCACATTCTGCTGAGACAATGTGGGAGCAGGACGTGGAATGCCACCGAGAAAGGTAGGAGGACTCAGTACTATACACTATGATTACACGGATCAAGTTCTGATAAGGAAACAGATCTAGAAATAAATAATGCATCACCTCATCCTGACAATAGATACATGCAGTACTAAGGCTACTACTACTACTGTGCCATGCAGGCAATAGAAATATGGCCCTTCAAGTACACATTAAAATGATATTGAAATCAAAAACAAAAATGTAACATTTTGCAGCTTTTCAATCCTTAAAGTGTTTTTGAAGGCTGAAGTTTTTTTTAACCTTCATGAATTCTCCCCCCCTCACCTGAGCCCCCTCTCGACCCTGCAATGTGCACGGGAGTCTCAGCTGTCCCCCGTCTCTCTCTCTCCTCATTGGCTGAGACACAGCAGCTGGAGCCACAGGCTCCCAATGCTGTCCATCACAGCCAGTGAGCCAATAAGGAGAGAGCAGAGGGCAGGGCCAAGCTGTGGCTGTGTCTTATGGACGCTTAGAGCTGGGTTCGGGAGTGAGCACGCACCGGTGCCTCCATAGCTATAGGGGGCACTGGTCAAGGGGGAGAAGCTATGAGTGTTGGCAGAGGACCCAAGAAGAAAAGGATCAGTGCTGCTCTGTGCAAAACCACTGCACAGAGCAGGTAAGTATAACATGTTTGTTATTAAAAAAAAAAAAATTAACCTTTAATATAACTTTAACCACTTCAGCCCCGGAAGGATTTACCCCCTTAATGACCAGGCCATTTTTTTGCAATACAGCACTGCGTTACTTTAACTGACAATTGCGCGGTCATGCAACCTTGTACCCAAACAAAATTGACGTCCTTTTTTTCCCACAAATAGAGCTTTCTTTTGGTGGTATTTGATTACCTCTGCGGTTTTTATTGTTTGCACTGTAAACAAAAAAAGAGCAACAATTTTGAGAAAAAAAACAATATTTTTTACTTTCTGCTATAAAATACAGCCAATAAAATTATGTAAAAAATCTAATTTCTTCATCAGTTTTGGCCAATTTGTATTCTGCTACATATTTTTGGAAAAAATAAATCCCAATTAGCGTATATTGATTGGTTTCCTGCAAAGAGAGAGAGAGGTCTGTGTTCCTGATCAGGAATCATAGACCAATCTCTTGCTCTGTGACAGAACGACGATTTGCTTTGTTTACATAGGCAGACGGCTGTTCTGTCATTCCCCCAAAGGATCGCGGGTGGCGGCGGCCACCGGACCCGCTGATTGGCTCCCACTGTGTCCAATCACAAAATAAAACAACCGAAACACAAAAAAGTTGCTGCTAGTTGACGCGTTTCACAAAAACTTTGTGCTTAATCATAACACAGGGAGACCCCACTAACAGCCCCACCCACACCTATCACATGTGTCAGGTGATTCAATTGGTTACTCCCTGATATCCTGACAGCTCCATAAAAGCAACACAAAAACCCACACAAAGCAACAAAAAAAAACCACACCAAGATAAATAAAGAAGGTTAAAAAAAGAACAATAAATTCAATTGAACTAGTAACCATGTAAATTACATACCTGGTATTGCAGTTATAGAAGGATCTTACCGGTACTACACATGTGGGTTTTTAATATATGCAAAAAATAAGTGTCAGTGTTATTCACTTTATTTTGTTTTTTTGTTTTTAAAATATGTTTATATTGTCTTTATATATTCAGTTCAATTGAATTTATTTTTCATTTTTTTTTACCTTCTTTTTCACCTTGGTTTGTATGCATTTTTTTGTTGATTCATGTGGTGTTTTTTATTGCTTTTTTTAAGCTGTCAGGATATCAGGGAGTAACCAATTGAATCACCCGACACTTGTGACAGGTGTGGGTGGGATTATTTAAAGGAGAAGTACAGCCAAAGCTCATTTCCACGGATGGGCACCCATGTGTGGAATCCATTAAGCTGGTTAATTTCACCTGGAGCAGCTCGTTCGTCCATTATTCATGTATTGATCCTTATTGCAAGCAGATGGAGGTTCTATTATTTTTATAGCGCTGTTTATTTTTTGTATTAGTTTGTACAGACTGAGCGTTCACCACTGTTCTCATCCACCCACTGAATTTTTTTGTTGAAATCCAGTGTATACAGGTAATAACCTATGTGAAGGTGGCCTTAGATGAACCTGACTAACAAATTAAATCTGAACTCCAATCAACACTTTTTTTTAACACCAATTAACAGTTTTTAGACAGTGACAGCAACAGTCTTTTTTTTCCTTTTGAGATAAAGATATTACATAAAAGAAGAAAACCTGACCACTGTAAACACCCTGGTCAGTGTTAAATGGTTTGAAGTTGGGGAAATAACAAACGTACTGGCAGGATCAACAGGTCAAAATAAAAAGTCTAAAAAAAGAAAACAAATGCAGCTACCACATCTAAGAATTGATAAGCTGCAATACTGTATATTATATTTTTGTTTTTGGGTTTAATGCCACTTAACTACTGTCTTTTATAGAAGAATGGGTCTGTATATGGCTCACAACAATAGTCATTAGCCAAATGTCTATTAGTACAATACACATGCTACTGGAGACTTGGCAGATGTACTGTATATAAAAAGAAAGCAGCTGTTACAATATCATTAGTGACCAAAAGGTGGTAAAAACAAGAATAAAACATTTCAGAGCTGTTATATTATACTAGAGGTGGGTAACACATGTTACTTCTCACTGGCGTAAGAAGTGGCCCTCGGTCCCCACATTTGTGGACCATTAATTCATATGTGTGATGTATGAAGTACTGCAACATCTATTGTTCATATCCTGAATGTTCAAAATACCTTCTTAAGGCTGTACACACCACAATTTCTGTGTTCCGCATGCGTTTTTGCATTCGGGTGCCTTTTCAGGACATGTGTTTCTTGTGCATTTTTGACATATTTTGCCACATTTTGCCACATTTCAGATGCGTTCCATGCAGAAAAAATGCAAATGTTCTACTTTTGTGGGCTGTATTAGTGTGGACTAGGGTCATTGGAACACATGGAAAACATTGTGCATGCATTTTGAGACAGATTAAAAACGTAGTGGGCTGCATGCATCTGGTGTGAACCAGCCCTTAAAGTGGGACTTTAGCCAAAAGAAGTAAAGAAGTTCTGCTTTTCCCCTTCCCCCCTTCCCCCTTTTAACTATTTATTTTTTGGGGAGGGGGCAGATACCTGGTTTTGACTGGTACCCGCAGAATTCTGGGACATGTCACAGGTCTCAGAAGGCTGTGGGACCATTCACAAATCTTAGCGTGGCCGTGGCTCATGCATGGGCAATGGGAATCCAGCTGTGAAGCCTCAAGGAGTCCTAGCCGGCTTCCCTTAGTAAACATGGCGGTGCCAGGGACTCGAAGACAAAGTGAAGGAGGGTACTGAATTCTTGGACAGGTAAGTATTAGTAAGGACAGTATTTGTAGCTGCTGACTTTTAATTGTTTTTCATGCAGCCTGAAGATCCTCTTTAAAGCAGGCCTTTTGCCATCAAAAAAAAGTATAGCCTCTATTCAAAAGGTAATGAAAAGATAGAACATACATAAGATTAGGTATATAATCACTTTAGAAAGGTGAGATGGGAGTATGGCTCATAGAAGCCTCACACATTTTAAAAAATTTTTTTTTTCTTTTTGGGTGTTTATAGTGTTGCGTATATGGCTCATAGAAGCCTCCTAATTATATCATTTTTTTTTTTTTGTGAACTGGGTGGGTGGGTAGAAGGGGGGGGGGGGGGGGGTTAAGCACATTTAACACGATGCATTTGGAGGAAGGAGGAGGGTTAGGGAGGAAGAGAAAATTTAATTAAAATGTTCCTTTTTTTTTTCCTTTTTCTCTGGGGGAGGGGGAATAGTGGAAACTGATAATGATGTTCTTATTTTTTTGTGATAAATATGAATATGATATGAAGTTTGTTTTAATGGACATGTTAAATACTAATAAAAATCTAATAATATAAAAGATAGAACATACAGTATGTACTCTTCCTTGTAGGCTTTTTTCTAAGAATTTTCTTATTTTTCTTCTCTCCAGCACTCTACTCCCAGTGGCAAGTTTAAGAAAGTGCAGAGGATTCAACCTCCCCTTAGCTCCTGAAGTTTTAACCCTTCCCCCCTTCATGTGACATCAGTATAATACCCCTTTCACACTGAGGTGCTTTGCAGGCGCTATAGCATTAAAAATAGCGCCTGCAAAGCGCCCTGAAACAGCGGCTCCATTCACCCCAGTGTAAAGCCCGAGCGCTTTCACACTGGAGCGGTGCGCTGGCAGGGCATCAGAAAAAGTCCTGCCAGCAGCATCTTTGGAGTACATTAGGAGCGGTGAACTCACATGAAAACAATGGTGCAGCGCTGCTATACCGCTGGCAGCGGCGTTTTGCGGGCGGATTTAACCTCTTTTCATCCGCTAGCGGGGGTTAAAACCTCCCCGCAAGCAGCCGAATAGTGCCACTAAAATGACCGTATAGCGGCGCTAAAAATAGCGCGGCTTTACCGCTGACGCCCGGGGCGGCTCAGTGTGAAAAGGGTCTTAAGAAAATTAGTCTTTGCCAGATATTTTGCAAAATCTCTCAGTGTATACATGAGATTTCCCAGGAAGGCAATGTGTGACGTAGTCTTCCCAGGATGCATCTGTGAGGCCCTGGCTACATCATCAGTGCCTCTAGAGACCAGAAAGTGCAATGTAGTTACAAGCCTTTTTTCACCATAGAAATATCAGGATGCAGAGCTGCATGCAACACTGTTTTTATCTATTGGGAGGGTGGAAGGTGTGAAGGAGGTCTGCTTTAAGCACCGATGCCAATATGTGTCTTTGTGGGCCACATATTCTCTTTTTGCCTCACAAAGCTATTTTGACTTTGCTAATGGGAGCTTGACTTCTGTGTCTTTAGAACGTATCCCACCGACTGCTACCCCCTATCCAGTAATGCCGCGTACACACGGTCGGACTTTTCGGCTACAAAAGTCCGACAGCCCGTCCGACAGACTTTCGAGGGACTTTTGGCGGACTTGCGGCAGACCTTCTAACGAACGGACTTGCCTACACACGATCACACTAAAGTCCGACGGATTCGTACGCGATGACGTACACCAGACTAAAATAAGGAAGTTGATAGCCAGTAGCCAATAGCTGCCCTAGCGTGGGTTTTTGTCTGTCGGACTAGCATACAGATGAGCGGATTTCTGGGTCCGTAAAGATTTGAAGCATGTTTCAAATCTAAAGTCCGTCAGATTTGCGGCTGAAAACGTCCGCTGAAAGTCTGGGGAAGCCCACACACGATTGGATTGTCAGCCAGCTTTGGTCCGTCGGCGTCCGTCTGACTTTTGTAGACGAAAAGTCCGACCGTGTGTACGCAGCATAAGAGTGCCCTAATTTGCCACTAAGGTTCTCTTGTTGGACAAGGGGGTTAGCAGTTGGAGGTGCATAATGGTGAAGCCTGGTATCTAGTAACAAAGTGAAACTAGTTTCAGAAAGGCACAAAGAGGAGTATTTTACTAGCTAAAAAAGTAATAGCAATCTTACTCCCATGTTTCCTCTTCAGAAAAAATATTACTTTAAAGGAATTTTTTTAAATATTATCCATGTACAAAATATAACACATTTATATACAAAATGGGTAAAAGAACAGACTGTATAGCTGATCTAACCAAAATAAAGGAACAGCTTAGCTAGGAACTTTTATGAACTTTCCCACATTTGAGATAATAATCACACTCAGATTCAAATCTAAACTAAGCAGTTTGCACACTGATGTTCCCATAACACCTATTATACAATGTCACAGTGTAAGGATATGATACATGTTTTAAGAACAGAATTAAGCATCTGCTATAAAGGAATTAAAATGACTATTTTTTAGGGTAATATACTTGTGTTTATCTACTGAAACTTGCTCTTTTTGAGCCTGCATTTCTAGTTGCAGGCAAGGGCATCCACCAGTGAATTTCAGTAAATTGTTCCGTCTGCCTGGCTGCCCTTAACGATGACAGGGACGGCACTGAGTCTGCCCATTATGATGAACTCTGCACCGTTATTCTTCTTACTAAAGGCTGGTAAACTGACAAATACATTACGGCTTGTGCCACCTCTAGAAATGGCTACTGGAATCCCACAATCAATATACACCACCAGGTACAATTGACCAGGTTTCAACGGGGGATTGCATTTCACTCCCTGCTGCCCCCCCCCCCCCCCCCCCGACACTCCGGGACAGAGAAAAAAAACCTTACACAGTTTTAGTATGAGTAACAGCATTATGTGACATTAGTGAAAAGGGTGGTGCCTATTCAAGGCAAATGGTCTAACTTGTTGGCCGTATAAGTTGCAACTACCCTTCTGTCCTCTATGATTTGGCTTAGATAAAAATGGGAGTCATTCATACAGGTTCCAAAGTCATCTGACAAGATCTCCACAAATTTCAATCACGTATTTTACAACTCATCTGATGTTCCAAAGGCTACAGATTCACTCAACGGACATTATATGCCCTTAAAGATATGGGTGGGCTAGGGTTTCTGTAAATATTACAGGGCAGCACGGCTGACACAGCAAACCAAAGTGTGTGTGAGCCACTTAGGCTGTATGGGAATAAAGCTGACACAGATATACCAAATTTATACCAGTTTTTACAAACCTAGATTGGATTTCACAAGCCTCCACACCCCTGCCCATATATCTCTTAATGTGGACCCCGTTCAAAAACCGATAAGCGATTCTTTGTCCTTTGTCATACTCCATGAAACTTTTGGATTCCTCTCAAAATGAATGCCCCTGAGATCCCTGCTCACCTGCCCACACCAATAGCAACTATATTTAATAGCCCAGAGTTCCCCCGACTCACGGCCTCAACAATTTCAATGGTGGATAGACAAGGGATTATACCGCATAGGGCATTTCCTCGAAAAAAACGGTATCCAAAAGGCAGAATTACCTTCAATAACTTCAGATGCCGCAGTCTGAATACTTTCACCTATGTCAAATTCAACATTTCCTCACGTCTTTGCAAAGGCAGGTGGAAGCCATCACGGTGTATACGGCCTTGGAAAATAGATGTCTACAAGGTGCACCCCAAAGAGGCGGTATATCACTTTTGTATAGACAGATAATTTGTTCTCCTCAGAGACTCTTGTATAGATTGCCATTGTTAAAGGGATGTGGAGATTGAGATTATGGATGAAGACTGGATGTCCACTTAATAGAAGCTAATTATAAGGTCCTATCACTTTGGTACCTTGTTCCATCCAGACTATCCAAAATGTACTCTGAGGTGTCCTCCGTGTGCTTTCAATGCTGTGGTCAGGAGGGAACGATGTTCTATACCTGGTGCACTTGCCCCAAGGTTTTGGGCAAGAGTGCACACTAGTCTACAGTGCCTTGAAAAAGTATTCACACCCCTTGAAATTTCCCACATTTTGTCACATTACAACTAAAAACGTAGATGTATTTTATTGAGATTTTATGTGATAGTCCAACAAAAACTGGTACATAATTGTGAAGTAGAAGGAAGATGATAAATGGTTTTCACATTTTTTTTACAAATAAATATCTGAAAAGGGTGGCATGCATTTGTATACAGTCCCCCTGAGTCAATACGTTGTAGAACCACCTTTTGGTGCAATTACAGCTGCAAGTCTTTTTGAGTCTGTCTCTAACAGCTTTGCACATCTATAGAGTGACATTTTTGCCCATTCTTCTTTGCAAAATAGCTTAAGCTCTGTAATGGATGGAGAAAGTCTGTGAATAGTAATTTTGTCTTGCCACAGATTCTCAATTGGATTTAGGTCTGGACTTTGACTGGGCCATTCTAACACATGAATATGCTTTGATCTAAACCATTCTATTGTAGCTCTGGCTGTATGTTTAAGGCTGTTATCTTGCTGGAAGGTGAACCTTGGCCCCAGTCTCAAGACTCCTAACAGGTTTTCCTCTAAGATTGCCCTGAATTTTGCTCCATCCATTTTCCCATCAACTCTGACCAGCTTCCCTGTCCCTGCTGAAGAAAAGCATCCCCACAACATGATCCTGCCACCACCATGTTTCAAGGTGGGAATGGTATGTCCAGGGTTATGTGAATTTTTGTTCTCATCTGACCAGAGCACCTTCTTCCACATGTTTGCTGTGTCCCCCACATGACTTCTCGCAAACTGCAAACGGGACTTCTTATGGCTTTCTTTAAACAATGGCTTTCATCTTGTCACTCTTGCATAAAGGCCAGATTTGTGGAGTGCACGATTAAAAGTTGTCCTGTGGACAGATTCTCCTACCTGAAGTGTGGATCTCTGCAGCTCCTCCAGAATTACCATGGGTCTCTTGGCTGCTTCTCTGATTTAATCCTCTCCTTGCCTGGCCTGTCAGTTTAGGTCAGAGATTCTAAAACTGTGTGCCACGTGAGATTTGCAGGTGTGCAGGGGGAGGTTTGAAAAATATTTAAAACTGCTAGCGTTTTTAAACCTTGAACATATCGAAAAATTAAATGGTAAATCAATATCGCAAAAGTTAAAAGAAAGTAATATATATAAAAACGCAATCCGTCAGTCTGTCATTCATTGGTTCCTTTCGTAATGTGAAACTCGTGCGAGATCTTAGGAGAACTCAATCGCTCTAATTATGATTATAATAACAGAGACCGTTCCATTCCAACTTATTAGTAGTTGTAATTCTGCCATTTGTGTCTGCCTGGTTTTGTGAGTTTGGATTTTCAGTATTGACTGATATCAAATCGAAAAAGAGAGAGAGACTTCTTAAAATCAACGATGAAATGTGTGAAGTCTGTCGACCTTGGAGCCTCGCTTCAATCTGATTTGCTCTCAAAAGCAGGCACATCCTTCACAATAAATTTGAAATCAAATATATATGTTAAAATAAATAAGTTATTCACTATAAAAATTAAATCTTTTTAGGTGTGCTGTGGAAATGTTGAGATCTTTTTGGTGCGCCGCAAGACAAAAAAGTTTGAGAAACACTGGTGGACGGCTATGTCTTGGTAGGTTTGCAGTTGTGCTATACTCTTTCCATTTTCGGATTATGGGTTGAACAGTGCTCCATGAGATGTTCAAAGCTTGGGATATTTTTTTATAACCTATCCCTGCTTTAAACTTTTCCACAACTTTATCCCTGACCTATCTGAGTCTCGTTGTCTCTCTCCCACCTGTTCGTCTCCAAATGGGAGCGAGACTTGGCAGTCTCTATAAATTTAAACGACTGGAGCAAGGCCTGGTCATCCATTGCCAAATATTCTTCCAATACCGTCACCATGGAGGCGGCCTATAAGGTCCTCCTCCGTTGGTATTGGGTTCCAGCCCGCATAGCTCATTCAAACCCATCGTACAACGATAGATGCTTCAGGGAATGTGGCCAAAGCGGAGACGAGATTCACATATGGTGGTCTTGCCCAAGATTGGTGGCATTCTGGTCTGGCCTCCATTCAACCCTTTTTCAACCCTTCCACAAAGACGCCCGGCATGCACTTCTCCACTGCCCCCTCGAAGGCCTCTTCTCATACCAACAAAAGCTGCCCACCTACCTCTTCATTGTCGCAAAACGCGGTATTGCTAGAGCTTAGCGGAAGCCCTCGGCTGGTTTTGCAGAGGTGAAAAGCATTTTAACTACCCTCATGCTGCATGAGAAGAATGACTAGTGCACTTCATGACTCTCATGCCAAGTTCCTCAAAGTGTGGAACCCATGGTGGTCCAATGCTCTCCCACCCTGACCCCAACCAGCTTGGGTATTCCGGACCATTCTAACCCGCAGGCCCCACGCTCTTTTTTTGTCTAAGACTACACCTCCTTCTTTTCCACTCTTGACTGTTTCTCCTTCCCTTTCCTGGCCTAGTTCTACATCTCCTTTCTTTCCCTTTTTTTTCCTACTTGTTGCTCACTTTGTCTCTTCCCACTCCACCCTCCGCCACCCTGTCCCTCCCTATTGCACCCCCCCTTTTTTTTCCTTCTCCCCTCTGCCAAGGGAGACATACTATCTCTTCAGTAATAAAAATAAAATCTTATCTTCCGCCTCACAAACTTCTTGTGAATGTACTCCATGTATATGCGCAGGAGTTATATCATCCCAGCCAGGTCAATCAAGATGGCCAAAGATGCAAATCCCAGAAGAAGCCAGTAAGAAGAAGTCAAGCCCAGACATCACTGAGAAGATGTCAAGCCCAGAAGAAGCCAGTGAGAAGATTCAAGTGCCGTCCAATGGCTCCTGTTGCTCTCAGTAAAGCCTATGAATGCAGAAATGGAGAAGAGTGGTGCTGAGGGCAGGGAAAGCACTGGATCATGGGCTGTGTCAGGTAATTGGTTGGGGGGTGAAGGGGAAGCCCAGATATGACACGAATGGAAGTTGTCCCCTCCTTCCCCTACAGCCTATGACACGTCACAGATCCCAGAAAGCTGTGGGACCATGCAGAAAGTGCAATGCGGCTCGCGCATGCACAGTGGGAAGCCGGCTGTGAAGAAGCAAGCAGTCACAGCCAGTTTCGCAAGGTAAACATCCCAAAACCTGGATGCGAAGACGGCCAAAGGGCCGGCTTGGGTGAGGACATCGCTGGATCCCTGGACAGGTAAGTGTCCTACTATTAAAAGCCAGCATCTGCAGTATTTGTAGCTGCTGACTTTTAATTCCTTGTTATCAGGGTGAAGAACCTCTATAATGCAGACAATGCATAACTAAAGGCAAAACTTTTATTTAGTTTTGAATAGATTGGAGATGGATTAGAACACCTGTGAGGTTTTTATTGCAATCTCTATCCCTATTAAGGAGATTCACCCTCTCTATTTGTTCAGTTTACCATCATTATTGAAAGTGAAAGTGAAAGTAAAAGAAAATCCCACATTTTGGGAAAAGTAATAGAAAGAGAAATCTTCCAATGGGGACACTAGTTATGATGATCTGGGGGCCCCAAGACATTCCCTCAATTTGCAGTAATTTCCTCTCACTTCCTGCTTCCTCTCACTTTCGGGGACAGGAAGTGAAGGTAAATCCCCCAATAGGACACAGATGGCAAAAAAAAACTGACAGCGAGTATAACCCTCCCTTACTCTATAAAAAAGGTACACAAAAAACCTTTTGCCTTTAGAACCACTTTAAAGCTGAGGTTTGGTAATTTTTTTTTTAACCACTTGCAGACCCCCCCGCAGCGGTGGCTGTAGGCAAAGCAGCTACCTACTTCCAGGTTTAGGGCATGCACATGCACGCCTCCCGCCAGGTTTCCGCTGTGATTGTTCACAGCGGGAGCCTGTCAGCAAGTCCCGGCCAATGATACATGGCTGGGACCTACTTATCCGCTGTGTGCAATCACAGCCCAGCGCTCTGTACAGAGGGAAAGAACTGTCAGTTTCTCTTTATTGCAAAGCAGGGATGAGAAACAGAGATCTTTAGTAAAAAGCTGCACACATAACACATATTTATGCACACTTTTAACCCCTTGATCGCCCTCAATGTTAACCCCTTCCCAGCCAGTGTCATTAGTACAGTAACAGTATATAGTATTATCACTAATCGCTATATTAATGACAGTTAGTCAGTTCCCCCCAGCGTCGGTTGGTGTCTGATTGTCTGCCGCACTATCGCAGTCCCATTATAAGTTGCTGATTTATGAAAAAAATTAGATTTTCTTGTTTTTTTTTTTTATTGGATACGTTTTATAGCAGAAAGTAAAAGATCCCCCTTGGTAAAGGAATGGATTACTGCACTAGACAATGTATTGAGAATGGAAAAATAATATATACCAGGATAGGGGATGCTCAAAAATATTTGAAAAACTATGGGAGCCATGGCTGGGTACCCCAGGGCTTGCTCCGGACAATCTAGTCGTGGACAGACTTTTGAGACTTAATACGGGCTAAATACATTATACATTCTGAATTACCACTAGATTGAGGTGGGAGGGTCGCGCTGCCATAGGCAATGGGCAGGGGGCGCTGTGGAACCTGACCAAGAATGCATAATGTTTGGTGTTGGGGACTATATCAAAATGTAAAATGTAACATTCTTATTATATAAGGAAATGTACACATTTGCTATGTATGCCTTAACTGAGGATCTTTGGACTGTATGTGTTTATTTTTAAATATAAAAATTCTTTTTGGATAAAAAAAAAGTAAAAGATATTTTTTCTTTTTTCAAATTTAGTTTATATCTAAAAAAAAAACCCAGTGGTGATCAGAAGGAAGTTCTATTTGTGTGAAAAAAAATATATAAATCTCATTTGCCTACAGCGTTGCATGAATAAATAAAAAAAGACCAAAAATGTAAAAAAGAAAAGTTTTTCTTTGTTTCTGTTATAAAATTTTGTAAATAAATATGTTTTCTCCTTCACTGATGGGCACTAATGAAAGGTGTGTCACATCCAGAAAGGATTCTCATATCAAGTGGTGGAGAGATATACCACCTGCAACTATATACAATGAGATCCTGAAGTCCATATCCTTAAGGACAATTGCTTGTAGAGTGGCAATTGTTAGCACCTTAACCACTTGCCGACCGCCGCACGCTGATGTACGTCCAAACTTTGGCGGCGGATATCGTTGTTATGGCAGCAGCTAGCTGCCATAACCCCGGTATCCCCGTTTTCGTGCGGCGGTCGGCTTTAAGATAGATTCGCCGCGAGATCACTTTTATCGGTGGCGGGAGAGGGCCCCCCCCTCCCTCCGTGATCCGGTGCCCCCGCCGCTTACCAGAGCTGTTGGTAGAGGCGGAGGCAATCGCATCCTTCTCCGTGCTGTGCCTGGAGACGTGAGGCTAAGATGGTGCCCACTCGTCTCCATGACACTGCTGGGCGGAAGCGACGTCAAAACGTCACTTACGCCCATACGTCTTAAAGGCACATTTTTGTCAATGTCATTTTTTTAAATAACTTTTTTTTTTCTTTTTTCTTTTTTTATTGCATTTTAGTGTAAATATGAAATCTGAGGTCTTTTTGACCCCAGATCTTATATTTAAGAGGTCCTGTCATGCTTTTTTCTATTACAAGGGATGTTTACGTTCCTTGTAATAGGAATAAAAGTGACACTTTTTTTTTAAACTGTGTAAAAATAAATAAAACCATGTAAAATAAATAATAAAAATACATTTTTTTTTAAACCCCCCCCCGTTCCAACGAGCTTGCGCGCAGAAGTGAACGCATACGTGAGTAGCGCCCGCATATGAAAACGGTAGTCAAACCACACATGTGAGGTATCGCCGCGACTGGTAGAGCGAGAGCAATAATTCTAGCCCTAGACCTCCTCTGTAACACAAAACATGCAACCTGTAGAATTTATTAAACGTGGAGATTTTTGAGGGTAAAAGTTTGACGCCATTCCACGAGCGGGCGCAATTTTGAAGCGTGACATGTTGGGTATCAATTTACTTGGCGTAATATTATCTTTCACAATATAAAAAAAAAATTGGGCTAACTTTACTGTTGTCTTATTTTTTTATTTAAAAAAAAAAAATTTTTTTATAAAAAAAAGTGCGCTTATAAGACTGCTGTGCAAATACGGTGCAAAAAAAAGTATTGCATTGACTGCCATTTTATTCTCTAGGGTGTTAGAAAAAAAAACAATATATAATGTTTGGGGGTTCTAAGTAATTTTCTAGCAAAAAAAACCTGTTTTAAACATGTAAACACCTAAAATCCAAAACGAGGCTGGTCCTTAAGTGGCTAATGGATGGAGCAGAGGTGTGTGGTCCGTCAGCTGCAGGGTCTTTTGACTTCAGGATCTCATTGTATATAGTTGCAGGTGGTATATCTCTCCACCGCTTGATATGAGAATCCTTTCTGGATGTAAAAAAACCTTCCATGAAATATACATATATGAACTAAGCTCTTAATATTAAATTGGACATTATCCTGACACTGTTTAAACGCAACTCCCCCAAAGTGACTAATAGCAACCTCTTGGAGTATGGGTGAATTCAGGATGTCCTGTGGATGCTGCTTCTTGGTCTGGCACGGATGAATGTTCCTTTCCCACTATTTGAGTGTGTCTCTTCAGCTGCTGGTGAAATAACTGTTTATTTGGGAACTACAGCATTGGGAGTGGTGCAAACTGTTAAAGTCCCTGAGGAAGATCCGCCCTTCAGAGCGCATTTGAAACGCGTCGGACTATTCCTTTGTGCACTCCCCCCTCTTTTTAAGCTGTTTTTTTCCCCTTTCCGACGGACCCAATTCCTATCAGGAAAACCAATCATTTGTTTGCTGGTCCGACGGACCAAAAACGACGCATGCTCTGAAGCAAGTATGAGACGGAAGCTATTGGCTATTGTACTTCCTTTTTCTAGTCCCGTCCTTAGTGTTGTACGTCACCGCGTTCTGGACGGTTGGACTTTGGTCGGATTTTGGTTTGACCGTGTGTAGGCAAGACCACTTGAATGGAATTCCAGCGGAGTTCCGTCGGAGAAACCGTCGGAGTTTATTACGACAGCAAAACCGGTCGTGTGTGCGCGGCAATACATATAGAAAATGATCAACAAAAAAAGGAAAAAATTAAAATAAAACCAAACACATTTAGCATGCCAAAAGCCTCTATGATTTGAATCTGAGTTGAACAGGTGGAAATGCACTTGACGGATTGGAAAATTCTACTCCTGCCCTGGACAAATAACAGTGAGCTGAAACTCTATGCAGGAAATATTGACTGAATTTCGACCTTTTCACACTTTGGACTTCTCTGCGCTCTGTCCCTTTGTGTGCTCAGTCATAGATTACATTATTGTAGTCAAGAGCCATCTCTCTTCCTCTTCCCTTGCTGTTCCCGGAGAGATAAGCTCTGCACTGCTGTCGAGGGAGAACAAAATGTCATTTGCCAGAATTCCAGTTCTCCATCAGTGTACCAAAAATAGAACCTTTTCTTTTCATCAAACAAAATACACAAAACAGAGCAATCCAGACCGGCTAAATGCACTGATTATAGGAACATGGTTGTAGATGATAAGAATAAATATAGGTTTTATCTAATCTAACTTCAATAAAAATCAAACTGGCTGCCATGGATTATGGAACCTCTGCACATTATCACTGCTCTCTGGGCAGCATTACTGATTACGACCTATGGAATATAATGCTAAAGGGGACCATTATTAATCAATGCAAAGATTGTACATGGTTTCTGACAGTCAGAAAGAACATGGAAAACCCAAAAATTTTACAATGGAAATCAAAACCACTGGTTACAGAAATGTTATGTTAACTGTAGCCCAAGACAAAAAAAAAATAAAGAAATCAGTATAATGCCCCGTACACACACGGTCGGACTTTGTTCGGACATTCCGACAACAAAATCCTAGGATTTTTTCCGACAATTGTTGGCTTGTCTTGCATACACACGGTCACACAAAGTTGTCGGAAAATCCGATCGTTCTGAATGCGGTGACGTAAAACATGTACGTCAGGACTATAAACGGGGCAGTAGCCAATAGCTTTCATCTCTTTATTTATTCTGAGCATGCGTGGCACTTTGTCCGTCGGATTTGTGTACACACGATCGGAATTTCCGACAACGGATTTTGTTGTCGGAAAATTTTATAGCCTGCTCTCAAACTTTGTGTGTCGGAAAATGCAATGGAAAATGTGTGATGGAGCCCACACAGGGTCGGAATTTCCGACAACAAGGTCCTATCACACATTTTCAGTCGGAAAATCCGACCGTGTGTACGGGGCATAACTCTGCAATACATGCCCATTTACCATTTTTTGTCTCTTTAATACTGAAAGTACAAAAAATGACTTGTTGATGCTGCCAGAAGTCCAGCGAGCTTGTAACTTCCTCTGCTGCAATACTTCCTTTGCTGCACTGAAACCTAAGCAGTTTTATTAACCCTGCTCAGTTCACTCTTTTAAAGTAGAACTTGAAGCGTATTTAAAGCGGAATTATACTCACCTTGGATCCAGTGATGCTGCGTCCCAGAGCTCCCCACCGGCTTCCAGGTCTCAATCGGCGGGCGTTTTTATTAGCCGAGCAGGGTGACATCATTCAGTCAGCTTCGGCATGGCCAAAATTCTACAGTAAGCTTTACACTTTTTCCCTCACCGTTGAGAACCCCCTGCTATATGTTTGTTATCTGTTCCCATTCGCACAGGATACCTTTTTTTTTTAAAGGTGGAAGTGTCATGACTGACTGCAAGGTTTTTTTTGAACAATGTCAGGCGATGGTACTGATTAATTTGGACAAACCTGACGGGCTGGTTGTATTGAAGTAGAACAGTATATCGACTTCTGCACAACCAGTCTGCCCATACATGGATTGAAATTTGGCTAGTCTCTACTGAATTTAGAACCATGTATGGCCAGCATAAGTCTGTCCTCTAAACCTTTAATGCTTTGTTAGGATGGGCAGTGTTCAAATCTATTAGTTGAGCCTAACCCTTACTCACTGTTCATAAGCCAGCCTGTGTCCTCCTCCATTCCCGGCAATAAGACAGGTGCCAGGACCTTGGAGTCTGCTTTTTCTCTAGTACATTCAGCTATCCAGGTAGCTGGCTGTACACAGAAGATTTTCAATTCCAGCCAAGGTTTATTGCAATGACAGCACACTCCCACCCGAAGCTACACCTACAACGTGTTTCACCCACAGCAGGACATAATCATGGGGAGAGTGGCTATCGAAGGGGGAGAAGTTTACTCTCAGAGTGCTTAAAGCAATTTTAAATTATTATTTTATTTCAGCTACTATTGCCGTTGGGTGGGTTATGCCATAATGTGCTAGTATGCATATTAGCACATTATGACAGACTTAGCTGTCATAATGTGATGTCCAGTGCTGCACTATTACCGATCCCGTGGATCCCTGACACTTCCATCTTCCTTCTGGGTTCCGGCTGTTCAACTGTTTGAATGGCCGGGCTGTGATTGCGTCACTCCTGTGCATGTTCATTGGAGTCCAATCACTATGGCACATAGTGGATGCTGTAAATGTATGCTAAGCTGTGCATGTATGGCTCAGTGTACATTACAGCTGACAAGCAGGGGAAGCATTATGACAGAGGAGACCGATAGGGTCTCTTCTGCCACAAAAACCCTGCCGGTCAGCAAATTTTTAGAAAGAGGGTTTGATACTATTTTATTTGGGCACAGCAATGCCCAATCCTGAAATGAACCCTTAAATGCATTCAAGGATGCATATAAGTGTAGTATAGTAACAATCCGCCCCAGTAGGTCAACAGCCTAAATGAATCCCTCATATAAGAATTCATTTTTAGTAAAAGTATACACCAAAAAAACAAAAAATAAAAACAAAAACTTTTTCCTCTTGATTAATAGTGACTCCTATCAAAGTAAATTTTATTATCTTCTAGGTTCATATATATTCTCACAATGCTTGATAATTAGTAATACATGTTAATTATTAAAACCTAGAATGAGGAAGTCACCAATTTACAATTCATATTCTTGTAACTGTCCCAAATGAGATACAAAAAGGAGTCGGGGAGGAGAGGCAGACTGATTGTTGCCAGCCCTCCCATTGTTTGGCTTGGATGGAAGAATCTGTTAGATCTATTTCATTCAGCCTACAGGTGAAACAAAAGAAATCCATATACTGTATATGTATGGCCAGCTTATATCCACAACAAGAAGTGGGAGGAAATCCCTCCAAAGTGACTGAAATCCCTGATTTTCGCCAGGGTCATCAGATCTAGTGTCCCCTTTGGATAATTTCCCCTCTATTCCTGTTCTAGTGGCAACTCAAAATCTGAGATTCACCTACACTTGCACCACTCCCTGATAATAGTCACCAGGACAAATAGTGAGGGTGAATATTCCTTAGGGAGACACAGATCGCATAAAAAAAAATGACAGGTATTCCAATCCCTCTCTACATCAAATTAATACAAAAAAAAAGTTTTGTCTTCAAATCTACTTCAGGTTATGAAGATGAGGGAGGAGTTAGGGTGTTTTGTAGTAAGAATACACTTCCTGTCCTATGGTGACAATAAACAATGCCTTGAAAAAGTATTCAAACCCCTTGAAATTTTCCCTATTTTGTCATGTTACAACCAAAAAAGTAAATGCATTTTATTGAGATTTTATGTGATAGACCAACACAAAGTGGCACATAATTGTGAAGTGGAAGGAAAATGATAAATAGTTTTCAATTTTTTTTTACAAATAAATATCTGAACAGTGTGGCGTGCATTCAATACTTTGAGTCAATACTTTGTAGAACCAACTTTCCCTGCAATTACAGCTGCAAGTTTTTTGGGTATGTATCTACCAGCTTTGGACATCTAGAGAGTGAAATTGTTGCCCATTCTTCTTTGTAAAATAGTTCAAGTTCTGTCAGATTGGATGGAGAGCGTCTGTGAACAGTAATTTTCAAGTCTTGCCACAGATTCTCAATTGGATTTAGGTCTGGACCTTGACTGGGCCATTCTAATACATGAATATGCTTTGATATAAACCATTCCATTGTAGCTTTGGCTGCATGTTTAGGATCGTTGTCCTGCTGGAAGGTGAACCTCTGCCCCAGTCTCAAGTCTTTTGCAGACTAACAAGTCTTCTTCTAAGATTGGCCTGTATTTGGCTCCATCCATCTTCTCATCAAATCTGACCAGCTTCCTTATCCCTGCTGAAGAAAAGCATCCCCACAACATGATGCTGCCAAGACCATATTTCACTTAGGGGTGTACTCACTTTTGTTGCTAGCGGTTTAGACATTAATGGCTGTGTCTGTGTGTTGAGTTACTTTGAGGGAACAGCAAATTTACACTGTTATATAAGCTGTACACTCACTACTTTACATTGTTGCAAAGTGTCATTTCTTTTGTCACATGAAAAGATAGAATAAAATATTTACAAAAATGTGAGGGGTGTACTCATTTTTGTGAGATACTGTAAATACTTT
This sequence comes from Lithobates clamitans, assembly GCA_037952925.1. Lineage (NCBI taxonomy): Eukaryota > Metazoa > Chordata > Amphibia > Anura > Ranidae > Lithobates > Lithobates clamitans. The sequence goes on along the minus strand of JBBGZY010000137.1, from coordinate 3,161,180 downwards.
TTCAAGGCACTGTAGCACAGTAAATGAGGGGGTCACCCTAGGAACTGTGTTACTAGCAGGATCACAAGGTGAAAAGAAGGGAAAAAGTCTGAAAAAAAGAAAACGATTTCAGCCACCCTACGAGGTGCGACAATTTAATTCCCAGAATGAAAAAAAATAAAAAAAAATTTCAGGAGCATTGTCCAGGTGGAGAGTTCCGGTCAGGCCAGGTACCGATCTTTTCCTCTAAATAGATTCCTGTAACCTTTTCCAAATTTCCAAGTAACAACGATGGCTGACGGTTGTACCATGTTCAATTTGCTGGTAGTAAACGCACCCCTTGTGATAAAAAAACTCCACAAAAACACACCAGCATAAGCATATGAGGGTTCACACTCTGCCCACATTTGCATTCATTCTTTGCATTTTTGGCTGCCCACTTCTTGTGTCATTATGGACATTAGGGATGGGCGAACGGTTCAGCCCGAGCATAAGTTCGGGCCGAACTTTGGTTGTTCGGATTTACTGCGAACACCGAACAATATGCGGTGTTCGGGGCAAATTCGAAAGCCGCCGTGACACTGTTAAAGTCTATGGGACACTAACATGAAAAATCAAAAGTGTTCATTTTAAAGGTTTATATGCAAGTTATTGTCATAAAAAGTGTTTGGGGACCCGTGTCCTGCCCCAGGGGACATGTATCAATGAAAAAAAAATTTAAAAATCGGCCGTTTTTTCAGTAGCAGTGATTTTTTTAATGCTTAAAGTGAAACAATAAAAATGAAATATTCCTTTAAATATTGTGCCTATAGTATGCCTCTAAAGTGGAGCATTTTTCCCATGTTTAGAACAGTACCACAGCAAAATGACACTTCTAAAGGAAAAATTGTCATCTAAGACGGATCGCGGCTGTAATGAATTGTCGGGTCTCGGCACTATGGATAAAACTAATTGAAAAAAAGAGCATGGGATCCTCCACAGTCCATTACCAAGCCCTTTGGGTCTGGTATGAATATTAAGGGGAACCCCGAACCAATATTTAAAGAAATTGCGTGGGGGTCCCCCTAAAATTCATACCAGGCCCTTCGGGTCTGATATGGATTTTAAGGGGAACCCTGCGCCAAAATAAAAAAAAATGGCGTAGGGGTCTCCCCCAAAATCCATACCAGACCCTTATCCGAGCACGCAACCTGGCAGGCTGCAGGAAAAGAGGGGGGGACGAGAGAGCGCCCCCCCTCCTGAACCGTACCAGGCCACATGCCCTTCTACTACTAAGACTGAGTCAACTAGTCTGCGACCCAGGCGAGTGCAAATTAGAACATGTCAGAACACAATCAAGTGCGAATGGCTGTGTGCTACGCCACGGGCATTCTGGGAATTAAATTGTCAAACCTTGTATGCAAAGACTGATAAGCTGCAATATACTGTATTCAGTTTGTTCTCAGGTTTAAATATACTTTAACCAGCTGCTGACCGCTCAAAGTAAATATACTGCGAGCAGACGACAGGTGCAGGCACAATCACTTACCTGTGCACTGGCTCTTTCTCCCGGGTTCAGCCGTGCGCCTGCACGTGCCCCTTCTGACCCCTGCTGTGATCGGACACAGCATGAGTTTGACAGTTGATTTAAGCCAATGATTTTGATCAGCTGTGTCCAATCACACACAGAGTTCTTTGTTTACAAAAACACAGAACTTTGTGTATAGAGAACAGCGATCTGGCTTTCTTCTTCTTCCTGCAGAGCAGGGAGAAAACATGCAATGCCAAGCTGTGGTTTCCAAAGCGAGCAAAGTACTTTCTTGTATTAACCTCCCTGGCGGTATTCCCGAGTCTGGCTCGGGTTGGATTTTTCCATACCAAAAGCGGTATCCCCGAGCCAGACTCGGGCTTGCATCGCAGGATCCAGGAAGAGCATACTTACCTTGTCCCCTGGATCCTGCGATGTCTCCCCGCTGTGATCGGCGAGCCACTGTGTCTCGCTCGATTCACAGTGCCGAGCTCCGTTCCCTGCGAGCGTTGCGACGCACGGGGACGGAGTTCGGCGGTAAATTCAAAAGTGAAACACATAGTATAGATACAGCATACTGTAATCTTACAGATTACAGTACTGTATCAAATAACTACACATCCCCCTTGGTCCCTAGTGGTCTGCCCAGTGTCCTGCATGCAGTTTTATATATAACCAAAACTGTCTCTTTACATCAAAAGTGCTTTTAGACCAGCTAGAAAAAAGCGATAATAAATTAGAATCACTCGCAGAATTGAGCGATAGTGATTTGTGAGGAGATCCGTCATCAAACACTGAAAGTAACAAAAGCGACAATTCTGCAACTGAGCAAATTTCAGTGTTTTTGATTTGATTACATTATTATATAATTTTTATTATTATTATATTATTATTTGTTATAATTATTTATAGTTATTTATTATATTATAATTTTTTATTTCGTTTTTCAAACTTTATCAAACCCGGGATGTCTACTAGACTCTTGTTTGGACAGATTTAAGTGAACTATTCCTAAGAATTACAGGCCTACAATATAAAACGCCAAATTTCTGTGCAAAATAATTGTACCGCTTTCAGCACCTAAAATCAGAAATAATCATACCGCCAGGGAGGTTAAGAGAGGTATGGACTCCAGAGAGAGAGAGATAATTTTGCACCTGCACAAATCATTAGTAAGACCTCATCTGAAATATACAGTTCAGTTTTGGTCACCAGCTCTCAAAAAGGATATGGGGGAACTGGAGAAATTGCAGAGAAGAGCAACCAAACTGATAAGAGGCATGGAGGAGCTCAGCTACGAGGAAAGATTAGAGGAACTGAATATATTAGATTGCTTAAAAAAAGGCCAGGATTCTTTCCTAAATATACATAATATAACTGGGTACTAACATTTATAGGTAAAGTTGATCCAAGGAAAATCCTCTCAGGGGATCAGGAAATATTTTTTTTCCCCTGCTGTAGCAAATTGGATCATGCTTTGCTGGGGTTTTTTGCCTTCCTCTGGATCAACTGTGGGTGAGGGATTGTGTATATGGGAGTGTATTAATTTTTTTTTTTGGTTGAACTGGATGGACTTGTGTCTTTTTTCAACCTGACAATGTAGAGTATATATATATATATATATATATATATATATATATATATTTCAACATTTTCAGGCTTTTTTCATTTGTATAATAAAAAAATAAAAAACCGAGTGGTGTTCAAATACCACCAAAAACAAGCTCTATTTGTGTAAAAAAAAAGACAAAAAATGTAATTTGAGTACAGTGTTGTGACTAACTTGTGTAAGAAAGTAAATCTGTATACTTACCTATTTTCAGCCTGCTCCGGTCTGCTTAAATAATCTACCCTGTGTCAGCCAGCGTCAGCTGCTGAGGTTAGAGCGCCTGACAACAGCTGGTTATGCCTGAAAGCGGTGACGCCACCCATAGGCTCCTATAGTCATCTCAGAGTACTTTGTCATCTGACCTATTGTGCCCATGGATAGATGGAAAAGGATCCCATGTTCCTTAGAAGTGTGTTGATGTTATGTTTGGTGGGCCTGGATCTTATAGCCGTACATTCCCTGGCTAAAGGAATATGATTAATATTATATCTCGGGTTAATATATGATATAAACATATATATTATTCATTTTGGAATGTATAGAATCTTTGGATATTTAGTGGCATGACCTGGAATTGGTTATCTTTATCCTGTTTCTAGATGGCCCTATGAGAAGGAATTCTATCCTAGCCAGAGAACCCTTACAATTATTTGGTCCATATATCTCTCGATTGGACTAAGGTAGTGGAGGTTGTAAGTAGCTTCTTGATTTCTCCTATTGTGGAAGTTACTAAATGGTCCTCAATTTTTATTTATCATATTTCTTTTGGAAAGACACTATTACTGTGGTCCTGTATTGATTGAGCTGTTTCCATCTGGCCCTCCTTGGGATTTGCTGCCACTGATCGTTGGTCCTTTGCCACTCTCCATATTCTGAAGGCATTATGTAAGTTATACATTGGTATCTTTCTACACATACATATAATAATCTTGCGACGATAATATTTGATTGTTGTCAATGACTGATGAAATTAAAAGATTTTTGTATTGCTGATGTATGCCTCTACATCCAAGAGCACTGGGTCCTGAGAAAGCAGTCAAAACGAAACACGTTGACCTCTGATTTCTTAGTTATCCTCTTGGAGTTTAAATATCAAATTAGTAGTTTATACATAATATGCTGGTCCTTCATTGTATATAGGGCCTAGAACTTAAAGCTTTTCTTTTAAATATGTGTTTTTAATTTTAATACATTTTGTATAAACTTTTTTTACCTATCTAAGTGTCTGTCCCATTCGTACCAGTCCAATCACAAAATTTTGGTTCTAGCGAATATATGGATGTGGTACATTTTTAAGCAACCAGAGTTTTTTCTATTGGTCTGTCATCTATGTTTGAGGAACCTGCTCGCTCTGTGCCTTGATGATGTGACTCCCATGCACATGCGTTGAAGTGACATCATCATAGCCCAACCATTCAAGCAGCCAATCAGAGCGAACCCGGAAGGAAGACTGCGAGAAGATAGGAGCACCTGAGCACTGACATTACCACTTTAATTACTAATATCCACAACAATTTACAAAATAATATAACTGCCAGAAAAAGCTCATTATACAGTCAGATATTTTTGGCTCTTGGTATTGCTGAGTCCCACATCATTTGCATGGTTTCTGTTCTAAGAGTTACTTCCTTTGGCTATATAAACATGGAAATAATGAGTAAAATAAAGAAATAGTAGGCAGCATCCTGTGTCCAACAGCCAACATATCATTTGGCTGGTAAATCTGTTTTGCACATAGTGGAACAAACGTCTATTGTGTCCGAGGGACTCTCAAGAAAAGACAAATTTTTGTACGTAAAACTACAAGAAGATGAAAAAAAAAAAAGCTGCAAACGAATATCGATTACCGTGCCACCAGACAACTGCAGCAACAACAGACGGAACCATCTGTCACATTCCTCTGTTATATGAGAGGTGAGTTCAAACCGGGATGCTATTCAAGAAACTAAAGTGCTAAAGTCGCTGTTTTTACAGCTAACTGCAACAACTGGAGAGGAATGGAGTAATGGAGAGGAAACTGAAAAATGTTTACAAAACCAGCACTCGCAAGGGGAACCGTCAGCTGCCACTTCAAGTCAACTATTTCACAGTAACTTTCCAAATATATTGCATCACAGCTGTTAAACAGCCCATGTTTTTTTATGTCAATTTAAAGGCCAACTGAAATCATAACCGATGTTTGGATTTTATATATAGATAGATAGATAGATAGATAGATAGATAGATAGATAGATAGATAGATAGATAGATAGATAGATAGATAGATAGATAGATAGATACGGTATCTATCTATCTATCTATCTATCTATCTATCTATCTATCTATCTATCTATCTATCTATCTATCTATCTATCTATCTATCTATCTATCTATCTATCTATCTATCTATCTATATATATATATAGCTATATATATCTATACACACAAAAGTATGATATTCTCAATCCCCAATCTACCCCACTTCTGCTGCCTTTACAAAATCAAATGATGATGTCATACTTTGCCAATGGGTTAACTATGGCAAACATAGCTTTTCAGCCTCCTTATAAAAGAAAAAGCTAGTAGGATTATTCCTTGTTAGATTTTTCATAAAAGAGCACTTTAAGAAAGAGAAGCTGCAAACTTTAAATATTTCTTTCAAAGTTATGCTATGTGAATAAGGACGTATAACAAATATAAAATAGGCGTTCCCCCAAATTTGGTTGCCAAAGTGAAAATACACTTTAAGGCCTGGTTCGCACCTCTGCGTTTTTTGGTGCTTTTTGCAGAAACGCACTACAGTCCATTTAACGTGGTTTCCTATGGGGCACAGTCACATCTATGCTTTTTTCAACCGCTGCGTTTTTTGGAAAGGGTCAGGGACTATTTTTGTAGTCCTCATTCACATTGGATCGACTTGTCTTGGGATTGACAGGTCAAATCGCATGACAAGTCGAATTCTATTGCCAGCAATAGCACTGTTCAAATCAGTGCGACTCCGACTTTGGCGGCGATTTTGGGTGCGACTTGCATAGAAATCTGCATAAAAATGCACTAATGTCTTCCAAGTCGCACTGACATGTGGCTTTGATATCGTGCTATTTTAGATGAAGTCGCACAATTTCAAAGCCGCAGTCAATGTGAGCTAGGGCTATGCAAAACTGCTTGTTTTTTTGCTTTTTTGGTTTAATAGACTTCAGTGGAGAAGCTGCAGAAAAGCATGTAGTGCGTTTTTGCAGTGATTTTGCCACGATTTGCATTTTTTAATCTGCTCAACAACAAATTGGCCAAAAAAAAACCCAAAAAGCATAAAAAATGCAAAATGTAAATCACAGCAAAATCTTGGTAAAATCGCTGCAAACTGCATAGGTGTGAACCGAGCCTAAGGCCCCATTCACACCTTCTTGGAACGCAGGCAGTGAAGGTCTGAAGATAAAAATATATAACATGCAGTGCTTATAAGAAAATTCCCCAGGATAACCCTTAAGGGTGAATATTCAACTGGTGAGTCATAAATGGTGAAAAACAAATGGTATGCTCAAGCACACTGAAAACTAATGGTGCGTGATAAAACAACAAAAATTCATGCATAACATTAACAAATGTTGAAAAATGCTTGTAAAAATAAAACATAAGCTAAAACAGTGAAAAGTCCCTGATGAACAAAGAGCGTATCTAAAAACTCCTCTAAGTGGTGCTGTATAGCCTATTAAAACAACCATTGGAGGATTCTTCTTCTGCTAGCTGCTGATTGGTATTTTTTTATTTTTTCTTTAGATTCACCAGTAGCGCAATTTTTTTACACTTTTTTTCGCTGAAGCTCTGAAGGTCCAGCATACCGAGGGCTCCTGTGCAAATGCGCAAGGGTGACGTCATCGCGGCTCCGGCCAATCACATAGCCGGAGCGCATGAACCTGGAAGAAATACCGGGGGAAGATGTCAGCCCTCTCAGGGGTGACAACGCACCGCTGGAAGGCTTTGTTCTAAGGTAAGTATGCGATGCATAATAGTACATTATGCAACTGTCTTACAGGTGTTTTTTTTTGTTAACCAGCCACGATTTACTACCACTTTAAGCCAACCATAGATGGATTCAATCCAGCTATTGCCAGCCTGGTTGTACTGACGTCGATCCATCAACTGACGTCAGTACAACCGACATGTTAGATTTCATGCGATCAATACTGGTGGCTATGGCCACCAGCAGCAACCACTGTGTTTTGCCGGCAGGGAAGGCTCCCCACGCTCCCTGCTGGCAGAACACAATAGCCCTGCAGGAGTGATTCCCCCATCACCACTGACTGTGCTGATTGGGGGATTGAGCAATTTTATTTTCTTCCACCCACAGAATTGCACAATCTATGGCCTGCCTTAGAATTAACACAATCTAAACAAACATTTAAAATAGCAAGTGTACAAAAGAAGAAAAAAAAGCAGAAAGACTAAAAACAATAGGACATAAGGCAAATTGCGTTGTCTATGCATTGGCACTGTGTTGGGCAAGCTTCCTGGCACAGCATGATGAACAATTAATATCTAACACACGTCAGGATTGTTATACGTAGGACAGACAATGATTAAGGCTCTCTTTCCACTAGTGCGACTTATTTTGCGACTTGACACATGTCAAGTCGCATGACAAGTCAAAACCCATGTATTTCAATGGTCCCCGTTCTAATTGGTGCGACTGAAGTCGCAGCATCTCCACTACTTTGTTCCGTCTTCGGTGCAACTTGTTCTCCATAGAAAGGTATTAAGTCGCAATGCAGTCGCATGTACATGTCTGACACCGCGACTTTGTTGCGACTTCCACGGAAGTCTACAGAAGCACATGATCTCTGCTCCTCCCAAATACATCACTTCCTATATTGATGTACGTGAGTGTGGAAGACAGGAAGGGGAAATAACTAAGCAGGATAAGGAATTACATCACTCTGACTAAATCACAGAGCATCAAAGTCGTTTTTAAAGTCGCATCAAATTGCAACAAAAATCGCATTGTAAAGTCGCAGAGTAAAGTGCGGTTTTTCGGGACGCAATAGTGGAAACAGAGCCTAACCGGTGAATTGATAAGTATAGCTCACTACATATTGAGGTAGCTATACAGTGCATATTTGGTGTCACCATAGCTGGGTACATTTAGGTCTCCTACTAGACTCGGTTCATCTGTGCAGTGTCATAAAACAAGTTAGGCTCCATGCACACTGAAGCTCATAAACAGCCCCTAAACTCCCCTCTATCATATCCTATGTGTCCATGCACACATGGACGTTTTTGGATGTTTATCAGCAGTGGAGTTTATGGGCTGTTTTCTGAACAACGCCATAAAATCGCCATAAAATCACGCTCAGGAGTCGTTTTTCTGACCACAAAAAAAACACCAAACGCTCATAAACGCTGATAAACATCGATAAACGCTCAAAAACGTGGCTCACCAGCGTTTAACGTTTTTGATCTATTGAAAAAAAAAATGTCAAAAAAAAAGAAAACGCTAAAACACTAATGCGGAAAAACGCTAATAAACGCTATTGCAAAAAGGTTAAAAAGCGTTGAAAGACTGACTGCAAAGCTACTGGCGTTTTTATAACATTTTTTTTAAAGTCCAGTGTGCATGGAGCCTTAGGCCCCTTTCACACTTTTTCACCATTTTTAGTGGCACTTTACCGTAGTTTTTGCGGGGGTTTTCGGCCGCTAGTGGGGCGCTTTTAACCCCCGCTAGCACCCCGACAAAGGGTTGAAACGACACGCAAAGTGCCATTCATTTCAATGGGCAGGAGCAGTTTACCTTCACTGCTCCAAAGATGCTGCTTGCAGGAGTTTTTTAACGTCCTGCCAGCGCATCGCCTCAGTGTGAAAGCCCTTCGGCTTTCACACTGAGACGGCAGGGGAGCCGTATTTCAGGTGCTTTACAGGCGCTATTTTTAGCCCAAAAGCGCCTGAAAAACGCCTCAGTGTGAAAGGATTCTTATGCCGTGAACACACGGTCAGATTTTCCAACGGGAAATGTTCAATGTGAGCTTGTTGTCGGAAAGTCCGACCTTGTGTATGCTCCATCGAACATTTGCTGTCGGAATTTCTGCCAACAAATGTTTGAGAGCAGGTTCTCAAATTTTCCGACAACTTTCCGATTGTGTGTACACAAGTCTGTCGCACAAAAGTCCACGCATGCTCTGAATCAAGCAGAAGGAGCCGCACTGGCTATTGAACTTCCTTTTTATCGGCTCGTCGTACGTCACCACGTTCTCACGTTCGGAATTTTGGGCCAACATTTGTGTGACCGTGTGTATGCAAGACAAGTTTGAGTCAACATCCTTCAGGAAAAAAATCCATGGTTTTGTTGTCGGAAAATCCGATTGTGTGTACGGGGCATTAGAGTGTATGCAGGGGCAGAGGAGCCAGACAACTGTCATGTCCCAGCAATCTGATAAGAGCATACCTGTGAGAATGCTGGAGGTGGAGGTGCTGGTGGCCCACCTGGTGGAGGTGGAGGTGGTGCCGGAGGAGGTGGAGGAGGAGGCACGGGCATGGCTTGGGTTTCTGGCTAATCTTCAGCCCTGGAATATAACAAAAACACAATACTTTTATTTCCTTATTGTCATCCAATCATCTTTTGAATTTTCAAGCTGCAGTAATAAGAATATTGTACAATCTATGTAACCCCACTTTCCTTTATACAAATTTTCAGAAATGTCCTCCAGTGATGTCATTAATCTAATATGCGCATTTCAGCTGCGTTCCTGCATGCAACGCCTTAGTCACTGGTGTCACCTTCCACCTGATAAAACACACACCTGTCTGTCACATGAACTCTTTTTTCCTTCTTTTAACTGGACTGTGTAATGTATGCTAGAGATAAGTCCCAATCTACCGCCTACTAGTCTGCTGAATCAAAGGGCAGGTAACACAATATACACTGAAGATTAAAGACTACTATCTTTCGACCTTAAAGTAGTCCTAACCCTAACTGAATGTTTATTTTTTTTGCTAAAGCACTGGGTATAAAAAAAATGCTCTCTTTGCAGGAATTCCATGTCTAAAGTACAAGTTCTCTAGCAGCAGCTACACATATTTGTTTTGGACTGGCTTCTTGATGGTGACAATGGTGGACTACAGTATTCCTGTACAATATGCATCAGCACAGCAACTGTATATTAAAAACAAACCATTTAGCTTTGACTAAAGTTAGGTAATGCCCTTGCTATAGGTGTAGGCCATTTATGTACCTCCCAAACCCTGGCTGGAAAACCCCCCACAGCTCCGCTCCGCTTCTTCGCACCCTACCCCTCTCCACTGCCACATTTGGCACTTTTTTGGGGGGGAGTGGGTACCTGTCAAAACCCCCACTTCCAGGTAAGATTGTCACATGGTGATCTACAACATTTCCGACCCCTCCTCTTCGCCCATCGCTGCCTTCTGGGACACACGGAGGTCCCAGAAGATGATGGGACCATTCAGAAATTGCAAAGAGACTCACGCATGCGCAGTAGGAAACAGGCTGTAAATCTGCAAGACTTCCTGTTTCCCTTACTTCAGATGCAGGCACCTGCGCCCAAAGCCGTTTGACTAATCGGCTAAGGGTGCCGACATCGCTGGATTCCTCGACAGGTAAGTGTCCTTGTATTAAATGTTTAATTTAATTTTTTTACAGACTGGAACTCCTCTATAATCATCCCAGCAGCAAGCTTGCATATAGCTTGAGCTATGAGTAAGCACTTGGTATAAGTGCGAAACGCGTTAGCTTATCATCTGTACACTCTGTCCATGGTGTCCTGTATATGACATGTTCCTGATTTTAAAATAAAGCAATTTGGATTATTACTTCCTGGCGTACGGCTGTCCGGATTTTCTCGCTTGCACACGTATAATCTTTATGGTTCTGAATGCAGCTCTGTGCTATGCTATGAGCCCATGCACATAGCTGTACATGGCTCCATAATCTGGAGCTGTGTTCAGCTGCTTGTAAAAAAAATGAAATTGGCATCCACTGTCCTGCATATGGACTGTACCTAATGCTATACACATTTATTGTAACATTTACCTGCCTACAGCATTTAGCGTGAATGTATGCTATTAGCCCTGAATACCAAGGAGCTGCCTGCATCCTAGAAACCTAGGATACTAGATGGCAGAAGCCACTTACGTTCCAAAAACATAGGGTAGAGGTAGGGGAGGCCTGAGACCAAGCAACCATGGATGACAGGTGGTAGGAGAAGCCTATGTCTTTATTTGCACTGTACTCTGTACACGTTAGCACAAATATGTGTACAGTACATGGACCAGGTTTTACCAAGGATCCTACTGCCAGCAAGATCCTATACAGAATCATACAGCTGTGTGCAAGAGCCCTAAGATGATAATCAGCTCATGTCTACAAGTACTTTTAAGCCTAGTGCACACAATCTGAAAAATACTACTTTTGAAGAGACCATACAATAATCCGATTACGACAGTTCACCCGAAATTATCTAAATTGACAAACACAAAAATGTTTCTCATACGATACCAGAACGTACGATTTTCGTTGTAATCACTTAACGCCCACCGTATAGTAAAATGTCGGGGGCGGGTGACATTCTTGTTCTGGGACGACGCCATATGATAGCGCCCCAAAACCGGCGCTCCCACGCGCCTGCAGGGCAGACAGCGTGGCGATCGCAGCCACGCCGCGTTCCTAGGACACGATGCAACCCCGATCTCTGTAAAGAGCCAATGACGGGGCTCTTTACCCATGTGATCGGTTATGTCCACTCACAGTCGGTCACGTGTAAAGAAGGAAGTGCCGTTTATCGGCTTACACTGACAGAGCTTTTTCTCATAGGGGAGACCTGTACAGGTAATCAGAGCATTGTTCATCAGTGCCCTGATTACAGTACAGCCGTGCCCATCGGTGACACCAGTCAGTGCCCATCAGTGATGCCAGTCAGTGCTGCTTTTCAGTGCCCATCAGTGCCTGCTCATCAGTGCCTCCTATCCATGCCACCTATCATTGCCCACCAGTGCTGCCTATCAGTGCCACCTATCTCAGTGCTCATCAGTGCTGCCTATCAGTGCCCGTCGGTGCTGCATATCAGTGCCACCTAATCAGTGCCCTTTAGTGCTGCTTCATCGGTGCCCATCAGTGCAGCCTATCAGTGCCCATTAGTGCCCCCATATCAGCACACATCAGTAAAGCAGAAAAATTACTTATTTACAAAATTTACTGACAGAAACTAAGAAAAACTTTTTTTTTTCTCAAAATTTTTCGTCATTTTTATTTTCAACAGTGATTAAATACCATCAAAAAAAGCTCTATTTGTGTAAAAAAAAGATAACATTTTTATATGGTTACAGTGTTGCATTACCAAGCAATTGTCATTCAGGCTCAGTTCACACAGGGGCAACCCGACTTACAGCGCGACTTTGCAAGGTGATTTGGGGGCAACTTCAGCGCGACTTCAGCACGACTTTGCGCAACTTACAACGCCACTTAAAGTTGCCTCCAGGACAGGCGACTTTGGCTGTGGCCAGTCACAGAATAATTAGCTCTGTGGGAGGGAGGGGGTTGCCTGGGTAAACGTTGGAAGTACCTGTGTAAATGATTTTCGTTTTTCCTGTAAAGTCGCTTGAATATAGATGGAGATCCGACTTGGAGGCAACTTCCATTGAAATCTATGGGTACAAGTTGCCTAGAAGTTGCCTTGAAGTAGTACAGGAACCTTTTCTGAAGTCGGAGCAACTTCAGTAGTGTACATTAAGACAGCTCTCATTCACTTCAATGGATTTTCTTATGTCCAGCGACTTGGGGCAACTTGAGGTCTGACAAGTCGGATCCCAATTCGCTGTAGTGTGAACCGGCACTCAACGTGTGACAGCGCTGAAAGCTAAAAATTGGCCTAGGCAGGATAGGGGTGAAAGTGTCCAGTAGGCAAGTGGTTAATCAGTACAGTATTGGTCTGAAAAAAAAATCAGAAGGGTAAGACTACGCATGCTCAAAAATAAAATGATACATTGCAAAATAATACAATACAATACATTACATTACATCACTTCCGAAGTTGTATTCTGTTGTATGAGAATTTTTGTAACTTTAGTAAACTCTTCATTTTTGATATGAGACTAGCATGCAAAAAAAATGGATGATCATTCGTCAGATATTCTCATCATGTGTACAAGGCTTTAGAGAACGAAAAGAAAAATTACTGCTGATAAATAAGTAATCCATATGTAGTGTTATATAATGAATCAAACTATTTGTAAAGAAAGATTTATGTTCATTTGCTCAACAAAATGTATAATGAGTGGTTTAGCATATGAATCCACAACGAGCCTAGATATATTGTTAGGGCAAGTTTAATGTAATTTATCAAGTTCTCTGTAATTATATAAATTATACCTTTCCATAATTACCTATCAATGATAGGAAATGATAACTTTGCCTGCAAAGGGAACTGGTTCACATACTATATACATCACTGTGTTCTACTAAAACAGAAGACAAAAATTCCAAGGTAATAGAATAATAGTCTTACTGAATCTTTCATTTACCACAGAAAGATTTAATCCCTGTCTTATTTCATCCAGAGAAAATAGATGAATTGTTATAATAATTAGGGTTTCACATGCTTCTCATAAAAAATAATCAGGTGTAATACCTCACTTCCCCTGTATATGTAATACCATGGCAAGAGCAATTACACTAAACTGGATGTGACAGTTCACAGCCAACCAAAAAACTGAAACTGCTGTAGTGTCCAGGAAAGGTTCTCAGAAGCTGTTGCATTAGCAACTACTCATAAACAAAGAAATTCAGTGCTTCTACCCATACAACATGATATTAGTAGACCTCACAGGTGCTCGATCCACAGCCGTTTGTCTGAGAGAAGTAGTCCATTAAGATGATCCGCACAACCAGTTGTTGCTCCTAAAAATTTTCATATTTATTAGAAAAGTCACAGTGTACAAAAGCAAATAAAATCTACAGACGCGTTTCGGCCTACAAGGCCTTAGTCATTACTAAACTACAAGGCCTTGTAGGCTGAAACGCGTCAGATAATTTTATTTGCGTTTGTACACTGTGGCTTTTCTAATAAATATGAAGATTTTTAAGAGCAACAACTGGTTGTGAAGACCATCTTAATTGATTAGCAACTACACTACATTAAATTTTCCGAGGGGCAGCAATTGCCAACACAGGGCAAACACAGCCAACAATATCAAATGAATGCAGGAAGCAACCAATTCTGCCAAGATAATAGGATCTTTAGTAAGACATCCATAAATGTAAATACAGAAAACACAGGGATAGTGTGCTTTTAGGTGTATATGACACGTTCCCTAGCCAGGGTTCCAGTGATATTCTCACATATAAGTAAATAGATAAAGTATATTAAAGTGTAGGGCAAGCCAAAACTTTTATTCTTAGTTTTAGCTAGAGAGGGAAAGAACCCCTGTCAGGTGTTTATTTCCACCCAGAGCTCTGTAAGGGACATGCCCCTCACTTCCTGTACTGCTGATAAAATTTTAACAGACAGGAGTGAGAACTTTGCAACAGCAACACAAACCTCAAACCTAACTCCACAAAATCTAAAATTCCCCTCTGCAAGTGGGGCTGCTCCCACACTGTATGAGTTAACTGCTTGTTTAGGTCTAGGGGACAGTAAAAGCACTTTTACTTACCTGATCCCTCGCTCCCCAGCAGATGGCACTCACCCATGCTCCTGCAGTTGACTGTCTGTCAGCGTTCTCACGTCCAATTTAGGGCTATGGTCCCTGCATCAGTTTTGGTGGTGTAAGAGGACCTGAGACCACTGAACCATGGGGGAGAAGAGGCTGTGGAGACCAGCACAGCAGAGTACAGGATCCTGCAGGAGTGAAGGATACGGTAAGTAAAAGTGCTTTACCAAGTCCCCCAGACATAGACAAGAAGGTACTCCTTGCAGTGCAGGTTTCTTCGAAATCAGCCTTCAATAAAAACAGTTTAGTAGAGTAGGGGGAAGGCTATAACCCCTGCCAGATTTGTATTCCTGTCTCTGTTGGAGATTCTCCCTTACTTCTTTTTGGTATTACTGTTCACCAGGTTTTGTTTTTCCTGGATTTTGGAGTTTGGAGACTTTGAAGCGTTTTGCAAGGGAAGAAATCTCCAAACCAGAATCCAGGTCTTGCAGGAGACTGTCAGCCCTTATAATTAAGGACCTGGCCATAGTGCAGAACTCCTGTTAGTAGACAGGTGTGCTCCACTCAAGTGATAGCACTCCATGTTACAGGAGAGATTCCTTGTCCATAGGGCTGAGAGAGTCGAGACAGCTAAGCAAGCCAAGATGACTAGGCGAGTACAGGAGACTCAAGGACCCTGGAAGTCTCAGAGGAGTGAGAGAGCCCAGGGTGTCAGGAAAACTCCTATTGAGAGGCCATGGAGTGGCCCATGCAGCAGGGTGTTGAAAATGAAATGGCTCAGAGAGCCAAGAGAGCTGAAAAAGGGATGGAGAAACACAGAAATAATGTGTGAGATGGTCTGAGGGACCAACCCAGAACCAAGGTTTAAGGTCTAAACAGTGGCGCTGCTGAAGAGAGAGCCAGGTGCATTTGCACTATTTTTTGTTTCGTGTTTGGTGGACACCCTTGCATGGGCAACTACTTTCCCTGTTGAACTTTGCATTTGTTTAATAAAAGTGGGCCATCAAGCCCTAAACCATGGTTGAAACTGACATGGACACACTAAAATTGCTTCTATCACTGAGCTAACAACCCCAACTATCACAGTACTTATTATTATTTAATATTTTTAATCTGCTCAGGTCCGGTAACTGATCCCGCAGCAGTCACTCCCCTGTGTCAGTGAGCAGCTGCTACAGGGAAGAAGAGTAAGTAACAGTGGCTGGGCCATGGGAGCCTATGGGTGACATCACAACTCCAGGGATTCAAAGCCATGGTTGAGTGCTCCCTTACACAGGAGAGCCGGAGTTGCTGAATCATGTGATCGGACTGGATTAAAGAAAGGCACGTATACAATTTTTTTTTACACAGAGTATGAAGAAAAGTTAGGAGAGGGGGAAAGGAATTTTTAAGAATAGTTAGATTTTGCCTTTACTACCACCCTGAAGTAGGTCAGCTCATGATCAAAAACACTGGTCAACGATCTCAAAAGCATTTCATTCTGATGTCAAAAGCAAGCCCCTTCAACACAGGCCCTACAGGAGCCCTAACATAAAATAACAATAGTGGCGCTTCTAGTATAACCTACAAAGTCATGACAAATGCCTATAGAAGTTTAAAATCAATAAAACAATCTATGATGAATGTCCATAAACAACCATAAATTAGGTGCAGTTCATATAGACAAGATGAAGGTAGTGACCATCAGGAGGTTAATGGAGTCAGAGCTTCTGCAGAGCCTTGGAAAGTATTAGGGACATTCCAGCTGGTATAGAAAGCAAAAGACAGGGTGTATTATTAGATAGCAGTAAGAAAACAGTAAGAAAACAAACAGTGGTTCTAATCCTTTCCTGCTCAACAGAAAAAGTTTGGCTTGACATACTGTAATATAAAAAAAGGGGAACCTGTGGTTGCAATGCACATCTCCATTGTTAGCAGTCATTCTTTGACTCTCTGCAACAAGTCTATAGGGCCTTGGTGCCCAACCTGGGTCCCTGGTTCAAAAAGACAGATGAAAAGTTATAAGAGCAGAGGCTGGGGGTGATGGTGAGCCAAGAAGGGAAAAAAAGGGGTGGGGGGTTCCCCAGGACTTAATGAACTGAACTGGAGTAGGCAGAAAGCAGAGAAAGGGGGGGGGGGAGTCTTTTGATGATAAAAAGTGCAGCTTTTCACGGATAATATATTTTGAGCCAGTTTTTCTATGAGAATAAAACAAAACTCCAGAGATATCCATTACCATTAATGTACGTTTGCCCACTGACAAAGAAATGATCAGTCTATAATTTTAATGGTAGGTTTATTTTAACAGTGAGAGACAGAATAACAACAAAAATATACAGAAAAATGCATTTCAAAAAAGTTATAAATTGATTTGCATTTTAATAAGTGAAATAAGTATTTGACCCCTTCACAAAACATGAATCACAGAGGTCAGACGTTTCTTGTAGTTGGCCACCAGGTTTGCACACATCTCAGGAGGGATTTTGTCCCACTCCTTTTTGCAGATCCTCTCCAAATCATTAAGGTTTTCGAGGCTGACATTTGGTAACTCAAACCTTCAGCTCTCTCCACATATTTTCTATGGGATTACGGTCTGGAGATTGGCTAGGCCAATCCAGGACCTTAATGTGCTTCTTCTTAAACCATTCCTCTGTTGCCTTGGCTGTGTGTTTTGGGTCATTGCCATGCTGGAATACCCATCATGACCCATCGACTCAAGGAGGATTTGACGGTACATGGCCCCGTCCATCGTCCCTTTGATGCACTGAAGTTGTCAAGTCCCCTTAGCAGACCCCCCCCACCCCCAAAGCATAATGTTTCCATCTCCATGTTTGATGGTGGGGATGGTGTTCTTGGGGTCATATGCAGAATTCCTCCTCCTCCAAACACGGCGAGTTGAGTTGATGCCAAAGAACTTGATTTTTTGTTGTTATTCTGTGCTTTACTGGTAAAATAAACCTAGCATTAAAATTATAGACTGATCATTTCTTTGTCAGTGGGCAAACGTACAAAATCAGCAGGGGGATCAAATACTTTTTTCCCTCACTTTAGTTCATCTGCTGAAACCATACCGAATACATTTCTCACCATGACCCCTCTCTCTTTAGTGGATAACATTTCTACCTCCATGTAGGGGGTAGGTTCCCCCTGACTACAGCTTAGATATTACCTATGGGAAGTAAATTGCTCTCTACTGTTGTATGTGACATGCAGCCTTTGGAAGGGTCCATGTCCTAGTTGATCTTCCCCCTTTTCCTCTGCTCCACTCTCTGATTGTCCTTCACATTATTTTCCACATACAAGTTTTGCATCATAAGACATTAAGTCTAATCTTGTAATGCAGTAGCTAGTATGCCCTTAGCAAGTTGTCATACTTTAGATATACACACCGGGTTGATTTAATAAAACTGGAGTGCAAAATCTTTTGTTCGGGTGTTAACAGCAGGGCTCGAGTTCTGCGGTTACGCGTGGGAATGACCTTCCTGCACTTCTTTCACAGCAGGAGCATCGTTCCCATTAGCAGTCGAATCCTGCAGGACTGCAAGCTGTGGCAGGCAGTGTGGGTGTGCGGGAAGGGAGGGCGTCCATGTCAACGGGGGTCAGTCCGCCCCGGGTGCCACACATTGGGGAGGGGGAAGGTGTCTTCCGAGCGCGCCTGTCCTCCCCTCCCTCAGTCCTCCTCCTCCAGTGGCCCCTGTAGCAAGGTCCTACCTCCTAGAGTTCAGTGATAGGCAGAACAATGCCGGTGTCACCAGCGTGTATTATAGGAGGCAGGGCCTTGTTACAGCAGACGCTGGAGGAGGAGGACCAAAGGGAGGAGAGGACGGGCGCGCTGGGATGACACCCCCCTCCTCCCCAATGTGTAGCACCGGGGGCCGACTGACCCCCCGTTGGCACTGGTAAGGCTGCATTTATGGGGATACTGATCAGGCTGCACAGCTGGGGACACTGATCAGGCTGCACTGATGTGGGACACTAATCAGGCTGCATTGAAGGAACCACTGATCAGGCTGCATTGCTGGGCACTGGTAAGGCCGCATTAATGGGCACTGGTAAAGCTGCATTTGATGGGCACTGGTAAGGCTGCATTTGATGGACACTGAGAAGTGAGCAGCCCGAGGCTTAGGCCCCACTTTGCACAATCAACACAGGTGGCCTGAGGACATTGTGTGTGTGTGTGTGTGTGTGTGTGTGTGTGTGTGTGTGTGTGTGTGTGTGTGTGTGTATATATATATATATATATATATATATATATATATATACACACACACACACACTTTTTTTTTGAGGTGGGGGGGGGGAATCTTGGGTGAGTTCCCACACAATTTTTTTCCCCAGGACTTGACCCCTGGTTAGCAGGACAGGAAGTGAGGGGAAGTCTCCCCAGAAGAGACAACACAATCAATGCAATTTCCAACTTCTTTATTCAGGGAAAAAAGCTTTGACTAGAGTTCTACTTTAAAAACCCACATCATTAAATGGTGTATTACATGCTGTTCATACTCACTCAGTCACTATGGGATTCGTTTTCTGTATTCTGCAAAAACCTGGTTGATCCTGCTGTTCTCTGTCTCCTGCTCTTGTCCATGACCCCACTACAGTTGGGGATTTTGCAGAGCGGTGTTGGCAGCTAGTGCACATCCTCAGTTTTCAGTGTATTTCTACGCTAAGCATTTCTTCCCTATCACATCTGAGCTGGCCATGTGACTATAGAGTCACACATGTGGGCATATACACAGTGGTAAATGACAGCCCGCTCTCTCTCTCCTCCTCCATGCCCACTAACAAACTAAACACGATAGGGGTGGGATATTACATTTTGATTAATGGAGGCTTCACCTCCCTGTTATTCTAAGACACAGGCCAGAGGTACGTGACAGCCTGTGACTAGCAGAAATCCGCCCACATCACGTTATTGCCACAAAATAATAACGATTTCAAATCAAATATAGATTTGTATGACAATTTAAACAGTTTATTTATATTAATTATTTATTTTTACATTGTATTCCAAAGGCTGTTCTTTTTTTGAACATGTAACTAGCAGCAAAAAATTGGGCTAACTTTAGAAGCTCCTCCTACCACGGTTTCCCTACACACAGGCTGGGAAAGAGCTGGGTCATGTATATCGATTGGGAAAAAGGTATTTCGATTTTTTGTTAATTAACCCCCCACGCCGACGTAACGCATATATGTGGCCTTCTGGTTCAAGGGGTTGTACCTGGGTGATGGCTGCAGCTGCACGCATTACCCCAGTACCGTTTTTTTAGAGCCGACAGTCGGCTTTTTTGTAATAACAACCTATGCGGCTAAGTAACCTCTGGGCTGTTATTACAAGCAGCAGGAGGGGACATCCACCCCCTCCCGTCGCCTGCCGTGGCTCGCCCGGGCTCTCCCGTCCCACCGTGAAGCCCAAGCAACCAGCTGGCATGTCCACCGGCTGGCCAAAGACCCAAACGAAGCGGGAATCCGCTTCGATCGGGTCTCGGATCTAGTAATCCGGAAGCGTTGACATCACTTTCTGTTTACTGGAGCCTCAAAGGCGCCAAATTTAAAAAATGTCAGTATTCAAAACTGCCACAATTGGTGTTTTGAATGCTTTTTAGTGCAAAGGTGGGATTTGGGGATCTTATAGACCCCTGATCCCTCCATAAAGAGTACCTGCCACTGCCTATGACTGTCACAGGGATGTTTACATTCCTTGTGACAGCAATAAAAGTGATCAGAATTTTTTTTTTTTTTAAAGGGACAGTGTAAAAATAAAAAAAAGAAGAAAAAAAGAACACATACATAAGTTGCGCCTGCAAATGTAAACAGTGTTCAAAACACACAGCGAAGTATCGCCACAATTGTTAGAGCGAGAGCAATAATTCTAGCACTAGACCTCCTCTGTAACTCTAAACTGGTAATCTGTAGAAACTTTTAAAGCGTCGCCTATGGAGATTTTTAAGTACCGTAGTTTGTCGCCATTCCACGAGTGTGCGCATATTTTAAAAATGACATGTTAGATATCTATTTACTCAGCGTAACATCATCTTTCACATCATACAAAAAAGAAATTGCGCTAACCTTACTGTTTTGTTTTTTTAATTCATGAAACTGTATTTCTTCCAAAAAAATTGCATTTGAAAGACTGTTGCGCAAATACAGTGTGACATAAAATATTGCAACGATCGCCATTTTATTCTTTAGGATCTCTGTTAAAAAAAAAAAAAAAAAAATATATATATATATATATATATATATATATATATATATATATATAAAATGTTTGGTGGTTCTAAGTAATCTTCTAGCAAAAAATACTGATTTTAACTTGTAAGCAACAAGTGTCAGAAAAAGGCTTCAGCCTGAAGGGGTTAAAACAATTAGTGTCATCATCCACATACAGAAAGAGAAGGGATGTTGTAAATTAAACAGTGTGTGTTTAGTATCACTTTAAGTAATCTAAGCTGGCAACAAATGAACTCTACTTTTGCTCCAAAGTATCAGCTGAACAATTCATTGTGTTTTAGTTCCCTGCCCTTCCCATACAACAGCTGAGTACACCAAGCAGCAGGCCATCCACACTTGGTGAGCCAGAAGGTTTGTTGACAGACATGAAAGCAAAAGCAAAACTGACACATGAAATCACTGCTTGTGTTCAAGGTCAGTTATTCTTCATATGTGCAAAATGTTAGTATGACTACCATCCGAGTTACACACGATTCGCACTGCACCCTGGCATCGACTGATTTTCCATTGTGAACTGCCAGTCAGGTGCTGGCAGCATGTGGAACTCTACATTTTGTGAGTAATGCTTAAATTCCTGGAGAGTAGGAAGTATTTACAAAAAAAGCTGAGAAGTTAGGTGAGGTGGATTTACATAGCTGAAAGGATTTAAAAAAGAAAAATGAAGCAGATCCAATGGCACAATTTAAAAATAAAAATTATGTAAAATATGACAGGAGAATGAAACCTTTTATAATATACTGTATATAAATAAATGTTTTGGTAAACCTGGTCGTAGGTTACTCCATGCATGGCGGCATCCTCCATGATAACCTGAAAGTCTACCCATAAGTTACATCCTGGATAATGGTATCCTCCGCAACAGCCTAGCATGATGCCAAAATGCTTCCTTTGATGTAGTTTTTCCAAAGAAAAATGGTGAAAGGTTATTTGTGTACTTGCTTGATTTGGATATACGGTAAAACATTGGATTGCGAGCATAATTTGATCCGGAAACATGCTTGTAATCCAAAGCACTTGTATATCAAAGCAAAATTCCCCATAAGAAATAATGGAAACTCAGATGATTCGTTCTACAACCATTTATTCATATGTCCCTCAGTTTATAGTCCATATAAAAAGATTATAGCAATGTGAAGGTTGTGTAACCATAAAATGTCCATCCACAAATGGAAGCCTCCACAAGGGGATTAGAAGCAAAATCCAGCAGGAGCTACAGAGTATAAAAGAGGAGAGAGGCGCCTCTAAGTTTAGCAATATGATTTCATTTAATGAAAGTACAACATTTAGCAACTCACCTGGATGATGATTAAAACAGGCACATCTAAGTATACAGGCATCCGGGGTAAAGCTGTCCACATAGACCATCCTCCTCACCGCTGGCTCTCACCGCTGTCAGTCTGCAATCGTGACCAGGAAGACTACCCTGCAGTAGAGCGATCTGAAAGTGAGGCTTGAAGGATGCAGAGGATGGTCTATGTGGACAGCTTTACCCCGGATGCCTGCATACCTAGATGTGCCTGTTTTAATCATCAACCATGTGAGTTGCTAAATGTTGTACCTTCATTAAATGTAACCATATTGCTACACTTATGCCGCGTACACACGATCAGAATTTCGGCCTGCAAAAGAACGATGAGAGTTATTTGTTGGAAAATGCGACCGTGTGTATGCTCCATCGGACTTTTGCTGGCTGAATTCCAGCCAGCAAAAGATTGTATCCGAAAATGCGATCATCTGTGGCAATTCCAACGCGCAAAATCCCTACACATGCTCGGAAACAATTCGACGCATGCTCGGAAGCAATAAACTTCATTTTCTCGGCTCGTCGTAGTGTTGTACGTCACCGCGTTCTTGACGGTCGTAAGTTCAGAGAACTTTTGCGTGACCGTGTGTATGCAAGGCAAACTTGAGCGGAATTCTGTCGGAAAAGCCGTCATATCTTTTTCCGACGAGAAATCCGCTCGTGTGTACGCGGCATTAGAGGCGTCTCTCATCTCCTTTATACTCACTTGTGACATGATGCTACCTGTATATCAAGACATCGCTTGTATATCAAGTCAAAATGTATTTAAAAATTTTGCCTGTCTTGCAAAACGCTCTCAAACCAAGTTAGGGCCCTTTCACACGATCGGACCGTTCAGGTCCACCTGTCAGTTTTGACGGCGGACCTGAACGGGCGCTTCATGTTAGCCTATGGAGCGTCGGATGTCAGCGGAGACATGTCCGCTGACATCCGACCCCGTCCGATCCGCTAAAAGCAGACGGATGGCCCTACGTCCAGATCCGTCGCTGGCGGATCGGATTGGGTGAGATCTGATAAAAACGGACATGCTGTCCGTTTTCATCCGATCCCTCCATAGGCGGCAGAGTGAGCAGAGAGGGACCTGTCATCCGCCGGCTCAGCGGAGATCAACGGAGGGATCTCCCGCTGAGCCGGCGGTCCGAGGCGGGCTCCGTGGAAGCGGAGTCCTCCTCGTGTGAAAGGGGCCTTACTCTCAAACCGAGTTTTTACTGTATTTCATAAGCTAAAGTATGTTAGAAGTACTGTAAATTACGTATTTATTCACCAACAAAAATACTTGGGAATGGTATATGTCTACAAAATAAAAAAAATATATTACAATACTGTTTTTGATATCTGACAACTGGTAGAGGCTATCAGTATCTATCCCATTTAGCCAGCCATACAAGGATTGGAATTCGATCTATGTATGGGCAGGGCGCTTGTACTGCTCTGTTTGAAAATCTCCGCTATAGCTGGCAGTACTGATCCGTGTATTCTGATGGAGGGGAACTCTTCCTGCTGTCAAAATACAAAGGCTCAGCTGGGAGGATTCCCTTATCCACTTTGAGTGTGTGGATGGAGAAATTGAGTTCAACCCGCTGGTTGAGCAAAGGAAAAAGAGGGGCTTCCCAGGGCCTGTTCCTGATAGACTGGCCAAAATTCAAGCCATGGTTGGCCCTGACAGCACCACTCTGCCTGACATCCTTCAATCTGGAAATCAAAAGAGCCAGGAGGAAAATTGTCAGCTGAACAGTGACCGTTCAGGCATTTTCACAGGGCGGGCATACAATAGCTGGCAGAGTAATATTTGTCCATCCATGATATTTTCCTGTGAATGGGAGAATCAACCGATTTCTCTTGTTCAGTCTGCGAGGCTTAATCGGAAAAATCTTAACCACTTAAGCCCCAGACCATTTGGCTGCCCAAAGACCAGAGCACTTTTTGCAATTCAGCACTGCGTCGCTTTAACTGACAATTGCGTGGTCGTGCGACGTGGCTCCCAAACAAAATTGACGTCCTTTTTTCCCCCACAAATAGAGCTTTCTCTTGGTGGTATTTGTTCACCTCTGCGGTTTTTATTTTTTGCGCTAAAAACAAAAAAACATAGCATCAATTTTGAAAAAACGCATTTTTAATTTTTTGCTAGAATAAATATCCCCAAAAAATATATAAAAATGTTTTTTTTCCTCAGTTTAGGCCGATACGTATTCTTCTACATATTTTTGGTAAAAAAAAAAAAAAAATCGCAATAAGCGTTTATTGATTGGTTTGCGCAAAAGTTATAGCTTCTACAAAATGGAGGATGGTTTTATGGCATTTTTTAAAATGATTTTTTTACGACTAATGGTGGCGATCCGCAATTTTTATCATGACTGCGACATTATGGCAGACAGATCGGACACTTTTGGCGTGATTTTGGGACCATTCACATTAATACAGCGATCAGTGCAATTAAAAATGCATTAATTACTGTGTAAATGTGACTGGCAGTGAAGTGGTTAACCACTAGTTGGCGCTGTAGGGGTTAAGTGTGTCCTAGGGAGTGATTCTAACTATGGGAGGGGCTGGGCTAAGTGTGACACGACACTGATCACAGCTCCCAATCACAGGGAGCTGTGATCAGTGTCAGTGTCACTAGGCAGAACGGGGAAATGCTTGTTTACATCGGCATTTCCCCGTTCTTCCTCTCCGTGAGACGATCGCGGGTATCCCCGCGGACATCAAGTCCGCGGGACCCACGATTACACTCACGGAGGTCGCGGTGGGTGCGCGCCCGCAAACCGCTTCTTAAAGGGCAACGTACAGGTATGTTAATCTGCCTGTACTTGCCCTTCTGCCGACGTATATCGGCGTAAGCCGGTCGGCAAGTGGTTAAGCCTAATACACACGGGGCCGTATGTTTGCTGACATCGGCCGGTTCAATAAAACCCTGGCCAACATTCAGCCTGTGTGTGTATGTCTGACAGAAGCCGACCGTTCAACTGGCTTCTGTCGGACGTGCATGCTGGAAAACCAGCAGCCGGCTGGCCCCCGATCATTACTCTCAGCCAATGGCTGACCGGAGTTTTCTGGTGTCTTCTCCCATAAAAGATTGCCCAGCCTTCCCCCCCCAACCCCCCCCGGGGGAAGACAATGGCCTGGCAAGAGGGATGCCTGCTACAACACTGTCTGTGTTAATGGGGGAATCGAGCCGTACCCATGGTTGCAGGAAAGAAATTTGCTCCGTGTATGGCTGACCTAAAAGGCTGCTCGTTTACCCTAAGGTTTCCCTTTGAAACAGTGATTTGTTGTTCCACCACTGGTTCAAACAATTCTGCATCGTGATTGCTTATGGTGGGAGTGATAAATTACTGCCTCAGAATGATTCCATAGGGACAAACAGGGAGCCTCTTAGTGATCCACTGGTCATTAGGACGTTCATCAGCAGCAGGATCGCTGCCAGCAAAGACGACCCTGTGTCACTGGCCAGCTTTGTGATGAACAGGCACAACAGTGTTCAGTATAACACTGGGCTATTTTCAGTTATGGGGGAAATAAAAGTTAAGAAATGAGTAACAAGATGATGTAATAGCCAGCTATCTACACTGGAACAGAAAAACATACCACAACGATCACTTCTCCTTGTTAGGTATTATCATACCAACTAAGTTGGCCATGATGTTTGACTATGCTCTCTGTTTCGGGGGGGATTGGTGGTGCCCCTCTGTTGGCCCCCCTTTGGATTGTGTTGGTGTGAAGTTGTCTCCCGACTGGGGTCTCCAGGTAAACATAAAGGCGTTGATTCATAAATACAACAACAGTATACATAAAAAATGGCTATATTATGTATGGAAATTGCTATTATTTTTCTCATGGTCCCGTTTTGGGTTTATAAAATGCAATACCCCCCTCTTGCTTTCTGAGGCAGCGGATTATATCTGGGAAACATGTCAAGCCTAATAACAGAAGAAAATATATGTAAAATATGTAGAAAGGTGGAATTTTCCACCACGTTATTTCAGAATGTAAAAAATACATTTATTCTGGAAACAGGTAAATAGGGGACGTTGGTTATATATTCTATTGTGATTTTAGTTCTTTTGGTATGCAAAATACTTTATATTCAATTTTTATAATAAAATGTATTTTATTTATCATTTGTGTTAGTCGTACCTCAAAAATCCCACCTTTATGCAAGGACCTTTCCTTTTTCCTCCTTTACATATAGAAAGCTATGTGACATACCGAACAACATGAAACTTTATACCACATCAAGTCAAGGACATAGGCAAAAAACATCCCAAAACAGTCACTTCCACGTAATCTCACATTACAAGCACAATTTATTTCACGGGTTTGCATGCCTCATATTACGGTTCATTTGGCCATGAAACCCACATTGTATTCGCTAGACAGCCGATAAGAGTCTCGCCTGAAATTAAGAAACACAAAACAACTTGATAAAAGATGTCAGACCCAGAAAACGTCTCCTACAAAGAAAAGCCTGTGTTGAACTGTAATAATAGAGGGAGCCATTAGGAAATTTACAAAATTATTCAGTATTAGTCTTTAATGTGACATGTCACTAGACCAAATAACGTAGCCAAAAACATCAACCATCTACAGTATTCTGTTAACAAGGTCGTACAATAAAAATGGACGTTTACCTGGCAGCCATCCTTGTAATAACAAAGGCTCTTCATCTTCCACTATGCTTTAATAAAACAATGACCCCATCACAATGTCTTCTGCGGTGACTGGCAGAAAACATAGGTTGCTATAGGGAGCCCTTCCCTTGGATTCCATAGATGCTATCTGGAGTCAGATTGACTTGCAGAGCCATTACTGAATCCTGAGTTTATTTACAGATGGCTCCTCTGGAGAGGAACGATGTCCACTTAAGTGCTAATTCATGGCTTGCCCATCAAGACCAGCTAACCGCAATGAGCCACTGTGTGCCTTTGTACTGGCACTCCTAAAACCTTATCTATTATTTCTAAATATAACTTAATATGGCTAATTGTATTCCCTGGTCTTTTCATGATGCTGGATTTCAGGAACAGCAGTCGAGTATTGTACCGTGTTAGCCAACGACAAAAGTAGTTAACAATAAAAGCTTAGCACTCCCTTCCTTTCAAAAATCCTTCTCACCATAAAGCCACACTTCTACTTTTGTCATTATAATAATAGAAACGCCTCTGCGCTGCTATTTTTACTTGGTTCGTAAAAATTCCTGGTAGGAGAGCTGCTCCCACTAACTGCGTTTCCCACAATACAATATTAAGTGAAGAATAAAAGTGTAGCGCTCCCTTACTTACAAAAAACCTGTGATATGTCCAAATCCAGTGCAACCAAACACATACTTCCACTCTTGACAGTTCTCTCCCCTCAGCAAGTAATTCAAAGGTACATCTATAATGTGATATATTTCAGAACAGTTCATCCAGAAATATCCTGTCACTATAGACCATGCTGTGTAATGACGGAGCTGAGCAGTATCGTGAAGGCCTAATTATTCTGCTGGCTGCATTTGTGAGTGTTTTAATTTTGTTATTGGATGCTGTGACAGTACGAGGCCCTGCCACTGTGAAAATGTAGGAGAAAATGACACAGGATTCACATTAAAATTTAATGCGAGGTTCCAGACTATTATTTCTGAGCAGAGAAAGCTGTGTATTTGGCTTTCTCTGAATTCTGTAAACCAGGATAGGGACCTGGAGATTGAAGGTTCCAAAGTGTCTTGGGTGGGATTGAACCTTCAACCCTGTGTCTGGATTTTACTAGATGCTTGCAGCCTGTGTGAGTACACAGGTATGCAGGGTCGTTATATACTGAAGCCTGAGGATAGCTCAGGGCTCCCAGTTTAGAGACAGTTCCTATATTGGAGACAGAAGTTCTCGGCCAAGGGTCAGGGCAGGGGTGTAACTATAGGGGTCACAATTGCGACCCGGCCCCATGCTCCAGGGGGCCCATGTAGCTCCCCTGTACACTTGGATAAGAGGTGCATCAGGGGTGGCATATAGCAAAACTGATGCCCTCCATTTTCCTTCTGCAGTTGCTGAAAGCTTGCTTCTCCTCCTCTCCCTCCCACAGGCATTCAACAGCTGCAGGAAGAAAATGTAGGGGATCTGTTCCTCTATATGCCACCCTCACTGCCCCTCCTATCCAGGTTACTTGTCTCCTGCTGCCCCCAGGCCCCTGTGTGCTCCCCTGGTCCCCTCCCCCCCACGGCGCTGCCGGCTTCCCCCATCCCCTCTCCCACCGGCTGCTGTGGTGGATCTGTCGGGATGCAGAGTAGAGAAGGGGACGGTAAATATGTAATTTGCTGGCCCCTTCCTTTTCTGAATGGGCTGTTCATTCAAAACATAAGCATAGTAAACTGTGCTTTGGTTTGTGAATGAATAGGAAGCTCTGTACAGAGTTATTCCTGTTCATTCATTCTGTGCAGCCGAGGTTGCACAGATGGAGACTGAGGGCTCTGTCCTCAATCTCACTTCTCTGCCTGAAAAGGTGAAAGATCAGAGGTCTGTTTAGACCTATATTTCACCAAAGCCCCCCAACGGAGCTCCTAAAATAATTGTAAAAAAAATAAAATAAAAAATAAAATTGTAAAAAAAAATTTAATTAATTAATTAATTAATAATTAAATTTTAAAAAAAAGTAAAAAGTAAAATAACAAAAAAGCTACTGACATCAGCAAGGGAACTACCAGGGTCACAAAGGTCATACTTGCGACTAAGTCCTGGCATTGCACCACCATGGGGGTAGCCCCAAGACAGTAGGAAGTACATGTAAAAGGGTCCTGCTGTGGGACCGTAATACAGGAAGTGGAAAAGGAGAAAAGGAGTAAAGGGCCCCGAGATCAGTGGGAAGAGCCCCAAGCTGGGGGTCAGGAGAGCCCTTCATGGTTTCTTGCACCGGGGCCCTGAAGGTTCTAGTTATGCCTCTTGCTCAGAGCAGCCCCTGCCAGGAGTCAGAGGATGGAAGGTCTCAACCTGGGGTCAGAGGTGCCCCAAACAGCAGCCAGGAGACAGGTTGTCAGGAGAACCCCTATCCAGAGGCCAAGATTGGGCCATGTAGTAGGGCTAAAGACTAAGTGAGCCAAGTGAACCAGGAGAGCAGGGCAACACAGTCAGAGGGACTGGTAAGAAGAGCAACGGGGCTGCTGACAAGGGAGCCAGGTGGCTCAGCATTTTCAGTCGAAGAACCCCTGTGTGGGCAACTGATGTTTATGTGAACTTCCTGTTTTGTTTATTAAAAGTGGGCTGCTATGCCTTAAAAAATACAGTTTGGACTGGCGCAACTCATTGGGAAAAAGCACCTACCACATAAGTATAATCACCCAATACCACAGCGCAATAAAAAGGTGTATTTGTTTTGCATGAACGGTACAGTTTTACACTTGCTGTGGAGCATTTGGAACCTTGGATAGGAGGTAAGAAAATTAATGGATGTGAAGGCTGTCTCATGCTTGATTGACCTCCTGCTATTTAGAGGTCCATAACCTGAGGTGAGAGCATTACCATAAGCACGTGGTATGGAGAAAGGGGCACCTGTGGAAGAAAAAAGCTGCTCTTTTGCATTTTGCACAAGCCGGTGAAAAGTATTTTGGAACTGTGTGGATTGGGATTTGGGTGCACATTGGACTATATTTATACATGAATTGTTCTGAAATATCATATTATCTATGCACGTTTTAATTATATTGTATAGTGTAAATGTTCTGTTTATACGCGCTTGCTATTTGGAGAAAATTGTCAGGAGTGGAAGTTTACGTGTGCTTGGTCACACCTTTGGTTTCACTGGCTTTGGACATACAACGTATATGTTAGGTTTTATGAAAGGAAGGGAGTGCTACACTTTTAATGTTCACTTAGAGTGGTTCTAAAAGGCAGAAGGTTTTTTTTACCTTAATGCATTCTATATATTACAGTGGTTTTAAAGCCTTAAGGTTTTTCACCTAATGCATTCTATGCTATGTGAAAAACCTTCTGTGCTGCAAAATACCCCCCAGCCCCCCTTATTCTTACCTGAGCCCGATCCAATCCAACAATGCGCACAAGAGCAGCGGCTCCCGCTCTTGTCTCCCTCCTCCCTGGGCAGATTGATAGCAGCAGGAGCCATTGTCAATCAAATGCTGTAATGAGAGGAAAGGGGGGCAGGGCCAATATATGCAGACAGGGAGGCTTGGGAGAGAGCACGCACGGCTTTCCATGAGGGCACGTGCCGAAAAGGAGGGACCTGAGGAGCCCAGAAAAAGAGGATCGGGGCTGCTCTATGCAAATCCATTGCACAGAGCAGGTAAGTATACCATGTTTGTTATTTTAATTAAAAAACAAACAGTAAGCTTTAATGTTGCTTTAAGGTATAAAACCTTCTGCATGCAGTGCCTCTCCCCCATACTTATACTTATCTGAACCTGATCTTGATCCAGAGATACACGTGAGAGCAGCAGCTTTCCCTCGCCTCATTGGACAGAGAGGCAGCTGTGGGAGCCATTGGCTCCTGCTGCTGTGACACACAGCCAATGTAGAGAGAGCGCACACAAAGCCAGCTTGGGAGTGAGCATGTGTGAGTGCCCTCATAACAAGCTGCTTGCTATGGAGGCACTCAGCAGGGGGGGAAGAACCCAGAGTTCTTGCGGGGGACTCAAGAAGAGGGGGGTGAGGGTTGCTTTGTGTAAAAACATTGCGCAGAGCAGGTAAGTATCACAGCTTGTTATATTAAAGGGGGGAAAAAAATTGGTTTAGAATCACTTTAATATTGTATTGTGGGAAACGCAGTTAGTAAGAGCAGCTCTTATATCAAGGATTTTTAGGTACCAAGTAAAAATAGCAGTGCAGAGGCTTCTCTATTATTTTTATAATGACAAAAGTAGAAGTGTAAATTTATTGTGAAAACATTTATTGACTAACTAAATAGACTGTAGTACATCAGGAAATGGCCTCCCTCGCAATTCAGTGCCTCGGCAGCCAATCACAAGGCCCAAGCACCATCACATGGGGACAAGGATGGGATTACTGAGCCCTATGCAGATTAATGCCCCGTACACACGGTCGGATTTTCCGATGGAAAATGTCAGATCGGAGCGTGTTGTCGGAAATTCCGACCGTGTGTGGGCTCCATCGGACATTTTCCATCGGATTTTCCGACACAAAGTTTGAGAGTAGGATATAAAATTTTCCGACAACAAAATCCGTTGTCGGAAATTCCGATCGTGTGTACACAAATCCGACGGACAAAGTGCCACGCATGCTCAGAATAAATAAAGAGATGAAAGCTATTGGCCACTGCCCCGTTTATAGTCCCAACGTACGTGTTTTACGTAACCGCGTTCAGAATGATCGGATTTTCCGACAACTTTGTGTGACCGTGTGTATGCAAGACAAGTTTGAGCCAACATCCGTCGGAAAAAATCCTAGGATTTTGTTGTCGGAATGTCCGAACAAAGTCCGACCGTGTGTACAGGGCATAAGACTTTCAGAAGGAACTTGCAAAGGAATCTCATGCCCCGTACACACGATCAGAAATTCCGTCAGCAAAAGTCGGATGTGAGCTTTTGGTCAGAAATTCCGACCGTGTGTATGCTCCATCTGACTTTTGCTGGCAGAATTCCAGCCAGCAAAAGATTGAGAGCAGGTTCTCTATTTTTCGGTCAGAAAAAGTTCCTATCCGAAAATGCGTTTGTCTGTATGCAAATCATGCATGCTCGGAAACAATTCGATGCATGCTCAGAAGCATTGAGCTTCATTTTCTCAGCTCATCGTAGTGTTGTGCGTCACCGCGTTCTTGACGGTCAAAGTTCAGAGAACTAGTGTGACCGTGTGCTGTGTATGCAAGGCAAGCTTAAGCGGAATTCCGTCATAAAAACCATCCAAGTTTTTTATGACGGAATTTTCTGATCGTGTGTATAGGGCATTAGGGGGTTGTGGTGACGGATCAGGGAAACAGAGGAACACAGGACACTAAATACTTGCACCTTTTGAGGATTTCTGTCTGGCGATCTTGTCATTTCGCCTATTATGGGACAAGTACAGTTTCTTTAAAGAGCAAGTAAAGTCATCCTCTTTAATTGTACCTACAGGTAAGCCTATAAAAAGGCTTACCTGTAGTTACTGTAAATATCTCCTAAACTTGCACCGTTTAGGAGATATTTACTATACTGTATATGCTGCCATCGACGTCTTCAGGACATGCGCACTGAAGGAACGACCCGCTTGTGCCGTTTCTTGAAGACCCGTGCCGTGACCGGCGGCACACGCGCACATGCGTAGGAGTGACGTCCTCGCGGCTCCAGCCAATTACAGCGCCGTAGGCCGCGAACCCGGAAGTGACTCCGGGAAAGATTACGGCCGTGGGAGCGGAGTGCGGGTGGCACTGCAGGGCATCGTTCTAAGGTAAGTACTTCATAATGAGCTAGTAGGAGATGCCTACTAGCTCATTATGCCTTTGTCTTGCAGTTTTTATTTTCCAGAGGTTTACAACCTCTTTAAGCCCATTCTCAGGATCCCTGTAGAG
Source organism: Lithobates clamitans (assembly GCA_037952925.1). NCBI lineage: Eukaryota > Metazoa > Chordata > Amphibia > Anura > Ranidae > Lithobates > Lithobates clamitans. Next base: position 3,128,459 of record JBBGZY010000137.1, on the reverse strand, counting down.
TTATTTGTCTTCCAAGGTCTGCTGAGCACACAGCTGAGCATACAGCATATAGATGGATCATGAAACACTAATTGGTGACTTTTCTTCGGATGCTGAAAGACATACCTTCACAACTTGTACAACAGTTACATATCTGGTTTAAAATTCTATGTGCTGCAAGGCTTACACCTAACATCTAGGAACTTTATGCTGGGTTTACACCTATGTGAATTGGATGCAGGTTTCCCCACATCCAATTTGCATAGCAGCAGATTGTGACCGGCTCTCAATGGAGCCGGTTCATACATCTCCGGAGCTGCTCCGGTGCGAATCGCACAGAGGTCCCGTGTGTCTTTTGGTCCATTTCAGGTCCAAATTGAGCCCAAAATTCGGGCTGAAATCGGACCTGAAACTCTCAATGGAAACGCACCAGACCCCTGCTGTGAGCCGCTGCCATCTTTAGTGTGAACCCAGCCTTAATAAATGTATTAATTTTGCTTTCATATATAGTGTGTTATTTTATATGTATATGTGGACAATTAGACTCTCTGCCATGTCTAATGACGTCAGTCATCCGTAATGCACCTGGTAGCCACTGAGTATGTCATTTGTGCCTAGGCTTAAAGGGTAACTCCACTTTTGTAGGAAAAAAAATAGCAAATAAAGAAAAAATACAACTGCGACATAAGGGCAATATGGAGTTGCTGTGTACACAAAATGTATACAGAACGCCCCCCAGAAATATAATTTCCTGCTTGTGTGATTGCCTCACTGTCTGCACTAAGATACAAGTCAGATTTCAGGCATCTCTGCAACAAAAATGTCATTTTTGTGAGATGCTCCCAACAGGAACACGTCTAAAGGAATGCAGGCCCAGCAGATTCCTCATTAGTGCTTGCACAGCTGATTGATAATTATTAAACCACTCCCATTAGATTCATTTTCCCACATGGACACAGGCAAACACACAGGGATTTCTTCAGAATAACATAAGGTAGGAATCTGTAACAAAGGTTGTTATAGGCTGGGTTCACACTGGTCCGACAAACGCTCCGACATTGGGAGCTCATGTCGCATGACGTGTGAAATGTAATGTTTCCCTATGGGAGCCGTCCTAACTGGTCCGACACAAGTCGTTCCGACTTTAGAAATGCTCCCTGTACTACTTTAGTCCGACTTTGATCCTACTTCAGCCTATTGACTATCATTGAAGTCGGATCAAAGTCGGATTACCGTCTTGCATGATCCGACTTCGGCACGCGACTTGTGCTCAGATGTTCTTGAGGGGGAACTCCGCGCCAAATTTTAAATAAAAAACCGGCATGGGTTCCCCCTCGAAGAGCATACCAGGCCCTTGGGTCTGGTATGGACCTTGAGGGGAACCCCCTACGCCGAAAAAACGGCGTGGGGGTCCCCCCTAATCCACACCAGACCCTTATCCGAGCACGCAGCCCGGCCGGACAGGAATGGGGGTGGGGACGAGCGAGCGCCCCCCCCCTCCTGAACCGTACCAGGCCGCATGCCCTCAACATGGGGGGTGGTGCCTTGGGGGAGGGGGCGCGCTGCGGCCCCCCCACCCCAAAGCACCTTGTTCCCATGTTGATGAGGACAAGGGCCTCTTCCCGACAACCCTGGCCGTTGGTTGTCGGGGTCTGCGGGCGGGGACTTATCGGAATCCGGGAGCCCCCTTTAATAAGGGGGCCCCCAGATCCCGGCCCCCCACCCTATGTGAATGAGTATGGGGTACAGCGTACCCCTACCCATTCACCTAGGAAAAAAGTGTCAATTTAAAAAAAACACTACACAGATTTTTAAAGCATTTTATTAGACAGCTCCGGGGGTCTTCTTCCGACTTCGGGGGTCTCTCCGGTTCTTCTCCGCGCTCTCCGGGTCTTCTGCCGGGCTCCTCCGCTCTCTTCTGCTCTTTTGCCGCTCTTTTGCTAAAGCGGAGGAGCCTGGCCTTCAATCTTCTGCCGTCTGCCCTCTTCTCCTGATGTTGACACGACGCTCTCTGGGGCTAGAATGCTCTCCGTGCGCTCTGCTCTGATTTATATAGGCGGTGACCCCGCCCCCTTAAGCCGTCACAGTCCCTGGGCATGCTGGGACTGTGACGTTTTAGGGGGCGTGGTCATCACCCGATGACCACGCCCCCTAAAACGTCACAGTCCCAGCATGCCCAGGGACTGTGACGGCATAAGGGGGCGGGGTCACCGCCTATATAAGTCAGAGCAGAGCGCACAGAGAGCATTCCAGCCGGGGAGAGCGTCGTGTCAACATCGGAAGAAGAGATGAAGAGAAGAAGCGGCGACACAGCGGCGACAAGACAGCGGCAGCAGACCGGGCCCCTCGCTGGCAATAGAGCTGGAAGAAGATAGCGGCGGGGCCCGGGAGAAGAGGCGGAACACCGGGAGAAGTCGGAAGAAGATACCGGAGCTGCCCAATAAATTAATTTTGAAACCTGTGTACTGTGGTTTTTTTTATTGACTCTTCCCTAGGTGAATGGGTAGGGGTACCATGTACCCCATACTCATTCACATAGGGTGGGGGGCCGGGATCTGGGGGCCCCCTTATTAAAGGGGGCTCCTGGATTCCGATAAGCCCTCCGCCCGCAGACCCCGACAACCAACGGCCAGGGTTGTCGGGAAGAGGCCCTTGTCCTCATCAACATGGGGACAAGGTGCTTTGGGGTGGGGGGCCGCAGCGCGCCCCCTCCCCCAAGGCACCAACCCCCCCATGTTGAGGGCATGCGGCCTGGTACGGTTCAGGAGGGGGGGGGGCGCTCGCTCGTCCCCACTCCCATTCCTGTCCGGCCGGGCTGCGTGCTCGGATAAGGGTCTGGAATGGATTGGGGGGACCCCCGCACGCCGCTTTTTCGGCATAGGGGGTTCCCCTCAAGGTCCATACCAGACCCAAGGGCCTGGTATGCCCTTGGAGGGGGAACCCATGCCGGTTTTTTATTTAAAATTTGGCGCGGAGTTCCCCCTAAAGATTCATACCAAACACAGTGCCGGGCATTGGCGGGGATCCAAGTCGGATCCCCGTTCATTGAAAGTCGGACACGTGCCGGCTTCATGTCGCAGGGCAAAGTCGGATCCAAAGTAGGACGGCTGTCGTGTCGCACCAGTGTGAACCCAGCCATAATCCTTGTAATGTACATAGATCACCCAGAGGGGAAGGTTTTTTCTCAACAAAAGTGGAGTTACGCTTTAAAGTCACATCATAGAGATTGGAGCCGTTGTTTTTGATAACAAGGAAAGACAAAATTGTCTTATTTGACTTTAAAAATAATTGGATTTAATCTGCTTAAATGTGTCCTATTGATTTACCTAACTTATTCAGGCAATATTGATAATATTTTTTTTTTATCTACAACTTTATTAGGGAGGTTGCTTGGATTAAAAGCACATGTAAGCCCTGAGGGCCCGTTCACACTTAAATGTTTTCTTTTGTCACATGCTATGGCATGTGTTAATGCGCATTGTGTTAAGGCAACTAATTCAGTATGAATGGGCCGACAATCACTCCTATGGATGGAAAAAATAAAAGCCTGTTTGGTTGTACTTGTCCTGTTGATCACATCAGTGCAGATTGTTTTGCATTCCTATGACCTATTTTCAGCTGACAGCAGGCCTAAGCCCACTTTCGGCTGATGTCACAGATCTACTCACAGGCCTGGACCGACACCCAGCTCAGCCTCTCAGCGAGCCGCTGAGAGCCTGAGCCAACCACTCCCCCCCCCCTCCCCTCCACAGCCCAGTGTTTCAGTGAGCACCGCGGGGGAGGGAGGGGGGAGCAGAGCCAGAGACTGACAGCCACCAGCTCTCTGCTTAGAGAGCACTGAGAACCTAGTGAACGGCTGTTTGATTACTCGGTTCTCAGCCTTAGAGCCGGCAGGGGACAGATGCAGTATCTACCTAGGTAAGTATGATTCATAAATAAAATTCCCATACTTCTCTTTTACTTACCCAACATCACCTCTTTCCTGCTTTCTGGCCCACATGACAATTAGGCCTCATTCACATGGAGAATATGCATCCATGCCCAGTGTGATGGCCGTGTACCATGTGGGGATGCATGCTGTTCTGTGCAAGCAGTCCAGTCAAAGTCAACTGGGACGCAGTAGCTGCATGGACATAGTCGAACGTCAAAATTTTACATGCAGACAGGAAGGGATGCATGTATCCAAACGCACAGTGTCTGCATTCAGATCTGTGCACCCACTTCTATAGGTGAAGCTCTCTGGTGGATGCAGATGCAGCAAAAAGTGGCTCAGCATACAGGACCTGTCTCAGCACCTGTCTGAATGAGCCCTTAGGGGAATTCATCAAAACTAGAGCAGACAGATTTGGAACAGCTGTGCATGGCAACCAATCAGCTCATAACTTTCATTTTTAATGCTGAACAAGCTGAAGATAGAAGCTGATTGGTTGCCATGCGCAGCTGTTCCAAATTCTGACTGCACTTGTTTTGATAAATTCCCCTCACTATGTTTTACATGTCCTATTTTTTAACACTGTATTCTAAGTATAGCACATTCTTTGTTAAAGTAGTTAGGCATGCATTCTATGCATGAAGGTAAAAAACTTTCTGTGTGCAGCAGCCCCCCCAGCCCCACCTAATACTTTCCCGAGCCCCCTCTCGATCCAGCGATGTCCACGAGAGCCTTGGCTGTCTGGGGACTCGCATTTCTGATTGGCTTTTGGCAGCAATGGGAGCAATTGGCTTACACTGCTGTCAATTACAGCGTGTGAGCCAATCAGAAGATGGAGGGAGCGGAGTCGAGCCATGGCTCCGTGTGTGGATGGACACACAGAGCCACGGCTCAGGAGCATGCCTGTTTGGGTGCCCGCATAGGAAGCTGCTTGCTGTGGGGGCACCCAGAAAGAGGGAGGGGCCAGGGGTTCCAACGAGAGACCCAAGAAGAGGAGGATCTAAGTTGCTCTTTGCAAAACCACTACACAGAGCAGGTAAGTATAACATATTTATTTTTTAGAAAAAAAAACAAAAAACAAGACTTTAATATCACTTTAAGGTTAGCCGTGTCTACTAAATGATATGCAATAGAACAGTTTTTTTTTTTATTAAAATGAGTATACTGAGCTTTGTACTGTCTGATACATACTCGCTTGTGTCACAGTCATTAAAGCAGGGGTCTCAAACTGGCGGCCCTCCAGTTATTGTAAAACTACAAGTCCCATGATGCATTGAAAGGCTGACAGTTACAAGCATGACTCCCACAGGCAGAGGCATGATGGGACTTATAGTTTTGCAACAGCTGGAGGGCCGCCAGTTTGAGACGCCTGCATTAAAGCATATGGCCCTTTAAGCCCCTCCCACTGTTGCAATCTGACCTCACCCACAGTTTTGGTGCCACTAATTTGTCACATAGCATTTTTCTTGGGGGGGTCCAGCCCCGGGTGCCAGATGTGCTAGCTACGCCACTGCTTAGCTGCTCTGTTGCAGTGGATTTGCACAATGCAGCCCGGATCCTCCTCTTCCCAGGTCCCTTTTCTGTGCTCCTGGCCCCTTCCTCCTGTTCAGTGCCCCCACAGGAAGTAGCTATGGGGGCACCCAAGCCGAGTCACAGCTCCCTGCGTCCATTCAGACATGGAGCCCCGACCCGACCTCGCCCCCTTCTCTGCAATGGCGTGTGTCTCAGCCAATCAGGAAGGAGAATCTCAGACAGCTGAGACACTCGTGGACATCGCTGGACAGAGATGGCTCAGGTAAGTATTAGGGGGGCTGCTCACATAGAAGGCTTTTTATCTTAATGCATAGAATGCATTAAGATAAAAAAACCTTCTGCCTTTACAACCACTTTAAGCCTTAATGTATGTTAAAGCGACCACTTGTACTCTCTACTAGCCCAATTGACCGGATGACAACACGGGAGCAGGTTGGATGATGGTGACATAGGTGAGTCACCCTATAACAGGAAGTGACTGAACAAGGACATTCATGGCAGGATCACCAGGTATGATTTTATTTCTTTTATTTTATTATTATTTTATTCAAAGCTGCATATGAAAACATCTTAAAATAAATGTTGAAATTGCATTGATATGTTAAAGCTTATTATTGTGATTGGGTTTACATAAAGGTATGAAATGCCACTCTCCCATACTGAAATGCCACTCTCCCATACTAAAATGCCACTCTCCCATACTGAAATGCCACTCTCCCATACTGAAATGCCACTCTCCCATACTGAAATGCCACTCTCTCATACTATTTGACTACAAAGCATTATGCCTTCTAGTTTATGCATAAAGCTCCATTAATTATACATGTGCTGATATTAGCTTGTACTCAGGGAGGTTAGATTAGAGCCCCTGGATACATTCGCCGTAATAATTTCAGAAAGGTATAATGCTTCCATATTAGACAGCACTTGCCTCTCTGAAAAGTGCTGCGCAGTTATAAAGCCACATAAAGTACACAATAACTCCCAACAGAGATGCTGAATCAGCAGTGATTACATACAAGGTAATTACCGGGACCACCAGCAAAGCATATTGATACCATTCTATTGAATTATGTCTATCAGCAGCTTGTGCGGCTCATACATATGAATAATTAGCCAGCATCTTTAAGGCATTCCACAGCTGCTAACTGGTACAAAACGTTCTCTGATGTATTTTATTCCAAGAGCAAGAGCACTTATTAAAGGAAATATTAAACATGTCCTTATATTGCCAGAACTAGATGAACATTCTTTTTTTAAACCTCACCGAAAGCATAAGCTACAAATTGATACTGTACTACACTACTGATTATGCAAAGTCACCTATGCTTATGATAGGCCTAACCAAACTTGCCCCCACTAGTGAGGGCAAGTGGCACCAGATACTTACCATTGGTGAGATACATTGTACTTTTTTTTTTTTACCATTGAAAAATTTTCAATAAAATGTATTGAAAGTAAAATAGTTGATGGCGCAAGCTCAAGACAGCATTTCAGGAGGAGGAAAACCTCATACCAACTGTAAAGCATGGTGGTGGAAATGTTATGGTTTGAGGACTCTTTGCTGTGTCAAGGCCTGGCCAGCTTGCAGTCATTGTGTCGACTATGAATTCTGCATCATATCAAAGTATGCTTGATGAGAATGTGAGGCCACCTGTCCGAAAGTTGAACTGGAACCAAACAACTTGCAACTGAAAGAATTTTGAATGGAGGAGTGGTCAAAAATGTAATCAAGTCAAAGTCAGAGACTGACCCCCTACCAATCACAGCCTGCATCTTGAACACGCCCCCTTCTCAAGCACAGCCTGCATCTTGCCTCAGACTGAACAGTGTATGGAATACAGGTACACGGTGTGTCTGCACAGTATCCTGTAAACCCCCCCACCCACCCCCCACCCCACTGATGCAAAGTCATTTACTTACCTGCAAGTCAAAGGCATAATATGCTAGTATGCATCACATACTAGCACATTATGTGAAACTTACCTGAAAAATTAGCCTTCTAGCGATGCGATGTCAACGCTAGAGACAGCTTCCATCTTCACCCGTCTTGCTTTCAGGTTCAGGGACTCTGTGACTGGCCGGACCCGCAATAATGTCACTCCTGCGCATGCGCGCAGGAACCGCCGGTCACGGCACAGAGCTCTGAAGGAACAGCACGGGTGGCCATTCCTTCAAAGCGCATGCGCCAGTGATGTCACTGGCTGCATCTACAGTAATTATCTCCTAAACGGTGCACATTTAGGAGATATTTACACTACCTATAGGTAAGCTTTATTATAGGCTTATCTATAGGTAAAATTTAAAGATGGAAGTTTAGTTCCTCTTTAATATGAACACCACACTGTGGCCATGAGCAATGCGTTTGTCTTGTGGTTGCAGTGCAGCCTCCTCCACTTGAATGGATCGCATTTGCAGGGGATCCACCTGCCAAATATGCAACATTTTTACTGCGCCTCAACCACATCCACGTGTACTAACATGGGCCACTGGCTTGGTTGGGGGCTTGGCAATTGGTAAAACTGCCTGCCTACCTACCCTGTTTCCCCCAAAAATAAGACCTAGCGTGATTGTCGGTGATGGCTGCAATATAAGCCCTACCCCCCAAAAAAGCCCTACCCTGTTTCCTCAAAAATAAGCCCTACCCTGAAAAGAAGACCTACAAGGACTTTAACTAGGGCTTATTTGGGGGGTAGGGCTTATATTGCAGCCATCACCGACAATCATGCTAGGTCTTATTTTCGGGGAAACAGGGTAGGTAAAAGAGGTCTTATAGCGGTCTAAATAGAAAAGATCAAATTGCAACCTTTATGCATCTAAATGGAAAAAAAAAACTTCCATGGTGCTGCACATGTGATCAGTTATAACACCAACCATTTGAGGGTTTGACAGTTTTCTTGAGAGAACAACTAATGTGACAGTTATATTCCTGGTTGTTCTTTGTAACCATCAATGGGTTTAAAGAGGAGTTCTGCCCCCCCCCCCATCCCCCCACCAAAAGATTAAAAGTCAGCAGCTACACATACTGTAGCTGCTGACTTTTAATATTAGGACACTTACCTGTTCTGAAATCCAGCGATGTCGGCATCCCATCCGTTGTTTCCATCGTCTGTCGAGTGCTGCCACCGCCATTGCCGGTAAGGGAACCTGGCAGTAAAGTTTTGCGGCTCCACAGCCGGGTCCCTACTGCGCATGTGTGAAGGGCGCTGCGCTCTCTTACTGGCCCGGCAGCAGGAGAAGGGGGGCCAAACTTCTGACGTACCCCGCCGGGACAAGGTCCGAGGGAAGTGGGGACAGGGTAGTTGTCAAAAACAGGTACCTGCTCCCCCCCCGAAAGGTGCCAAATGTGGCACCGGAAGTTCTACTTTTGGGTTGAACTCCACTTTAAGACCATCCCTAAAGCAGTACATTCAAATGTTTGAAAGTATTTCAAAATGTTGTTATTTGCTTTTAACATTCAACTTTGGAATTAATGGACTTTATAAAGTAAAAAAACAAAAAAACAAACTATTAGGAATTTGTTTGAAAAAAATTCCCATCCTGCTCTTTTAAAATTTTCTCATACATGATCAAAAACAAATATCAATTGAATTCCACTAACATTCAGAAAATCGAAAGAGCATTCTTTGACTTAAATTTTTATAGTGTATAGGTCGGCTTGTACAGGCACAATCACTTACCTGTACATCACAGCTTTCTTCTAGGTACGCTTGCGCATGCACGGGTAAGTCCGGAAGACTGTGCTGCCATTTGCTGCAGCACAAGCCGATCAACAAGTCCCGGCCAAGGATTTATGGCCGGCACCCGCTGATTGACTCAGAGAATGACAGAAGAGAGCCTTGTGTTGATAAACAACACAGGGCTCTCTTTGTACAGCAGCGGTGTGCCAGTTTTTTTCTCCCTGGTAAAAATCAGGACATTGCTTAGTAAAACACACACGGTAAACATTGATAGGCACACATTTAACCCATTGATCGCCCTAGATGGCAGTGTATATTAATGTTAGGACTGATCACTGTATTAGTGTCACTGGAAATGTCAGTGGCAGTTAGTCAGTTCCCCCCAGTGTCAGTTAGTGTCAGATTGTCTGCCACACTATCGCAGTCCCATTATAAGTTGCTGATCGCTGCCATTAGTGGTATAAAAAAATTTAAATTCCAGTATCTTTACCATAGTTTGTAGATGCTATAACTTTCTCGCAAACCAATCTCGCAAACCAATTTTGGCCAAAATTTAGGAGCGGAAATGAGACACAAGGTTAAATAGTGTCTATGACTCTCTTTATATATGTATATATTTATCAGGGGCGGATCCAGGGGGGGGGCCAACGGATCAAATTTCCCCCCCGCCGAGAATGCGGGTGAGTGAGTCGGCGGGCAGGCGTCGCCGCGGGTGAGAGAGCCGGTGGGCGGCTCCACAGCTGAGAGCATGGGCAGCCCCGTTGGTGAGAGACAGTGGGCGGTTCTGCAGGCGGGCTGGGTGGCTCGGTTAGTGAGCAGCTGTGCGGCTCGGTGACAGTATGTGAGCGGGCTGCTGGCTAATCAGGAAGCAGAGAGATGACATCATCTCTCACTATCCGGCGCTCACCCTGCATCCCTGCAGTTCCGCCCTCACTGTGCAGTGTACAGGCAGCCGCGGTAGCAGAGAAACTACATCATCTCTCTGCTGCCTGACTCTGGGACACAGCAAGAGACAATTATAGCAGGCAAGTGACAATCCACAACGTGTGGCATGGGACGTGGCAAGTGACAATCCGCAACGTGTGCCAAGTGACAATCTGCAACGTGTGGCATGGGACGTGGCAAGTGACAATCTGTAACATGTGGTAAGTGATGTGGCAAGTGACAATCTTCAACGTGTGGCATGGGACGTGGCAAGTGACAATCTGCAACGTGTGGCATGGGACGTGGCAAGTGACAATCTGCATTTGGTGACAGGTGACGTGGCAAGTGACAATCCACAACGTGTGGCAAGTGACAATCTGCAACGTGTGGCATGGGACGTGGCAAGTGACAATCTGCAACGTGTGGTATGGGACGTGGCAAGTGACGTGGCAAGTTACAATCTGCAATGTGTGGCATGGGACATGGCAAGTGACAATCTGCATCTGGTGACAGGTGACGTGGCAAGTGACAATCCGCAACATGTGGCAGGTGACAGTGGCAAGTGACATGCTCGGGGCTCCCACTGATTCTGCATTATGGTGAGTTAAACCATTTAATTTTTTATAACAATGTAATAATAGTAATAATGCGCTTCAATCATCCTGACACCATAACAACTATGGTGCTGTGATGATTGAAGCGTTAACACCAACCATTTCCCCGATAAGTTAAAAAAGTATTTTCTGGCTGTGCCCCTCCAGAGACTAGGCTCTGGATCTGCCCCTGATATATATATGTATATATATATATATATATATATATATATATATATATATATATATATATATATATATATATATATATATATATATATATATTGTTTTGTCCTGTTTTCATACATGTGTACATATCCTGATCAGGTAATAATGAATGTGGAGAGCCATTTATCACCTGTATGAAATAGAATTGCAGAGTGTTCCTTCCACTAGTCAATATTATATAATAAATAACATAATAAAAATATAAATATAAAAAACATAAATATAATATAATAAATATGATGTAATAAAATAGTCAATGGTCTAAAATAGACTGAATGAGGAAACACAGTGTGGGAAAACTCTTGTACGTCCTCCTGCATTATCAACTGACAATATGCAGGTCTTGTTTCATGCTACCTCTATCAGTCACTATTCATGGGCCATGACCCCAAGAGGAACATGTTATTTATGTCACTGTATACTTCCTCCTGCTTTTAGCAACTTCAGCAGGTAGTTACTATGGAAAAAAACAACACAGAGGTAGAATTAGATTAGAGCATTAGATTGCACAGACAACAGAGGTCTTTAATTTTACTTACAGATAAAGCCAATTTATCAGTCCCTGTACCATTCAGGTTTTCATCCTATGACTAAATTAGGCCCCTCTCATTTGATATTGCTTAAAGTATTACTAAACCCACAGCAGTAAAATCAGTCTGTATATGCAGCAAAGCATGCTTGTTATACTCACTGTGGAACCTAAGGGGTTAATCCTCTGCATTGTGTAAAAGGACTGCTTGGTCTTGTATGCACAGATCCTCCCCTCCCTGCACTTTCACCCTGGACAAGTCCAGAAAAGACAGAGCCTTTGGAGTCAAGCTGCACATGCTCAGTTTGGTGTGTATTGCTAGAGAGTTTTTTTTCTTGGGAGAGTGCATGTGATTAGCACAGAACCAATCAGCACTGTCCAGACAAGCTTCACTAGAAACTGATAGAAATCACAAGACTGCTATATATTGCTGATGAGAAAAGGTTTATATTTACTAAAATAATTGAATTTCCATGTTCTGTGTACTGTGGGAGACCAGATATAGTGATTGCAGTGGCCTGGGTTTAGTAACAGGCTTATGTTTATGTGTGCTACTTTCAACAGCAAATGTGCCCATACACATTCTTGTATTTAAATCCAGATTTTTGAGTGGCATTGAGGGATATAAAAAAATGCCCAAAACCCATGTTCACAGGGGAGTGTACTGGCATCATTTAGGCCTTGTTCACATGGGGCGATTACATCCATGCCCTGTGCAGGGTTGTGTTTTACCTACATGGGGATGCAAAGGTGCTGCATGCATCCTCATGTTGTCAGTCCCACTGTTGTCCATTGGGATGCAGGGGGACGCATGGACACAGCCACTGCTTCCAATGTACCATCCGTGCAAGTGAAAGTGAATGGCCCCAAACGCACCCTGGATGTGTGTAATATTCTAATATTAACATGGCCATTAACACTACATGGATGTAATAGCCCCGCGTGAATGTGGCCTAAGGCTGTACGCGCTTAAACATTTGTGCTAATGTGTACATGTATTCAGTGCAAACGCACTCTATTGGCAGTCTTCTCAGGGCCGACATGTAAGTATCAGCCAGCAGGGTTTAGGGCCCTGGTGCCCAACACGCAGCCCGCTGGTCCTCTACATATGGCCTGTGAGCTGCTGGGCACCAGATCAGCAGCAGAGTGTCAGCAGGGTACTCTCTCCCTCTGTTCCATTACCTGGCACTGAGGCTGGGTTTACACTGTGTGTGGCCGCGGGGCACAGCAGGGGTCTGGGGGGGTCCTCGTTCACTGTTTCAGGTCCGAATTAGGCCCAAATTTTTGCCTGAATTCAGACCTGAAACGGAGCCAAAGACGCACAGGACCCTTCTGCTGTGCGCTCTGCGGCCACCCCGGTGATCTGGGAACCGGCTCCATTACAAGCCGGTCACACTCTCCTGTCATGCGAATTGGATGCGGAGAACCTGCATCCAATTCGCATCAATGTGAACCCAGCCTCAAAGACAGACCGTACTGTGGGCAGAGCATCACAGCTGCAGCAATGTGTCCCCATCCAGGTGGTACCATCCTTGCTTGTAGGTGGGCAGCTGGAGGGTGATAAAAATGCAGATCAATCACCTATTTTTACCACCTCCTGCCCCCCCCCCCTCATGTGAAAGGAGCCCACTGTGCACCCATTCTGTGTATTTCTCACCAAGGTGCTTACTCAGATGCTTACCCAGGCCAGAGAAAGAACAAAAAATACAAATAAATAAAATCTTCAGATTGACTTCTAGTAGTTAAATAAAATGGTCTATTTCCTCCACTGCGGCCTAACCCTTTGCTCTTTGTACATGTTTTCCCCACTGATCCTTTATAACCCTTCCAGTCTATGACTATCTCCTGAAGTATGTCCTCAGTCTCCAGCCAATCCTGCAGCACTCCTCACAGTCTCTAATCCTCTCCTGTAGTGTTTCCAGTCTCTGGCCGTCTCTTGTAACATGCTTGTATCCCTCTATCAGTTCCTGTTGCGTGTTTCTAGTTTCTGACAGCTCTCTGTTGCAATCCAAACACTAAATCCTGTCTTGTTATTTGGTGATGTCAGGGGCCGCACTTATGGCCCCCGATACCAAAAAAAGATGACCACCACTGGCCATGGGGAATGCGGACGCCCCCCACACTGACCTCATGGGAGAAATTTGTTTTACTTTTAGTCCTTTCTTTTCTTTTTTTGTGAAGTTACCTGCATGGGAAGAGCACCTTCCACACACACACATTATTTATCTCTGGTGCAATAAAGATACATAAATACATATACAATATAGACTCCACCTTGTCCTTTATCTTCCCATAGAGATCTGTTGAAAACCTTGATGACTTCCCATTAGGGCCGAGACAAGGGGGGGCCCTGGGCATTGTGGTATCATGTGAGGTGGTGGGGGCACCACAAGTAGATTGGGGGGGAGGATTTGTGTTGAAAAGGGGAATTCAGGAAGCGGCTGGGGGTAAGAAATGTTCTAGGAGGACAAATTTAGGGGAGGTATGCTAGGAGTGGTGATTTGGGGGATTTGTGTTGGGAGGGTGGATGGGGGAAAAAGGATTTGTACTAGGATGGAGGATTTGTGGGGTTTGTGCTATAAAGTAATATGGTAGAGAGGAAATATTTTTTTTGGGGGGGGGGGGGGGGTATTTGTGCTAGTAGGAATGATTGGGGGGCATTTGTGGTAGGAGGGGAAATTTGTAGGGAAGGGGTCTGTGCTAGGATGGGCTATTGGGGGAGGGGGATTTGTGCTGGAGGGGGGGGATGTATAGTGGAGGGGAGAGGATTTGTGATTGGAGGGGAGATTTGAGGGGTAGAGGATTTGTGCTAGGAGGGGGAAGATTATTTTTTGGTGGTGGTGGGGGGGGGGGGATTTGTGCTAGTAGGAATGATTGGGGAGGGGTATTTGTGCTAGGAGGGGAAATTTGTAGGGGAGGGGTCTGTGCTAGGATGGGCGATTGGGGGAGGGGGATTTGTGCTGAAAGGGGGGGGGGGGTGATTTGGAGTGGAGTGGGGGGGGGTATTTGTGCTAGGAGGGGGAAGATATTTTTCTGGCAGGGAGGGTAATTTGTGCTAGTAGGAATGATTGGGGGGTATTTGTGCTAGGAGGGGAAATTTGTAGGGGAGGGGTCTGTGCTAGGATGGGGGATTGGGGAGGGGGATTTGTGCTGGAAGGGGGGATTGGAGTGGAGGGGAGAGGATTTGTGCTTGGAGGGGAGATTTGAAGGGTAGAGGATTTGTGCTAGGAGGGGAAAAATTATTTTTTTTTGGGGGGGGGATTTGTGCTAGTAGGAATGATTGGGGAGGGGTATTTGTGCTAGGAGGGGAAATTTGTAGGGGAGGGGTCTGTGCTAGGATGGGCGATTGGGGGAGGGGGATTTGTGCTGAAAGGGGGGGGTGATTTGGAGTGGAGGGGAGAGGATTTGTGCTTGGGAGGGGAGATTTGAGGGGTAGAGGATTTGTGCTTGGGAGGGGAGATTTGAGGGGTAGAGGATTTGTGCTAGGAGGGGGAAGATATTTTTTGGTGGGGGGGGGGATTTGTGCTAGTAGGAATGATTGGGGGGTATTTGTGCTAGGTGGGGAAATTTGTAGGGGAGGGGTCTGTGCTAGGATGGGGGATTGGGGAGGGGGATTTGTGCTGAAAGGGGGGGTGATTTGGAGTGGAGGGGAGAGGATTTGTGCTTGGGAGGGGAGATTTGAGGGGTAGAGGATTTGTGCTAGGAGGGGGAAGATTATTTTTTGGTGGGGGGGGGGATTTGTGCTAGTAGGAGTGATTGGGGAGGGGTATTTGTGCTAGGAGGGGAAATTTGTAGGGGAGGGGTCTGTGCTAGGATGGGCAATTGGGGGAGGGGGATTTGTGCTGAAAGGGGGGGTGATTTAGAGTGGAGGGGAGAGGATTTGTGCTTGGGAGGGGAGATTTGAGGGGTAGAGGATTTGTGCTAGGAAGGGGAAGATATTTTTTGGTGTGTGTGTGGGGGGGGGGGGGATTTGTGCTAGTAGGAATGATTGGGGGGGTATTTGTGGTAGGAGGGGAAATTTGTAGGGGAGGGGTCTGTGCTAGGATGGGGGATTGGGGAGGGGGATTTGTGCTCGAAGGGGGGGGGGGGTGATTTGGAGTGGAGGGGAGAGGATTTGTGCTTGGGAGGGGAGATTTGAGGGGTAGAGGATTTGTGCTAGGAGGGGGAAGATTTTTTTTGGGGGGGGGGGGATTAGTGCTGGGTGCGGTAAAATGTGTCATGTTTGCCCTGGCCTGGGCTCTAGTCGACCTTGTCCCAGCACTGCCCCACATACAGGTCTGCAAAGTGTTGCTGCAACACACAATACTTGACACGCTTCTCTTCCCTACAACATATTCCCCCGGTTAGTAGGAACGTCTATCCTTTCATATAAGGGATTGTTGTTTCATTAAACATGAAGCTGAGTAATATTATGTAGTCAGTTCAATTCTAAAATCACTCAATGTATTTTATGTATATACAAAATGAGGATAAAGAAAATATATTTTACACGCACACATGGTGAAAATGGGATACATGACCTCCCAATGCTGACCCTAGATTTCTTTCTAGATTTCTAATTA